>OY982964.1:19250328-19850328 GCA_963890685.1 Plagodis pulveraria | reverse complement strand
TCGGGTTGGCTGATACGTTGTGGCGGGAACGCTCATGTCTCTGATTGGTTGTGGTAAATATGGCGGGAACTTTAATGGATATGCGACAGACACTTGGCGCCAGTCATTGCTATATAACCAATGTCTTAACTTAGTGAGCTCTTTTTATTCTTCATAAGTGACTGCCGCATCGAGACGTATTGAGTTAAGTGCTGTACTATTTTATTTAATGTAACATAACTGATATTCACGTGTTGTGTGTGGGTCTATGTTTGTTGGCTTCCAAAATGGTTTGCCCTGTTTATTATATTAGCATTGTGGAATGTGACTATACAATATTACCTTTGAAGTAATCTATGTGACCCTAATGATGTATTATTCTTATTAAAGTGTTGAATATGTTCCTATAAATGTTGTGTGTTTTGAGACTTCCTTATGATTCCCTTTTGCGTAGAAATCCTAGTAAGTTAGATAGTTAAGTACTGAACTAGTAGTACTTATTTACATCAAGCTAATACTAGATTATGGCATCACCGCCTGACAAACATCTTATACGTTAATGAGCCTATATTATAGCTTAAATAAATGCTCTCTATCTTGACAAATCTCACATCAGAAGTGGGATCACTCAGATTGCCTACCTTCATTTTTTTAAATCATTTTTATTAGTTTCAGAATCGATGCAACTACTTTTGGACGCCGCGGGCTGCGACGCCATGGCTGCAACCTGGCGACAAGATGACAACATCGTGTTCCCAGTTTTCGTTTCTGCTACTAGCGGCAGTGGAACGCCGCGGTTTGCGAAGCCGTCGCTGCAACCTGGCGACAGGATGACGACACCGTGTTGCGAGTTATCGAATACTAGCGGCAGTGGCACCGAGTTTTTATTCACTGACGTCGGTATATTGGCGAAATAATTCATCTGGACAAGTACTATAACAGTAGCAAAAGCAGGTAAAGCCCTCAAAGGGTCTGTTTTATAATGATTACAATCCTGTGACCGTGTAGTGGCGATGTGAAGAAAAACCTCGTCGAAAATTTTCTCAATGTTGTAATGTTTAAATCTGAAGCTGACGATTCTTCCTGCTTCTTGAATTAGTGTTTGCTAGCATAGCATATGTAATGGAAATTTATGAAACTTGTTATGTCATTGTGTATTTTTTTATATAATTTACACTAATAAGTACCTACATATTATAACGACGAACGTAATTAGATTTATTCAAAGTCAAACTATGTTCTCATTTTAGTAACTATTGGTATTAATTGAGAATATATTTCAACCTAAATGTGGGAAACGCATATCGAACAATAAATAGCAAAGTTACAACCATATCTCAACTGATGTCGCTATTACTTTGTGCTTAAAATTGTCTTAATTTCATTTAAAAGCGATCCTTAAAACGTAGTGACATATGAAATATTTTTGAACATCTGAGAATATCTTATGTAATATTACTTGCTCAGTGATCTTATGGGCATTAAATAAATTCACTACAGATTGCAAATTCTATAAAAGTAGTCATTACAAAGTATATAGTATATTTACTTATGCTTTTGATTGATATTTTGTAAAAGCAGTTTGGGTCCTAAGCAAGGGTTATTTTATCCTATAAACAAAACTCCTTTACTGTTTCACTCTAATCAACTCGATTGCATAATATAGCATTTTGAATCGATTGTATAATATAGTAACTGGCGATGGGTAGAAATGTTTAATTGTTGGTTTCGAAAAGTTTTGTTTATTAAATCCACGGCCACTTTGTTTTAAACTTTGAATACTTATACATAGGTTGTCTTATCCTACGTACATACGAAGAGAACCTATGACAAATGTTAGCACTGGGCATCCCTTCAGAAGTCATTACTGACTGTGGCGCAAACTTTGGCTCAAACCATAATCGATCTGTTTTTCGGAAATTACTAATTGACAAACATAATATGATTGTTACTTGAACACTTTGAAGTAACGGTTAGATGGAACGGTATGTCTATATTAGGTACAATGTTCTATAAATTGTCAGATTGGCCGAACGGATTCTGGAATGTTCAGCAAACAACAATACAGAAGTTTACAGGGGTTTTACCTCTGCGTTTATTGAATGGTGTAGACTATAGATGGTTTATCATGAAATATTGTAATTCACAAGGATATATTGAAACTGGCCACGAGAGTGGGTGTTTGAACAAAATTTAGATAGATAGATAGAAAGATAACACTTTATTGCACTTTTAAAATTATTAATACTAGTTACAAGATTAATAATATCTTAAAAATAGTACAATCGGCGGCCTTATTGCTAGACAGCAATCTCTTCCAGGTAACCGAGGCAAGACTTCAATTTATTTAATGATAAGATTGTACTTATTGTTTTGAAACAAGAAATACGATAATTATGTACGTTTCAGTTAAGAATATTAATATGACATGCTACCCTACATATTGTAGAAATAAACTACTTATGTTATATTATCAGTTATCATCACATAAAATGATAATATCAAAATACTCATATCTACATATACTTATGCTCTAGATTCAATATTAAATAGAAAGACACTGCTTACCCATTTGATTGGTGCTGGTTGATCTCACGAGCAGTGTGTGAATGCAACCAGCATGTCTATTCAAATGGCAACTACTGTTTAAATTAATTACACTGCATACCCATTTGATTGGTGCTTGTTGATCTCACGAGCAGTGTGTGAATGCGACCTGCATGTCTATTCAAATGGCAAACTGTTTCAAAAAATTGGCTGGTCAACCTTTTACTTGGCGATGGTTGTCTCACATTGCGGCATGTGAATGTAATCATCGTGTATAGGTAACTGGTAATTATTAAAATGATAAAGGTTTCTCATGTGAATTTAAAGTATTATTTTTACTGCTACATAAGTACATGTAGGTATACTGCCTGTTGTTATCAGAAAAGTAGTTTACGTGTACAAATGATGATCCTATTATTCTGGATAAAATACTTAAGCCCTGACGTCAAAACGTCCTAATCACAAAAGGAAAACCCAATTCTGTCCTTGTAGTTAATAGTTATGTCGTGAAGTCAAAAGGTCCAGACGTTTGTTGTTAAATGGAATATGTTCAATGTTTAGTGGTACATACATTTGTTATTGTCTAAATAATGCGTGGACGGTAAAACGTCAACTTGATAACTAAGCAAGTTAAAGTTGCATTGCAGAAATTTACCACAGTCGTTCTAATCAAATTTCTACCTCCCTATTGCTTAATATGTTATCAAATATGTAGTTTAAGCTGGATACTATCTATGAAACTCTTAGTATCAGTATTTTCTTCGTATATAAACCTGGTATACTTTACGAATTATGTACTTGCACATAATATTTATTCGTGACACTTAATATAACAACGTAAAAGGGAATGTTGGTTTGTACAACATTTTTTTTTCACAAATGTATTGAATGTATTTTGATTCCATTCCAATGATATTATTTTCCTTTCGAGAGATAGCAAGTCACAACAGTCTACGCTAAGAGGGATAATCTACCCTCCACGCCCAATACATATACATTGTAGTCCACAAATATGTATCATGAACATTTTATAATGATTTTACAGATAATTGATAGCTGTTTTTCTCTGTGGTGACTTCGAACCAAAGACTGTTTATGTGTTCTATTTATTACTTAGTACATAAATTCGTTATCAAGCAAGTTTTGTGCAAATAATTGTGGGTTGCCATACACGGTAACAATATTACCTACATATGTACTATTATCACTAACTTATACATAATTATTTTAAAGCGAAGTTTGCCTGGTGTTATTTTGTACTTCGTGGACGAAGTACTGTCAGTATGGCCGTGTTAGAATCATATATTTGTTAAGCTTAGATTCTCTTAAGTAAATAAGTTACGAGAAGTTACTCAGTAAGTAATTGTAGAATATTCTAAAACTTATTGATATTTGTCATTTTTTATAACCGCCACACTGAAAAAATTTATAATCTGTATTCATTCTACACTAGCCAATGACGAACCATCCTATCTTATTTCGGGTTGGCTGATACGTTGTGGCGGGAACGCTCATGTCTCTGATTGGTTGTGGTAAATATGGCGGGAACTTTAATGGATATGCGACAGACACTTGGCGCCAGTCATTGCTATATAACCAATGTCTTAACTTAGTGAGCTCTTTTTATTCTTCATAAGTGACTGCCGCATCGAGACGTATTGAGTTAAGTGCTGTACTATTTTATTTAATGTAACATAACTGATATTCACGTGTTGTGTGTGGGTCTATGTTTGTTGGCTTCCAAAATGGTTTGCCCTGTTTATTATATTAGCATTGTGGAATGTGACTATACAATATTACCTTTGAAGTAATCTATGTGACCCTAATGATGTATTATTCTTATTAAAGTGTTGAATATGTTCCTATAAATGTTGTGTGTTTTGAGACTTCCTTATGATTCCCTTTTGCGTAGAAAACCTAGTAAGTTAGATAGTTAAGTACTGAACTAGTAGTACTTATTTACATCAAGCTAATACTAGATTATGGCATCACCGCCTGACAAACATCTTATACGTTAATGAGCCTATATTATAGCTTAAATAAATGCTCTCTATCTTGACAAATCTCACACGCGCGTCCCGAGCTCTCCTTGAAAAAGACCACCGGATGTGGTTGAAACTATATTCGGAGCTATCTGACTTATTCACGTGAGTTATCCCGTATTATTTACTAAAATCAAAATTATTTGTAATAGCAACACAAACATCAAGTTACACACCTAAGTGACCTAGTGTTTCTAAATATCTGGTACTACCACTGTATATGTCAAAAAGAAATTCGTTTTTTTTTAAATATCTTGATCTATTGGAACAACCTAATTTAAAAGGAGCACAAGATCGAAATTTTACGGTTGTGAAGTTGTAGTACGGATAATCAGAATGCCTTTGTTACAACTGCAGTAGAATGTTGTAAGAAGGAAAATATTTACAAATTAACTAGAGGAAAAATTAAAGTCATCTGCAGGATTTAAACCCGCCCCATCCACCACTATAGCCGGGGTATGCTCTGACCGACTGAGCTAACATTCCAATGACTTATAACTCTAATTTTTCCTCTCGTTCTTTAACCATCGTATGGGGATGGAGCGACACCTATAGTTCAACTTACGTTGTACTACAAACAAGATTAATTTTGCAATTGCTTTTAAACTTGCTAACGTACACAACGACAACCCAATAAATTTATTTTATAAACAAACTATTAAAGGAAAATATTTATTTTAAATACGACATTCCACTGGAGCCAGATTTGCACTGGACCTTTTCTGAAATGGAATTTTTCTTTTGTTGAGACCCTATTCACCGTTTAATGGTTACATTGCACAAGCGAATTTCATGAGCCCCGTGAAAACTCGTCTTTGCTAATGTAAGCTGAAAAGTTAAACAAATTGTTCCATCTCGCGACCTTAACAACTCTACAAAAAGTATGCCTTGTTTTCGAGAAAACTTTCTAAGTTACTAAAGTCAATTGTAGACAAATATGTAGGTGTTTTCATAACTTCGCACAGATGGGGTTCTTTTATAAATATGCTTGTAAAATCTTTAGTGATTTTGTATTCACTAAACTTTATGCGGAGTTCGTCTCGAGTCTTATACTCTCATTCAGTTATTTTATTTATTTAATAGTTTATCGCAGAAAAATAAAACAGTGTACAATAGGGGGGTCTTAATACTAAAGCATTCTCTATCAGTTATCCTGCGGAAGCATTGTCTACCTGTCATCCGGCGGAACCTATGAATATATTCGTAAGGCGAAACAAACAGAAAAATTGCATTAAAATGGGTTAATTAGGGATTTTGAAAAAAAAAGGAATAAACAATAAAATAGAAATCAACAGTGAATAAAATCTATAATGGAACCTGAATTGCATAATATTATATGATATAAAAAATAAATAAAACACATACTTCATACTTATTGACTATTTTATTTTCGCACATTTTTTTCTTGAATCTAATATGTTGTGTCAGGTGGTATCGTTAATTAGCAAGTCTTTCTAGGATGAGAAGGACGCTTTGGTGATAATGGCAATAACTATGAACTGCTGCGCAGTGTTCCGTGGTTCTTCGTATACCGCTTTCGATCAAAAACAATGCTGCCAAGCTCCTAATAGTGTATTCTGATAGCTATAACTTGAGCGTCAGTAATTATATGTAAAGCCTTAATGATCAATATTTAAAAGGGTTTTGAATCTTCGACCGCACCATTGCGAATAATAACGAACATACGCTCGAAAAGTAAAGATGTCCTGGTTCAGATCTGGGTAATTCGTGAGACTCTGCTGATGATGCTTCGTGTTGAATCGAAACGTGTTAGAAATTATTTCGGTTTGGTTGTGTGGCATTTATGAAATCACGTCGTCTTAGTAGGAAAATAAGGCATTAGATATATTTATATTATGTTATCAATGTTTTTCTAAAATATTATTACTTTTTTTATATTTTAAAGATATCTGTTATTATTAATTATGGAGTTTCGCAAAATAACGTCTGTATCATCATTTATTATAACTATGCTAACTTAACTGTAAAATAAGCTTGCCTTCAGAGGTAGCTTACCTATTCTAAGTTATTCCTTCCTACCATTCTCGACCGACCACAATAAACACTTACCATCAGATGGGATTGTGATCAAAGCTTAGCCCATTAGCATTACAAAAGTACTGGTCAAGTGTGAGTCGATTCTCTGTTTTTCTGTTCCTATAGGCTCTGTTTTTTATATATTTATTTCGATAGGAAAAAAAAGTCTACACGATGACCCCACATGCTAAGGTGCTAAAATTTTATTTTTGATGCCCATGAAAATAATTTAATCGAAAATAATTTAGTACCGATTTATCTTTCGGTCTATTTAATTTAATTTATTTAGTTATCCATACAGCGTTACAAATAATATTACTTAGTTTACTATTTACTTCAATATAGCCAAAATAGGATACAAATAATTATTTTAAATTACTTAAAAGTACCTAGCAGAATTAATATCAATTTAAAAAAATTAAATATATATATTTTGGCTATTGGCTCACTTCTATGTATATACAACTATTTATACTGTATGTGGTAGAAAGGTGGGTGTTTGTGTGTGTGGGACAAGGTAAGTTTGTTTGTAAGAGTGTGTAAGTGGCTATTGGAGTTAATTTGTATAGTGTATATTGGGACTTTTTCTTAAAAAATATAATCATTTTAAGATTTAAACTCATTCAGTTTACAAGCTAGAGACCCTAACATACATGGACTGACAGAATTACATCAATCTCATAAAATAACATGGCTCCGTTTTGCCAATTAGGTATGGAACCTTAAAAGCCTATTAGTTGTCAAAACAAAGGTGGCAAAATAATTTGCTCCCCTCGGGTTATTTGAGTTTATAAGACAGTTTTGAAACAGAACTTTATTAATTATCTGTTATATTTACTCGCTACAGAATTGTATGAAAATAATATGGGTTACTGACTATTTCTGATCACTAGCTTAGAAATAAAAATGAATCATCAGCTACGGTACATCTGCCCGGTTGCTTCATAATGTGTGTTTTGGAAACGCTTATGACTGCACTAAATTTTTGGCAGCATGATTTCATCTAGGTATAGTCCAGAGCCCGTGGGGTGCCGGGCTAGAATGTCACCCCCCAATCTCTACCCGTGGGTGTCGTAAGAGGTGACTAAGGGCAACACACCAGAAAGTGGGCAGCAGCGCTTTCTGAGGAACTGATATCTCGCACTGCGATCCCCAAGGCACCTGCCAAGCGTGGGGACTATGGCAAAATCTCCTATAATGGGGGAGGCAGTGTTTAGCAGTGGACAATACGGCTGATACAGTACAGTCCAGAAATTGTTGTAAATTAGAAGCAGTGTCGGGCATGAGAAAAATGCCATAGTAGAGAATGTCTGTAATTGGTGGTCCTTGTTTCTTTTCCTTGGATCTTAAATGCCAGATATCGAAAACAATTTTGTAACTTCTTATCAAACGAAGTCGTGAAAGAGTGACAAACATACACATTCGTAAAATTTCGTAATAATAATTTAAGTTTGATCAACTAGCTTCAGGCCGCTTTATAGGGATAATTTTCTTAGCTTTATCCAATTTTGCGTGAGGTCGTTCACCTAAAAAACACAAATGAAGCGACAAAAAACCTGCTAAAACATGTTTTTTAAACAATATAAAATACTTTTTAAGAAATACTTCTACTTAAGGCTGCTAGCTAGCAGGCGGACATTTATAAAATGCCCTACCATACCACTGCTATCTTAAATAAACAACCGGGACCGACGACGGCTTAACCTGCCCTCCAAAGCACGGAAGCGCTCAATAGTAAATGCCACTAGCGATTATCTATCCAAGTCACGATCGCAGCGGATGTTGCTTAACCAAATCCATTGGTTAAAAACGACTAGACAAGCTACGATATGAACGCTTCAATTCAGTGTCATGGCTGGCTGCCTGCCTGTTCTCTACATTCATAAGTAACGCTCGTTGCATTGAAATATATACCCGCTACTTTTTGGGTAATCATAGCGTTAAGATATAAGGGGCCATGATTTTGCGCGAGGAAAACACATTTTTCATTTGTCATACTCGGAAAGTAGTGTTCGTTTGATGCAAGTAGCTGATGGAAGATGCTGCTCACCTTAGAGTGGGAAATACTCATCGTATTTACTTCCTTCTCTAGAGCGGCAATGAATGTGTGTAAAATGTAAGTTCAAGGTAGTGTAAACTTAAAACTTTGTTTATGAGCTAGAGAGCCAGTGTGAATTAAAAAAAAAAACTATTAAGGTGATACTTGAAGTCGAATTCTCTTTACAAAGAATCACCAGTATCATTCAAATTAGACAGCAAAGGTATTTTTATGTGTTTTATAGAATTAATAGTGGCTATTAATTTCGCGTTGAGTCGCTTAAGTAAATATCTTAAACAGTATACTAAAAAAAAGAATAAAAAAATAATGCAAAACTACTCGTGTTCTATCTGCGAGTATGTGTGAGATTTTTATTTATCACTAGCGAACTAGAACTAGTACCAGCGACATCGTTCGCGATTGCCGTACCTGCAAACTAATTATTCACATTTGAGCACTTTTTATCTCATATTAAGCAACGCTGTGGTCTGCGGTGAAGCACTCCTAGTAAAGCATAGCTCAGAAAGGAGCTTTATACCTTGAGTTTGATAACCCCCGGGTTGTATTTTCCAGAAGTCAGTAGTTAAGGAACTCAAAGAGTTCCTTCGCGGTACAATAAATGTTGAAGCAAAGTACTTTGTGCGTTACTTTGGAATTTCTATTATAAAACGGCATCTTTTTTCCAAGGTTCTCCGTGTTTGGCGGTAGAACGAAAATATATTAGATTGTACACTTCCATTGCGCAGTCTCCAAAATGTATCCGGCAAAAGATAGATAGTTAAAAAATTGATTGTGGCGAATGTTCTAGATTTTAGAGTTTTATCTTAGCAAGCTGGCAAATCTAAATAAGAATGCCGAGATGCAAGTGGGGTGTCGAGCTGCCCATGGGGTGCTGGGCTGCCCTTGGGGTGCCAGGCTGCCTGTTGGGTGCCGGGATGCCCATGGGGTACCGGAATGACCGTGTGGTGCTGGGCTGCTCTTGGGATGCTGGGTGGCCCGTGGGGTGCCGGGCTGCCCGTGGAGTTCCGAGATCACTCGTCACTATTGCACCAAAAAAAAAAATTCTAATCTGACTACGCGTTAACAAATTACAACTAAGTCTACATTTTGACTTTCATCCCCTTTCCCGAGGGAACCGTGCTGAATTTCGGGATAAAAAGTATACAGTAACCTTTTTCGTAGTATGAACTCAAATCGTGTTATGTTTCATTGAATTCCATTCAGTGGTTTTGGAGTGATGCGCGACCGGGATACATACAGACAGACAGACAAAAATAAAAAAAATACAGTTTTGGCATCAGTATCAGCAACAGAGTGTCCTGAAAATATCTGCCATGTACAGAATTGGATCTCTTACAGTTTTATTATAAGTATAGAAGTATAGATTTTATAGTGCCACGTAACACCAAGCTTTAGAATATGAGAGACGCCCGAGTACGACAGACGTGCAGAGTAAAGATTGAGTAAGAGCAATCACCAAGAGCATTAGCTGAATACTAAGCTGAATAACGTCTGAGTACCGTCTACTCAGCTGTTGTTCAAGCAAAAAGGGCCCCAATTATGCATGTTTAAAGCTGAATCAAATCTGAGTAGGAGCTTAATAACGTTTCAATTAGCCTAATAACTTTTGAATAACAGCTAACATTGTATTAAAGCTCTTCCAACAAAAGTTATTCAGCTACGTCGAAATGGTTAAATTAAAAAAAAACAAGCATTTCATTTTTGTTCACATTTTTGCACACAATATTTATTTGTAAAGAAAAATAAATTGCATTAAATATTTTAATGTCGATACATTTGACATGGTGAACTGATAAAATCACTATGTAATTTTAATTTACAAGTTAGAGGTCTGGTATATATTAGTTGTTAGTGCGCAAGTAATTTTGTCGTGAACGGTATGTGTTTTTTTTCATTACTTATGACGCGCCGCGTAAGTAATCAAGATAACTGATTGTAAATAGTATTTTCATACAGTAAATAAACAACTTTAAACGGCTTAAATCGCGTATATTTATCATTATTTTTGCCCCGACGTTTCAAACACTTTGCAGTGATCGTGATCACGGGGTGCCGATCACTGCAAAGTGTTTGAAACTTATTTACTATGTGTAATAATCGCGAAAACCTAACACAACATTAGTATTTTCATACATTCATACTTGCTCTGACAAAAGCACTTTTAACGAAAAAGCTAAGTCTAGCAATTTTAATTCAATTAACATGAATCGCGTTTTAAATATTATAGTTATAAGAATAAGCATTTTGGTGCTCTCGTAAATTGCTTGTTAATATAAATTTGAATTATTTTTAATGGCGAATGATTGTTTTTCTTTATGATGCTCAATAAAAGCGCACACATGTCTTGTTACTAAGCTGTAACTTGAAAAGTAGAATTATCATTACACTCACATCTGAATAACAATTATTCACTATCAAACTGTATACTTAATAGAATAATGTAACAATATTATTCAGAAGGTGATACTCTATTCAGCAATTAGCTGTATCAAGCGTTCCTAGCTTAGTACTGCTTTAATAATAGCAATACAGTTAATGACGTCTTTATAATAACCTTAAGAAGGTTCGTTATTACGCGTAAAGAAGGGAAGACAGGAATACAGAACTTATTATGCGTAAAAAATTTTAAGGGTCCAATCTCAACGTAATTCAGCATTAGACTATTCCCAAAGCTCTTAAACAAACGATTTTCGTCTTTGAGCTGTAATATATTCTAAATGTGTATCTTGTTTATGTGTTACTTGGGTGTGGCCTTAAGCGGGATTGCCCACAGGGGTGACTCGGTGAGTTTTATATCTAAATTTAAAAATACTATATAATTTGGCGAGATACTAACTAAATTGGGTATAAAAAAGTTAATATTCCAAACATAAATTTAACCATAAATTTCACATTTTTTTTAACTTCTCATTTAATTAAATAGGTGTGACTCACGTTATCAAATTAATTATTAATAGTTATTTAATTACTACACGCATGAAAGTCATCAATTCCTACTCGGACCTAAATATTACAAAATTACAACTTTACGAGAGGATAATTTTTCCCGTAAATTTGTAATTTTTTTATGTAATCCGCAGAGCATGTACCTATTATAGCAAATAAAATTGAAACCTAAGTACCCCGTATGCGAATTTTAACCCTTTTGACCCTTGTATAACAATCTGCTATTTCTTAGTCAACCTTAGTAAAAATAAATGCATCAAATATGAAGAGACATTCACCAGTAATTTAAACTCACACGAATTTTATAACAATAATTTGAAACCTACGTAAATACTATCCACATGTTCAAGCATATTGAATTCGAGATATTCAATAGCACAAAGGCGTAAATAATGAGGGTCAGACGTCCCGCGTTGACGATCTTGTTGCTCAAAACGTTTATTTTTATAGCTAATGGGGCCAAATTACTTCAATTTTAATGATGTTTAAAAGCTTTATGATATTTTTCCTGTTAAACGTTTCCTTTGAGTGCTAATGTAATGTTTAATAGGGAAGTTTAATTGGGGTCAGAACTGGAAATGGCACATGATAAATTTTAATCGAAAATGAATTATTTTAAGCGATATTAACAGTTTGATATATCGAAGAGGCATCGGGTACAATATTAGGGTATGTACGAATAAGGAATATACAGATACAATATAATACAAAATTCTTTATTGTTAAACAATCTTAACTAAGACAATCAAAATATTACAAATAGTAATAAATTAGACAGGACAATGGGAGGCCTTATTGCTTAAGCGATTCCTTACAGGCAACCTTGCGAGGACAGGATTTACACAAAATTGCGGTTTAAAGTGTCTAAAAAGAAAAAAAGACATTTGTATTATAAGTACATTATAATAAGCACAGCACACATATAAATTGCATAAACTATACTAATAGATACCAAAATTTTTAAAAACTAGATAATTAAGTTTGCTATCCGTATCGGAACGACTACTAAACAAAATGACTAAGTAGGCAAATCGTCAAATAAACACAATATCAGCATCGAATATGTCCATACTGCTATAAGGTTAAGTAGCAGAATGACATAATCGATAACTGTAAAGCTAAGTGGTATAGAATGTCAGAATCGTCAATCTATAATCTGGTACCTATAAAAGGCCTAACCGGAGTCACAGCCTGGACACTCGACTAATTCTCTATACAAAAGCCGCGTTCTCACTACCTATTACACAGACACTACACAAATGTAGTTTTTGTACACGCGTAAATGTGTGCGTGAAGTCTAAGGTTGTCATCGTATAAATAATTATTGTACCTACCTACCTAACAAACTTTTGGAGCTGTTATTATGACTTATTAGATTTCGTAGGTTATGCGTACCTTATCTACCATCAGAAACAATTACAAGCACAACAATCCAACTCCATGTACGACGTTGGAATATGCAACACACAAGGTAACATTATTTCACATTTCACTCCATTACTTATACAATAATAGATACCTACACTATACAAAAAGTATCATTCCAAGTTCACATTTCATACAAGTAATGATAATAATTACAATCACAATAATAATTTATGTTCCTCTCGTATAATAAACAAACATGAAGTGTGCCGCGTGTGAACCGTAGCGAAGGTATGTGTTATTGCTTTTCTCTATGGTAGGTATAGTTTACAAAGACACTAAACTTGTTTCGTTGCAAACGAAGTCGCTATCCACGGATATTTATTGCAAACGAAAATCTTCTAAAATAATCATTAAGTATTAGAATAGCAGTTTGAATAAAATACAAAGATAAGGTATTATGTTTGTAATTTTTGCAATACCTACTCTAAATTACCGGTTTATTATAAGTTACCTATAGTATAACTGAAGAACGACAAATAGGTAGGTACTTAGTGTAGGTAACCAAGAATTACTTACCTCGTTTTATGCTTAGGGAATCTACAAATACTCCTATTCTTTTCTCGTTTAGTTGATAAGCAACCGTTAACAGCACAAGAGTACCTACCCCATTCTCAACTTTTAAAATACTCGTATTCTCGTCATGCTTCGTCGTCACGTCATCGTGCGCGAGTTGCGCGTCCCGTACTCAAGTCAGCTCAGCGAGAGCTCAGAATCGGTGGCGGGGTGAGGACGGCTCGATTTGGTGGGGGGAGAGGAGTGTCCATTCTATACGTAGTATTATTATATGTTCTATGCCGGAGTGATTGATTGATAGACAACTTTTTTAAAAAGCAGGTATGTCACTATTAGTGATAAGGCCGCCCATTGTAACACTTTATTTTAAGCTTTCTTTTACTTTTATGTTATTTTTGTATATTAAGTGGTGTAACAATAAATAATTATCTATCTATCTATCTATCTATGTCATATTATTTTATTATAATTTTGATCGTAGCCATGATTATGTCCTTGACATTATGATACTTAGATGAATTGCCGTCTTGGTTTTGCTAAGTAGACGTTTCGAGTCTTTCACCTTACCTTACATGGGCATCTAGCTATATCGATATTTGCTACTTAGTCAATTTGCTAAGCAGTTGTTCTGGTACGGATTTGCAGCGTGGTAAGATAAATATAATAACTTGAAAAACTCTTTATGCATAGGTCCAAATGTTAAAATTATATTAGCAAGATTCAGGCATTTCCTTGCGAAAATCCATATTTAATATTAACATATATTGAAAAATACTGTAAGAAAATATTAAGTGAATATTTTTGAAAACTATTAAAAAAATGGGCATAGCACCTGTTTAGCTATGCAATGAATAATGAGGTCAAAAGTATTTTAAATCGACAACATTAAAATTAAAGGTATTATGAAGTTCCTAAATCACCAAAAAGCTTGTCTTGTGCTAAATGTTTTCTGAAAACTGAATTTCGTATATATTGTTTGGTGTACTGAAGACTTATGAGACGGTTATTTTCGAAATATGGTAAATTTAATGGCCCAAATATGTCTACGTATTTGTACTGTGATTTCAAGTTTCCAACCTTTATTTTATTATACAACAACTCCTTAAACTCCTTAACTCACACTAATATTATATATTAGAAAGTTTGCGTGTGTGTTGTCTTCTCTTCGCTGCTGGTTTGGTGGTGGATTCAGATGAAACTACGGAATAGATAATTCAGGTCCTGGAAACTTTTCATCATCATCACTTTTCATCATTGTATATGCGGGTGAAACCAGAAGTCACAGTTAGTCGATAAAAAATTACAATGATTCGAGCTCCGGGTCAGATCAGATATTCGGTTTTTTTTACTAAGAGATTCTCAATTCTTAATACTTCTAAATCTTCAGCACTAGTCAAAATTTTGTGTCTAGAATTGGAACCAGTAAATGGCATTAGGCTCGCACCCTACTAGATGATACCATATATACGAAATAAAAATACTTTGACTCCCACAAGTCAGTAAAAATAGCAAGTTAGCAAGCTATTTGAAGGCATTTTTATTTTGTGCCTTTTGGGAAGCTAATACAGTTTCAATATTTAAATACACGACGTGTATAGACGTGACGCGAACATTAACACATTCGTCTGGAATCGGTATTTTTGTTATGATAATAATCAGCTGAAATACGCCCACTGTTGAGAAAATGCCTCCCCAACAAAACGTCAGAAGGAACGGCTTTGATTTTATTTTTATAAGAAGTGTTAGTTTTGTTTGACAACCAACTTTATTGGTAGCAGGTATACCCGCTACCTTTCGGGCCATCATCGGAATTAATTTGTTACAGGGAACGGTTTTGAACCCAAAATTCAGCAAAATCCTACACATGTTGTCTTTTATTATACCCAGCAAGAAGATATGGCGCAGTCCTTACATTGTTAAGTCAGCAACTGTATCTCAACAATAACCCAATCAGCTGATATGAAATTTGGGCGCCATCTTGTTCTGTAAATTTTAAACAAGGGTGGGACGGTGTTTAATTTGACAGCTGATTTAAGTGCTCGATAAAGTTACGCAACGTTTATAAACTGTAAAAAGGTTTGCTAAACATTGGCTAAGTAATGTCCGCTAAAATTTCAGTAGCGTTTATAAGTAAGTGATATAAATGTATAAGATTTAAACAAAAAATATGTATTTTTTTTACTTACTTTATGAGATATGCTACCAGACATATTAGGGCCAAAAAAGATTTATTTTAGCTACCTTCTCATGTAAAATAATTTTATTTCTAAAACAATATACTTTAGTTTGTAGTTCATTATCTTTACAAGAGGCCGTGGTGTACGGGCGGATATACAGACATACAGCTGAATTTCAATATTAGGGCTCTGTCTTGACCTTATGTAGTAGCGTAGTTATCGCAAACATACTTTGTAATGTTCTTGTCTTTTATTTTGAAGAAGACATATGTACCGACCCACATATTATAATAGTGGGATAAGGGCAAGAAGATGATTAGGCGTACTGTATCAGCCGGATCGTCCACTGCTGAACACAGCCTCCCCTATTATGGGGGTATTTGCCATAATCCCCACGCTTAGCAGGCTTGGGATCGCAGTGTAAGATAGTAGTTTATTAGAAGGCGCTCACGGCTGCCCGCCTTCCAGTATAATTCCCTTAGTCGCCTCTTACGACACCCACGGGAAGATATGGGGATGTGCAATTCTAACCGGGCACCCTACGGGGAATTGGATAATGCGTACAAGTCAATAAATATAATGGTCGTCATAAGAACAAAAAGACAGATCATTTTTCTACAATATTTTTGGCATGCTAAAATACCTATACGCATCTATTGACCATTATTTTTCAATGCTACTTACGAGTAACTGCGTGTAAGTACAGAATTTTCACTCACACATATAAAACCTCTATATTCCCAAGCTGTCATATTCGCTTCTATTCGCACTTTGCGTCCTGAATTGGAGTCAAAGCTGCAATGCGCCTAACATTCATAAGTCAACACTCTTTGAAGCGCAGTTCTTTTGACGCTCCGGCGCAAAACATCGCGACGTGTTATCTTAATCAGAGCGCCTTGGCGGCATTGTGGAGGCTGCTTTACACTTGGCTGGCGAACAATCGCATAGAACGTAATGTTTCTGCTCCTTTGAACTACAGAGATAGAGGTGCTCTGGAGTACAGAATTTGATTTGGACAGAAATTTATATGTCTAAATATGATTTCAAGTAGCTGCAGCTAGCATGCTGAGCGAAAATAACATTTACAAATTATCAGACCTCATTTATTTTGTTTCTGACGAGAATTGAATTGATTAGGCTTCCGGCGAGAAATCGGAGTAATAAGGTTTGATTCCCGTACAAAACAAAAAAAATGAGCTCCAATAAGTAAATGACAAATTTATATTATTATTATGTTGCGTCATGAAATAGAAACAAATACAAATAGTTTTTATAGACTCAAGTTATATAGGTAAATACAGAGTAAATATGAATGCATAGGTTCTAAAACTAGCGTCAGCTGTGTTTAAGGAACCATAAAGTTTTCCGTAAACCAGTGTAAGTATGTTTACACCATAAAGAATACATTGAGGCTTGATTTTTACCACTTACGTAACACGCGGAATCCATATCGTTCATTTATGAATGAATTGCAATTGTTATCATTATTTATGACAGGCATGAATTAATAGTAACAAATATTTTACGCACATAAAGAACACCAAAAAAAAATTTATTTTTATTTTATTTCTATAAGTATTTGGACCACCTAGCGTTAAGTGGCAGCCTCTGCTCATAACAGTGCCTGTAATTTCACCGGCATCCAAACCCTTAAAACTGGAATACATTAATGTGAACATTATTGCTTGGCGATAGAAATATGTATGGTGGCAGTGCTTCCCCGGAACCGAACTAGCAGAAAGAGTTCTACTGCTTCTATATACACACATATTTTACTATATTTATTATTAACAATTCTGGTCACAAACTTACCAGCTAAATCGACATAGCGCCAGAAACCCTACAAAGATATCCCAGTCGGAGCATGGATCTATTGTCTAACGAGATATACTTATATAATTTTTTTATTGCTGATACGTAATTTTTTGAACACAATCTCACCTGATAGTAAGTGATTATGTGGTTGAATGTGTTTAACAGGCTGAATCTAGAATTAATACTTGTTTTATGTTTTCGTAAAATATTATGTTCAATATTTGTTATTAAGTACAAACTCAATTTCTAATATGTATAAAGTGCTAAAGTAGTCTTTTTTGTAGTTTAATTCCTATGGACTATAAAAGTTGCTGCGCCCCTTGGAGCTATGTAATCGTACGGGTACATCTTTATAATCATAAGTTTTGATTTAGGACTAACACTGGCTTCATGACTTGATTTGCGAATTATTTTTGAAAACACGCAAGAAACATGTACAAGAATTTGGTATTGTATTATCATAAACATACTTAAAAAAAAACATGCAAACTTAGAATTCCGTTAAATAAACAAATATTTCGTATCCATTTATGTGAAATTGGTGCAATAATAAGCAACATGAATACTAACTAGTGTGTATCAAACGATATCTAGAGCGTTGTAAACTCAATTCCACACTGCTCTTGTTGAGCACACGCTATGAAGGCCTACAGCAAGACACAGTTTACAAGAACAGTTTAAACAGTTAGTTCGTTAAACTAGGAAAAAAGGGTTGGGTCGTTCTATTTATTTTTTCAAGTCAATACCAAAAACATATGATAATACATTTTAGACTTAATATTGTCACGAGCAGTGAGTAAGGAATTGGAAAGCCAACTAGCCCCCGTAAGTGGAACCTTTATTGTCCATACGACGAAACGCATTAACAGAGTCCCCACGTAGAACACCTAGCGAGGGTTCACACGTAACGCACTAACAGAGTCCCCACGTAGAACACTTAAAGAGAGTCCACATGTAACGCACTAACAGGGTCCCCACGTAGAACACTTAGTGAGGGTCCACATGAAACGCACAAACAAAGTCCCGACGTAGTACATTAAGCGAGGGTCCACATGTAACGCACTAATAGGATCCCTACATAGAACGCTTAACGAGGGTCCATTTTAGACTTAATATTGTCACGAGCAGTGAGTAAGGAATTGGAATGCCAACTAGCGCCTGTAAGTGGAACCTTTATTGAGAGAGTAATAGTGTACTTATTAACAGTCCATATGACAAAACGCATGAACAGAGTCTTCACGTAGAACACATAGCGAGGGTACAGATGTAACGTACTAACAAAGTCCCGACGTAGTACATTAAGCGAGGGTCCACATGTATCGCACTATCAGGATCCCTTTGTACAACATTTAGCGAGGGTCTACATGTAACGCACTAATAGAGTCCCCACGTAGAACACTTAGCGAGGGTATACATGTAACGTACTAACAGGGTCCCCACGTAGAACACTTGATGAGAGTCCACATGTAACGTACTAACAGGATCCCCACGTAGAACACTTAGTGAGGGTCCACATGTAACGCACTAACAAAGTCCCGACGTAGTACATTACCCTTCATGAGGTTATTAATAATATGACATAGTTATCAATGACGTGACAATATCATTCATCACGCCTGAATTCTTATTTCATATATTGATTGTAATGAATAGAATATAAAATACTGTATTTGGACAAAAAACGTACCAAAAAATTACAAAACCACAACACAGTAATAACATTTTAACAAAAAAATAACTTCTTACCGAATATGTTCTAAAACAAAAAAAGCACTGAATGAAAAACACAACCATTGTATACAGTTTTTTTTTGTTTCGTGTAATTTTACATTGGCAAGATTAAATAATAACATTATCAATGTAGTCGAAGCCTATTAAATATGTATTATTAGGGCTAATTCAAATAATACTCGTCAGATCTCACTAAAATTTTAATCTACTATAGGATCTAGAAGACAAGCACCAGCTTTCGAATATAAAAAAAAAAAAATTAAAATCGTTACAGCCTGCAAAAGTTATGGTTACCTCATAACTTTTGCAGGCTGTAACGATTTTAATTACACACAAAAAAAAATTGTGTAGTAGAATTCTACTGTATATTTTTTGTAGGTTTTCAATTGAAAACCTCCTCCTTTTTTCAAGTAATAATATCAAGTCGAGATAATTATATATACAAATGAGCTCTTTACTAAAATATGATATTGCGTTCATCAAATTTACCTTTTACTACACATAACACAACACCTACCCATGGGTTCTAACAGCTGTCCTTTAAAAGCAGTTTCTATTCTTGATATTTGTCCTTATTATCACTTACCATCAGTGACATGTAATGAAATCTACGAAAAAAAATGTAATCCAGTATAACTCCGAAATCAAGTTCACAATTAGCAATACACGCACAATCTTACAAATTCAATTGGATTGGTTAATTGATTTGGCACTTAGAAATGATCGCATCCGATTGGTCGCTTCAGGTCTTGTTGTGGTGGCGCACGGTACACTTTTTAAACCACGCCCGCCACGGTAATGTTTACTTTTGTTTGCGTTCTGCTGTTTTTTAAGATGAGTTATATATATTTATTTTTATTGTGACGGAACAAGCTCGATGTCCACCTTGTGTTAAGCGGACTTACCTCTGCTTATAACGGATGCATTTTATCACAATTCACGAATTGCACTGCGCCCGTCGCCTTGAGACATAGTTGTTAAGTCTCATGTGCCTGTAATTTCACTGGCTCTCAAGGATTGCTCCCGGAATACACCGTTAGGTGCTTGGTACCAGATTTTCTACTTGAGTATGGTCGCAAGCCAGGCGGGCATTCGTATATGCCCTACCATGCGGTGAAGCTCAAGCCCGCGGCGGGATTCGAACCACTGCTGCGTGGCAGTCCATATCCAATGCCACTGAGCCATCACTGCTTCTTACATTTTCACATTTCTTTACATATATATTCGTAGTATGAAAGGCATATTCGAAGCGCTCGTAGCGAAGTTTACTTAGCTGTTCTCAACCGATCAGCAAAGTTAAGCAACGTCGCGCGCGGTCATGAGTTGGATGGGTGACCGCTAGTGACATTACTACTGAGCGTTTCCGTGCTTCGTAGGGCACGTTAAGCCGTCGGTCCCGGTTGTTGTCTTAGGATGGCGGTCGTTATAGCATGGTGGTAGGGCATTTTGCGAATGCCCGCCTGGCTAGCTACCACCCTCAAGTAGAAAATTTGTCGCCAAGCAACTAACGGTGTGTTCCGGCAGCCGTCCTTGAGAGCCAGTACTTCTAGGTTAGTCTGAACAACATCTTCGACCACATCATCACTTATCATCAGGTGAGATAGTGGTCAAAGGCTAACCTATCAGGCATAAAAAAAATATAAAATAACTACATGCAATAAAAAAATCCTGAACCTTTCGAGCTCCATCACTGAATGCACAGTGTCTAGTCTACTAACATTGCTTTGTGAAGGCCTACGTTCAAATGCGTACCTGTTAGCGCTTCGTTGCCCCTCTCTGATGTACACTGATTGTTGATGTTTCAATTAGAAGTGTAGCAAATGGCACGTGCTCGTCCACGTCCTATGAATAGACACTTCTGTTCGTTGACGCAGATGCAATAGTTTTTGATTGTTAGCAGGATCCCCTATTTTTAATTTTAAGGGGTTACTTTTACTTCCATATTTTTATATCTAAAATATATAAAAGATATACCTACTTAGATCTTTGATGATAAACTTGTCAAACTTGACAAGTTAATTATCTGAGGGCCTGTTTCAGAATTTTCGAGTAAGTTCCGGTTATGCTGCCCAGAAGATATTTAATAAATAAAACACTATCTTTGCGTTTCACAGTAATCGATTTAGCCTATCCATCGGTGAATGGTTGAAACGCGCTGCATGTCAACTGTCATTTTTATCATTCAGTTATTTTATGTTCTGGGTAGTATAACCGGAACTTACTTGAACATTTTGAAACAGGCCCTAAGACTTATGGCCTGTATAACCGATGAATAGGCTAAATCGATGACTGTGAAACGCAGTCATCGATTTAGGTAACTTAAATCAAATTTGTTTATGACGGTAATGAGAAAAAGGCAAGGGTAAAACTAAAACAAATATTCGGCTACATTTTTATTTGTTGGACTGTCTTGAAAAATATTTAACATCTATTTTTTTATGTTATTTTGAAGGAACAAGCGCGAGGCCCACCTGATGTTAAGCGGTATCCTCTGCCTATAACAGATGCATTTCATCACAAGTGACGAACTGCACTGCGCCCATCACCTTGAGACATACCTGTTAAGTCTCATTTTGCCTGTTATTTCACTGGCTCTCAAGGACTGCTGCCGGAACACACCGTTAGGTGCTTGGCGACAGCTTTTCTACTTGAGGGTGGTCAGCCAGGCGGGCATTCGCAAAATGCCCTTCCACCATGCGGTGAAGCTCAAGCTCTGGGCGGGATTCGAACCTTAGACCTGCTGCGCGGCAGTCCATAGCCAATGCCACTGAGCCATCACTGCCTTAAAAATCTAATTTATAATTTTAACAAATTTGAGATAATAACACACATAAAAATAAATTAGTGATAATTCCGCCAAATCATCCGAAGTGACCTCATAAACGCGAGGTTTTGACTCTTCGATCGTACGTTGGAAGAGTCAAGAACTCAAAACATATTTCTGTTAGTCTATGTAGGGTTTATGAAGTCACGTCGGCTTAGCCTTTTTAAATGTTATTTTAAAGTGTTGTTGTAAAGAAAAAATATATATATTATATTTTTTCTCGAATGTTTTTTAAAACATTTTTGACCTCATCATCAGTTACCAACAGGTGAGATAGTGGTTAAGGGCTACCGTATCAGGAATAAAAAAAAAATTTGCTCAGCTGGTGTTAATACAAGTTTAACCTTTGACCACATTCTTAATGGTAACTGATAGTGGAATGTGTTACCAGGGTAAACCTAGAATAACTGGCTCTCAGAGAACTCACCGTTAGCTTCGAAATGACTTGGCGACAGATTTTCTACGTGAGGGTAGTACCTAGCCAGGCGGGGATTCGCAAAACATCGTAGTTTGTATTATTGAATCAGACATTGTTATATGAAACTTTACCTACCATCGTAAACTAGAACACTGAAAAGTGTGCACTCTATTCGGATTGCCTGCAATACTTTAATGACAAACACTCCGAATTAACGTTCGTATCTCACATATCCCAGAGTTGGATCTCTCAAATATTTGTATTACAAAACTGCTCGGAAACAATCTGCAGGTAGCTGGGGTAGTGGGGTAGCTGCAGTAGTCAGTGTGTTAGTTAAACGGGTGAACTTAGGATTCGACTCATAGGGGCTTAAATAACCTTACCTTGTGATAATGAATAGATTCAGGCGTTACTTTGCGGAAATCCATATATAATAATAACAAATACTTTTAAAATATTTTAAGAAAACATCAAATTTAATATTTTAATAAAACACTTAAAAAATATAAAAATATATCCTAATTTTCCTGCTTAGCCGACGTGACGTCACAAACACCACGCAGCCAAACCGGAAGCGCACGATCGAGAAAGATCGTGCGCTCGTAGAGTCAAGACCTCCTGAGGATGCTTCGTGTAGAAGCAAAACACGTCGAAAATTCTTCCGGTTTGGCTGCGTGGTGTTTGTGACGTCACGTCGGCTAAGCAGGAAAATTAGGCGGAATTGTCACTAGATATATTTTTATATTTTTTAAGTGTTTTATTAAAATATTAATTTGCTGTTTTCTTAAAATATTTTAAAAATATTTGTTATTACCTTACCTTGTATTCTTCCTATAAGTTATTTAGGGGGTGTTAGAATGTCAATCAATGTCTTTCATATTAAAAACTACACCTCCAATTATTTTACCCACTTCAAAAAAGGTGGAGGTTCTAAATTCAACTTGATGTTTTTGTTACTCTTTAGAGGATGTACAGATTTTAATGGTTTTTTTTATATTTGAAAGGTGTGTTTGAAAGTGCTTGTCGTGTGTTCCCATTTAAATTTGAGTGATATCTGTCGAGTAGTATTTGAGTATTCTCTAATAATGCATATTTTATTATTGGAGTCGGTTGTTTTATTGTATAAAAATATATTTACGGTCTGACTTCTTGCTACAATATCAATAGAAACTTTGTAGTGATAAAGCTCTGACTAGTACCAAACAGTATACATACATACTTCAACCGATTTTTGACAATATATGTTTAGTTCGTTGCAGTAAAAATATTATAAGTTATCCTCTAAAGCCAAGTCAATTTCTAAACACGTTCCCTTAAAATTCTCTCTATATAATGAAATTGGGAAGTTGACTCTAAATTAACTTATATATCTTAATGTATGTGTACAAAAATATAACAATAAGCAAGAAAGAGTATTTTAGTTACATTTTCTGTTTAAATTACTAGTAATACACAAAACTTACTTACGTTTTTCACTTCAACTAATCGTGATTTCGCCATCAGTGGCTCTCTTTCACTCCTAGGCAGTCCGATAGTGATGGAATTTCAGCATTTATCAGCATAGATGCATAATCTGACAACAGCTCAATTTTCAATAGGTACGCGACGACATCTATGTAAACAAAACAGTAAATTGTTTTTTGAAGTGTTTGGTGTGGTAAGCCCCACGTTCCCTAATCGTTCTTCATTCAGTCAATCATTCAGTAAGATAAAGTTAAGTCTTCGGTTCCAGTTGTTGTCTTTGGATAGTTGTCGGTGGTAGCCACTGAGCAAATAATGTGGTAGCCACCACTTTGCTAGAGATTTTTGGGGAAAATTAAACGATAATAAAACAGTTTGGATGATTCTCTGGTGCCTCTGATCTGCGTCCTCAAAAAATATGCCCTTCTTACTGTGAATGTTGTTTTCTTGTAGTGAAACTTTTTATTAAAATCTCAATATAACACTGTTTTCCCGTTTAGCAGTTATTTTAAGCTATACATGAACAACATTATAGCATTGTGAATATAACAATATTATAGACTCTGAATAAAATGATCATGCTATACAACATGCATGGTGGACAGATGCATGGTGATAGAACATCCTCATACGATGGTTAAAGAACGAGAGGAAAAATTTGAGAGTTATATTCTTACTGACTGAGCTAACATGACAATTACTCAATTGTCATGTTAGCTCAGCCAGTAAGAACATACCCTGGCTATGGGGGTGGAGGGCGCGGGTTCGAGACTCCCACATGACTCTAATTTTTCCTCTCGTGAATTTGTAATTTTGTTAGGCTATTTATACATTTGCTACTTCTGTGTTAAAATATGTCAACACTATGTTTGTATGGAAAGCGATAAGCAAGAACTATCTTGAAGCCCTTATATCTCATCCTAGTTTGGATCCCCCCCCATCCCCCATGACTGAATGTTAGTTGTGAACTACTCTGAAAGGTAAACGAGATGCGACACGGCGCGGGAGGACATTGTTTTAAGTCAAACCTATTCTGTTGTGCGCTCGAAAGTTCACTTTTAATTTCGGTGCGAGCTGCTAAGCTGTGTTTGCATTAGACTTGATTACTTATAGTTGGAGTAAAGTAGGTACATAGTAATTAAATTTGAATGACGAACAGTTTATATTAATATACACTGCAATAACACAAGGTATTAATAAATTTTAATTCTTTGGTTTAGTTTTAGAATGTGGTAGTTTGCGCATGCCTGGCTAGTTACTACCCTCAAGTAGAATATGTGTCGCCAGGGATCTACCAACTTGTTCAAATAGCTTTTAAAGAGCCGTTTCATTTTTTAGCGAAGTCTTTATCCTAATAAGTATTTAATACAGCAATAAAAAACTTATCAGCTTTTTTAAATGAATTACTTTTTGTCTAATTAAAAATTTATTCTTAATGTATATAATATGAAAATAACAACAATACAAAACTAATATATATATTTTAATTATATATATTTTGTTTTTATTGCTGATAGATGCTTTTGAGCACAATCTCACCTGATGGTAAGTGATGATGTGGTCGAAGGTGTTAGCAGGCTTAACCTAGAATTTCTGGCTCTCAAGAACAGCTGCCGGAACACACCATTAGGTGCTTGGCGACAGATTTTCTTCTTGAGGGTGGTCGCTAGCCAGGCGGGCATTCGCAAATTGCCCTACCAACATGCGATAAATCTCAAGGCGGGGGATTGAACCATGGATCTGCGGCACCGCAGTCCATAGCTATAACCGCTCGGCCATAATTGCTTTAATAATTTCCAAGATAAATTATGTCTTGAGCCCTGTTTCCTACCAGCATGCAATAGACCTAGACAACATAGCTCAGGTCACTGCCCACGGGTAAGGTGCCCAAAAAGCTGGTGACATGGCCCCTTTGAATGTCAATACTAATTCTTTGGCCGAGGTAAGTGCCACCCCTTTACTCGTTTATCTATACTATCAGTCGCTTTAACAAATCTTTATACAAAAGTCTTCTGCTGCCACTGCCGCAACCCCCGCTGAGAGGTGGAGGGTAAAGAAGACGCCGCAAGCGTGTCGACCAAGGTGGCAACCCAAACTATCATCCTTCCACAACTTCAGGGAGATAAGGTTATTCCGTTACTTCTTGACTCCCTAGTGGCGTTTGATGTAGTAAATTCCTGTTGTTGTCAAGGCATATAGAGATAAAAATCACAAGGAAAGCTTCTTCAAAGCTGGCTAATAAAGACTTAGCTGCCCACATTTTTACGTACATTCTGTGTTTATCACATCACTAATTATGTCTTTCTATCCTTATCCTTATATATCCTTACCTCAATGTACCATAATATTTTGTATGCTCAATTATTTGGACAAAGCTTACAAAATATTTATTTTTTATGTAACAATAATAAAAGTTATCGTTAAAAGTTAGACATTAATTTTAATTTCGACAAAGCCCAAAGTTTTGTAATAGTAACCATATGGTATTTATAATAAAAATAATTTTATTTCAGTCAACAAACTAATATAATATTTGATTATAATAAATTTATAATCATTGCATATATATTTTAAAATACATATTATAATATATATAATACATTGTAAAATATTTCTTAACCAAATAAAACATTTTGCGGAAACAAAACAAACTAATACTACTGACTAATTCACACACACGAATCCATACTAAAGTGTTAGAGTGGGTCGTAACAAAACTAATTAGCTTGCTTAATAAATTAGTCATTAACTCTTCTCTACGTTAGCACTTAGAAGTTAAAGGCATCGCCTGTCTGGATTATCCTGCCCCTTTTTTATAGCGAAGACGTGGGTGCTTAACGTCAGGAATTCACAGTTTATTGGGTAGATAATTACATTTAAGTGGTTCAATGGCGACATGTGGACGAGGCTTTATATTCTGACAGTCATCCACATAAAGCTAAGAAGATGCTACGCCACGAAACATTTTTTAAGTTAAATCGCAGCGCGCGCCATTAATTAAACTGTTTTAAGAAAATTGACTTCCAGAGTAAAGTATCTTTTATATTTTATTTTTTTATTTTAATCATTTACAAAAACAAAACAAAAATTAAGCATACAAAAAATCACAGATTTGTCCGGTATGTGTACAAAAGTCGAGTTGTTGACAAATAACATAACATTACGCAAAATGCATAATAATAACAAGTTTACTAAAATCACAAGTAAAGAACAGAAAAGGGACAATTACACTTGTTTTATTTCGCCGAGCAGTAAAAGACGACTCGAGCCGATAACAAAACTTGTTCTTCTACTATCCAGTGCGTTATCTACAGGCTGTTCAAAAAGGTGTGATTTTAGTTTAGTTCCTCGTAATACTGTTTTTGTAACTTGCATCGATACACCTACATAATTGTGTTTTGTCTTTCTAATTGAGTTTAATTTAAATTTAGAATCGGCTATATAGAAGAGCGAGCGTAACATTTTAATGCCAACTAGGCCCCAGTCGTGGCAGGTGAGAGGTTTATTTTTTGTATTTTATGCCTGATCGGTTTATCTTTGATCACAAAAAAGAGGTCAGACACGCACTTCGAACACCTATTCTACAGGTACGCTCTTCGAACAACTATGGGTAAGAAGCTCTATGGAACCTCTTTATTACATATACATAGATAGAGTTACTAAACCTCTTTTAGTTATCATAGTACTTACGCAATTACAGCATCATATTACAAACAACTCTTTCGCAAATCTATGAATATCAATCTGATGATTAAAAAAACCAGCCAAATGCTAGTCGGAGTCGCGCACCTAGGGTTCCGTACCAACCTGTAGGTATATAAGTAAAAGTTATGTTATTTTTATTGCTTAATGCAATCTGTAACATTTTAAATTTATTAAAAATATTTTTATTGTATGATGTAATTAAAACTATATGGTTTTCGCAATTGTTTCTTTATCTGTGCTATAAGACGTTGCTTTGTACCAAATTTAAAGATCACGGAAAGTATCCGTGAACTCAGAATCTTGAAATATGTAAGCTAAACCCTGTAAGTTTTTACTCTCTTGCGAGGTTCGAAAATTTGCGGCATAAACGGCTGTATCTTTTGATTGCGTTGGCTTAGAAGTTTGATTTTTCACCGCTCCAAGGAACAGTAGACTTGAGTATTTGATATAAATTTCAGTTTGATATCTCCACGCGTTTCTTAGAAAAAGGGTCTTAAAAGAAAGAAAAACGGACAACAAACTGATCCAATAAAGTTCAGTTTTTTCCTTTTGAAGTACAGTACCCTAAAAAGATATTTGATGTATCCCTGAGTTTAAAAAAAAAATTAGCTTATATGGATGTAATAAATACATCCATATATCAATTTTCACTAATAAGAAGCGTGGAAAATGCATGCAACACGCACGTCTAATGCAAAATAATTTTCCTAACGTCTTATTACGGCCATAATTAGTTTTAAAATGACCCATATAACATTACACGGCTCATTACTGTGACCATAATGCCTTGCTTACCACTAAAGGTACAAGAACACTCGCTAACTGCCTTGGATACAAGCTGCATAATTATTAGTACACACTTTACACTTGTAGTTACTTTTTAATGTTTAAGCTTATGTTAGTAAAAGTAATTTATCAATAGATGGCTTCATGATTTTGTACATGTTCTGCATTTTCAGTTTATGCTTGCAAAGAATGTTATGAAATTAATATCATTGTCCATAAAGCCCTTACCGTTCAGTGAGTATCTATCTTTTTCCTTTACAATAAAATCATAAGTATATTTAAGATATGGAAATTCAATAAAGTGCCGTACTAATTTACTTTTAGTAACTGTTTCAGACAACGAAAACAGGCGAAGTGGAAGTTGGTACCACGGTGATACAAAACACTGACGTTACATTACCATGGTCTGACTCCACAAGTTATTTGATATTTTTCAGTGAAAGAAGTGGGTTCCGTTTTTTGGAAAAAATATTTTATATAAAGTTTGCTGCCATCGTTATCTGTTTGATGCACGTTGCTCACAAGATTATTCACGGGCATTTTTTTTTACCGGTCGTTTGCCTTTATTAAAAACTACGAACTGTATACAACACTACAGCTACTACAATAAAAGCATTAAGACAACCTATAAGTCATTACAGACTCACAGGCCGCCCAAATGCTCCAGCCCACTACCAGTAGGCAGCATGCCCAGCATGCTGGCAGCATTGCCCCGTTGAATTGCAATGCTTATTCTTTGAGCCAAATAGGTGCCAGCATTTTAATCACGCGTCGCATCGACCAAGCGCTCTGATAAGTTTAGGAAAATACGATGAGCTCCCGGTCCCCACGGACCCAACGTCTCTACTGAACGTCTTTTTTAAATTAATTTACTATAACTTACGAACTATTCAAACGACTTTCATGAAAGACCGTGACATGCGGCCAGGTGGTACGGTGATCATTTGGATGCCTCTTCTTCAGTAGAAGTACTCTGCTTGGTATACCTGCTGCATACCTGTCTGCGTTCCCGTTGTACAACGTGAACAAACGGTGTGTTCCGGCAGCAGTCCTTGAGAGTCAGTGAAATTACAGCCACATGAGACAACTATGTTTCAAAGTGACGGGCGCAGTGCAGTTCGTCACTTGTGGTGAAATGCATCTGTTATAGGCAGGGGGCCGCTTAACATCAGGTGGACCTCGTGCTTGTCATGCCACAATACAATAAAAAAAAGATAAAAAAAATCTGTTCAACTCTACCATCGGAAAGCTACCTTTATATCACACAATAACACCTTGGAAGTGACCCGGTGCTCGCTTTCAATGCAATGTATTGTCCACTCACACGGCCCCTCTCGTTTGCTCGGATATTAAAAATGTTTTTAAAAGCCTCTTTATTTGCGACTAGAGCCTAAACGTGCCCTGCCTAGTTATTACTTGTCTAGTTTCGTTGTTTTCCCCATATTTTAATTTCATGGACATACTACCTAAATCCTTGTTTTAGAAATAGGTTTAGATCAGTAAGTATATTATTTTATACCACACCCACTCAGAAAGCGTCTCATTACTCGTTCAAAAACATGTTATAAAGTTCGTCATTTCTCCCTTTTAAATGTACGGCGTGGAAAGGTATAATATGGATTTCCATTCCTTCACTCCGTAGCAGTGAAGGAATGTTGTATGAAAATCCATACCTGCCCTGGTAGCGTTCTTTTGTCTTTAGCTGCTTACATAAAAAAAATCGATCTCAAAAAGGTTTTATATCAAATAATTAGAAAAAAGAGGTGTGATTTTTATTTGTACTCGATTTTCAATGAAAGGAGGTTGGCAACCTTTTTTTGCACTACGAAAAAAAAAGCGCGGCAATTTGTTATGTTTGGTTAAATTTTGTTTTTTATTAAACTGATATTTTAAAACTACGCTTTAAACTATTCTAAATAATTTTCCAAAATGTCATCTGATAGTCAAAGTGTCGATTTTATAATAATGACACCACCAGAAATAAGAAATGCAGCTCAAAAAGTCATAAAGAACTTACTGCCTGAGAATCAGAACAAGATTGTTTTCTCCTCTCGATGTACAATGTACTATTATTTAAAACGTATTACGTTAATATATAATATATAAATAAAAAAAGATCCTACAAGTGATCTTTTTTTATCTTTTCAGTGATAGATACTGCAAGACTTACAAGATTGATTGCATGTTTTATGTCCAAAATACTGGTTACCATCGGCAACAGTTGTAATTATTTAGTCATCCAGGTATATTGACAACATTTATTTTTACACTTATCTGAGTGTAGCTGGTATACAATTTGAATGAAGTAGATGAAAGCAAATCAGATTCACCAAAACTTATGCCCATGGGGTGCTGGGCTAGAGCCCATATCGTGCCAGGCTATAATGTCATCCCCATCACATCCCGTGGGTGTCGTAAGAGTTAATAATTTTTTTGCGATGTTAATTGGTCTTAAAATTTACTATTAATAAAACTCTGCCGCGTTCATCGGATATAAAAACCTTTGGAAGTACAACGGGACAGAAACTCGGAATAAAGGCAAATAATTTGTTAAAATTGGTATTATGTGACTTCATAATCTATAATCATAATAGCCTATCACCATGCTATAACGACTGCCATCCTAAGACAACAACCGGGACCGACGGCTTAACGTGCCCTCCGAAGCACGGAAACGCTCAATAGTAATGTCACTAGCGGTCACCCATCCAACTCATGATCGCGGGCGACCGACGTTGCTTAACTTTGCTGATCGGTTAAGAACAGCTTAGTAAACTTCGCTACGAGCGCTTCGAAATAGTATTATATAGTATTCGAGCTAATAGTATAAGTACTGCATACAAAGTTAGGTATATGAATTTACTGTACAAATAAGACAGACTAAAAGTTCAAATAGTATTTAGATAGATTTCAATGAGAACTAAAAGAGAAATAAAAACAGATTTATTTATCTTTGAGTTTTCGTTATCAAAACTCCCATAAAAGTATGGAGGTATAGACCGTGTTGAAACAAAACTCTGTTGAAACTTTACTAACCTCCTAGAAACGGCTTCGAACTTTACGAATTCTTTTATCATCGTAAGACCCCAACCATCGCAAGTGACGCAACGCAAGAGACTCCAGAGTCTCGAGCATCGCCGCAAAGTCGCTTGTTTATCGGTTTTTTATCAGATACATTTCGTTGAGAGTGTGCAATGGAACTTCACAATTTGATTCCGCCATCCCCATTCTATAATCGGACATCCAGGGATACTCAGAAGCGCCACCGCTTTATGGTGGATATTCCATTTACCCGAACGAAGCGATTTACTTCTTCGTTTATCATACGAACCGCCAGGGAATGGAACACCTTGCCTGAGTCTGTGTTTCCGGTTAAGTACGATATGGTTGTCTTCAAAACACGAGTGAATAGGTATCTTCTGGGTAAGCGCGCTCCATCATCGATCGCATCATCACTTAACATCAGGTGAGATAGTGGTCAAGTGCTACCCAGATCAGTATAAAAACAAAAACCTGGGACAACAACCCCAGTTGTACCGAGGGCAAGTTGCCATCCGAAGCACGGAAGCACTCAGCATTTATTGTCACCCTTTGTATATTGTGTGATGCAACTATTCATCATCATCTTCATCCGAAGACGTCCACTGTTGAACATGATCCTCCCCCATAGAGCGCCACAAAGAGCGCCTATTAGCCGCTTGTAACCATTGTCTACCCGCGACGTTGACGATGTCTTCAGTCTACCTAGTGGGGCCTACCACTCTACAACTAGCAGTCATCCATCCGTTATGATCGTAGCAAACATTTCTTTAGTTGATCGATAAATCCGTGCGCATCATAGATAATGATAACAGTTGAATTTCATTCATAAATGGAGGATAACGGCTGAATCCTACGTGGTAGATCAAAATAATGTGTGTACTATAGTATTTTATTTAAAAAGGTCTACAAAAAATCCGCGATGGTATATGTCTATTTCTTAGGTATAACCCACAATTACCATTTTTTTCCTTTAACTTTTTACGAACAATAATGGTATTTACGAAGCGATTTTAAGTAATACAGTATATATATGGCCTTATCCAAATAAGTACCTAAAATACTTTATGCATTTAATGTAGATGTCAATATGGCCTTAAATCATGTAAATTAAATGAATACTTTTGAAGTTATTACAGATTTAAATTTAGTAACAGTATTGCTCCCATGCGAAGCCGGGGGTCGCTAGTTTTTAATAAGTCACAGAATTATTATGGGCCCAAAGCAAATCTAACTTTATTCACTGGCGTGATACGTCTCTCCATCTCACGAAGAACTCCGTTACAATGATATAATACCAACCTTAACTTCAATGCAAGGACGCCCAACCGTTTAGTTTTAATAAAACTTCTCTGCGTCATAAAATTCTGCAGCGACGGCGTCGACGGCAACAAAAGGATGAATAATGAGGTAAAACAAAGTTGTATAATTCTGAAGTCCGGGCCGCACCACGGTACTACAAGGGCGGCAGTTATCGCGTGATTTGTGCCTTCTCCTTCCGCCGCAAGGAGTCACTGCAATAGTAGTACAAAGTACGGGTATATCTGGCACACAGAGCAAGTTAAAAGATGCTTTATAAATAAGGAACAGCTTTAAAGATATAACAAAATTACAAATTTACGAGAAAAAAATTATAGTCATGTGCGGGATTCGAACCCGCGTCCATCCACCCCTTTAGCCGGGGTATGGTCTAACCAATTGAGCGAACATGACACAATGACTCATAGCTCTAATGTTTGCTCTCGTTCTTTCAACCATCGTATCGGGATGTAGCGACACCTATAGTTCAACTTGCGTTGTACTTCAAACAAGGATTCGAATCCCGCACAGGACTATATTTTTTTTCTTTCGTAAATTAATAATTTTGTAATGTAATATGCTAAGCAGACGTTATTGCAAACATAACAATATTAAAAAGTTTTAAGTTTAGATAATAATTTAGCGTTACACCACACATAACAATAAATAAGAGGTAAAATTAAAATTTACAGTGATGGTGTTACAATGGGCGGCCTTAGTACTAAAAGTAATTTTTTCCAGGCAACCTTTGGTTGGCGAGGATTTTAAACATTTGTGTCTAAATTATAATAGAACGAGCTTTGGCCTTCAAATATTATTTAAATTATATGTCAACGTAACAAGTTAAATATTGGTTAGATTGCTTAAATATTCCTACCTACGTAACAGAAAAAAGCAAATATACATTAATAAAAAAAAGTAAAAAGTCAACTTTAAATTATTTATTTTTGTTAAGCATTTTATCGTTTTATTAAAATTGAAACTACAAGTCATATATATTTTCAGTATCGTTTTGAAAAGCCCTTCATTTTGACACCACTGGATGGTTTTGGAAGAAAACAAAAAAATGTTTCTCTCAATATGGCGTCTAAAATCCACCAGAAGGTTTTTTTTTGTACTTTGTGTCACTTTCACTATCAAGACAAACCTAATGATATCTCATACATTAAAATCGTTTAAGCTGTTTGGATGTTATGGTGGAATAAAGAAACTCACAAACATACATACGTAACATAACATAAACCCTGAAACATAACACTCTTTTTTAGACAGTCGTGTAATAAATAAATAATTACTAATAATTAATGGACCGTGTGTTATAAAGGTTAAAATAGGTTATAATAAACGAGTTGATATTTAAAAGCTTGAGTCGAAGAATTTGCCAGATCGACGGGTTTACCATCGTAAACGAATTTGTAAAAACCCTTTATACACGTGTCTACTACTGCTCGACAATGTCACAAAGCGTAACTAATGTAAGCCTAGCATGGCGGTGTTGTGTGTCGGGTCGCCATCTTCCCTCAAAAATGGTTGAGGAAGACGAAGGCTGGCACATGCGTCAACTCGTGAACGGGTGCTGCTAGAGAACACCGGTCTGTTCATGCAAGTGCTAATGACTTTACCGAAAAAAAATTTTTTTCTTTTAACACTGTTGTCGTTTAGAATGTTGCATGTTTCCTATTTAATGTAAGTATCTAGTTTTTAAATAAAATATGGTTACAATTAAGAAAATTCACGGACCCTGGAGTCTGTGGATGTAGATTTATAAAAAAAATTTATTAAAGCCTAGTGAAACACATACGCATCTATTTTTCTAAAATCTATGGTCTTAGTACGTAATATCCCCAGTCGTCTGTGAGTGTGGCATTATATGCAGTGATTATAATTATGTCTTACATCGTATAATAAAAGTTTTGCATAATATACAATAAGAACTATAATTGAAGGTAATGTAGAATACGTTTATTCCTTTTCCAAATATTTCGGTACACGGTTTAATCATTTACTAAAACAATTTTGGTAACATGAATTTCTTTTGCTCGAAGAGGCAGTAATATCTTCAAAACCAAAAAATGGAAAAGAATCCAGTTTATGTTGAAAGCTATCACTGCTTCTTCTCAAGTCATAACATCTTTGATTTGTGTAAAGGAAAGAAATGAAATGGTGGTATGTATAGGCGGTGAGCAGAATGGGCCACGAGCTTCACCTTTTCAGAAGACATAAATGCATCTATTTATCTTGCGGTGCTAGGAGAAGCGTTGGTGAACGAGGAAGCGACTTCTCGGTCTTTTTTCGCACACTTCAGCCAGACCGTTGCGATTCATTAAGATTTTACCGTTTTGTTATCTCATAGTGACACTTTACTCAAATAAACCGTCAGTCTGCTGTAGCTTTCCACTAACTATTCGCAGGACTGTTGCACAGATAGACACGTGATCGTTTCTAGACTAGCATGTGTATGTAAAGTATCCAGCGGCAGTAAAGTTTCCTGAATAATAAATATTCATGGAAAATCTTGGATTTTGCTCAAAACAATAATCAATTGTCCCCGAATTTCCTCATAGCAAATTCGCCAGTTTCCTCAAACACTTCTCCTGAGAGTAGCAACATTTTCCTTAGTTACCTTCATTGACTGACGACTGCAAGAAATTCTATTAAAGAAAAAGCCAACCATGTTTCAATTCACCATCATTTTGTGTTTTTACTTTTAATTTACCTTATTATAAGTAACTATAAATTAATAACTATACTTAATTCAAATACGAGTATAATTATTAAATTTAAGTAATCTTGCTTTTTACGTCTACCCTGAATTCCCATAGGTTAGTTTTATATTAACAAAAATATTTAAAAAACATTATAAATTTAAATTTAATACATTATATATATATATATGTTTAAATAATCATTTATTCATGTTAAATACATAGTTGGTGAAACTTACGTACTAGCTAAAGAGTTATAAAAAAAATATTTTACCCATCTGTTGCTGAAATAGGTTCATCATCTGTGTTTCAGCGTAAGTACATCGCTGTCCCCATGGTTTATATTATTTTAATAGCCTCATGCTTACTTATGGTATGGTATGGTTATCTCAAAGATGTAGTTTATTGCCTTTCATTATCTAGCCTATCTTGCCGGCTATAAACTAGCGTATCCTAATATAATAATTAATATTACTTATAAAAATAATAATTATATTTAATATTGTGTTGGTTAGTGCAAACGGCCTTTTGGGGCTTTTAGATGAGTAATTTCATGATTCTTTTGGAATGAGTACAAAAATTGCTTTTCCAAATGCCACTGAATTTGCGTCCAGATTTTGATAAAATATCTTTATTTTAAGAGATGTTTACAAACCAATGTATATTTTATATACTACTAGCCTTAACCCATAGCTAGGCCCGCGTGGACTATCCCTCAGGAACCGTAACCGCCTTTTGGGAGCCATGTAAACCGTGTCATATTATACATAGGTTACATTTTAATTCTTTTTAATCATTTTAAATTGGCCCCGTAACTCGTAATTTTTTTATAGGTCGTCCTTCTGTACCAAATTTTACATAAATATTTCCCTACTGGTACACTTCGAAAACATACTTATATACTTGCGCCGCGGCTACCAGTTCAAACGTAGTGTCCCATTTGGAGTGTTGTATCATATTGATAGAGTACTGACCCGCAAGGGTGAAATTGTTTCTGTTACATTTAGCATCATAAGACAAAATCGCAAACTCTTAGCAATTAGCCACTACATGGCTGACAATCTCTTTACGGACATCCATTGCTCATACAGACGTTTTCACGAACCCCCTTAGAGGTAAACATTCAAAAAATCCTTTCTTAGTACACCCTTACGCATGCTGATGAATACACCCTCCAAATTGCAAGTCTCTGCTAGCAGCGGTTTAGGCTGTGCGTTGTCTGTCAGTCAGTGAGTCAGGACTTTGATTCTTATATATATATATATTTAGGTGTTTTCTATCCATATTATTGTTTATTTCATATATTTTATAACTGTAAAAATAAATTTAAAGTATAAATTTATAGTTTCCTAAAAATATGAAAACAAAAAAAAAAATACGAAGTGATGCCTGAATCGATTAATTAGATTAATTTGTATATATCATTTACCACTAATGACTCTTTAATATTCTAAATGAGCATGTACTCAAGTCAAATAGAATGCTGTTCAAGCAGTCTTGCCTTTATTGTCTCGCAGAAGGTGTAAAAAGTACAGTATTCTCTGAGCTAATAAATGTGTGTTCGTAATGGCCGAACCTGAAACTGTCACGCAGCATTCTTGTTTTAAAACTACGCTACGGGAGTTAACTCTAAAAACCTTCTTTCTGAATCAGCCGCATTTTGCACTGTTAAACACAGCCTCCCCGTTATGGGGGCGGGGGTTGCACTAATCCTCACGCTTGGCAGACGACTTGGGCATCGCAGTGTAAGACAACAGTTCCTCAGAAAGCGCTACTGCTCACTTTCCTGTATTTACTCTTAGTTGCAACTTACGAGACCAAGAGAAGAAATAAGGTTACATATTAACCCGGCACTCCCCGAGCAAGAAATCTCTGACATAACGTTAATCGACTGGCACCCCTGTCTCTTATAACGTTAATTTGTATAAAAACAGTTAAATAAGGTATAAAACACACTGATTAGTAGAACCCTCGGAACGTTGGACACTGACTTTAGCTCGGGCTTACAAATGTCAATTTTTATGTAATAATTACTTAAGTATTTACGATCGTTAAGTACCAATAGAAAATGCATTGCTGCAACATAATAAAGCATTTTCAACATAAATATTATTCTAACTGGTGTAAGGTTATCATCACCTTCTTCATACCCATAGTTTTGTGTCACGTTATGGTTATAGTTTTATGGCCGCTGGCTGCCTGACTCCTACTCTTCTTGGGATTTTCTTCAGGAAGTCAGCATAACTAAAAGAAAACTAAATAAAAATTCGTGAATAATAAACGGATCTTAAGGCTAGGTTTTGTTTATATCGGTATATTAATAAATTATCATAACGAACTATCATAAGTGCTATCCATTAATATGTCAATAAATATGTGTAGCTGTGCTCAAAAAATCTCCCGTTCTGATTTTAATGTTGACATTTAAATATTCCATCAGTCTGAAAATGTTGTTTGTATTAAAATGCTTGTCACGGAAATTGTGCTAGTATTTTACTTAGTTGAGCACAATTTCAATTCAGCGTAAATTGAACAATCACGGGCGCTTGTCTCTCAAAGTTGGAAAGTACGCAACAATGCGGTATTACGCCGCCTCATTCTTGCTCACTTCTGCATAAAGTTAGCCAAATTAATTTAGTTTAAGAACTGGCAGGTAACACTCCCTAAACAAAAAGTAAACTTCCTCCATCCCCCGGTTTTTATTGCACAAGATTACAAGCCTGGTTAATTTATTTTCAAAATTTGTCTCATCGTGAAAAATTTGCCGTCGCAATCGCCAACAAAAGAATGAGTTACGGCTTCTTTAAACAAAGTTACATGAACGCAGTGAAACTTTCGAAGCTTTCAAGGGTGTGAATTATTATCTTAGGCTCTTTGTGATTAGTTGGATCACTGTTGTTTGCTACCTTATAATTTCCGCACGAATGACATGATAAAATCATATAAAAAATACAAGGTTAATGCTAACAACCTTGTTGACTTCTGCCAGTCTTAACAAACATTTTGAGAAAATAGTTATTGTTTTGAATTTTTTAAATTTTATTTATATTTTTTTTGTATTTTATCGCCTACTAATCATAACGGAACCGACTTCCTATACTGATAATTAAATGTTTTTAGAGTTGCATACTGATTACAAGATAATTCACTCGCCTAAAATACTGTACATAATCCATTAGAATTGCTGTATAAGCCAGATTGTCCACTGCCTTGAATCAAGGGGGCGTTTGACATAATCCCCACGCATGGCAGGCATCTTATGATAGCAGTTCCTCAGAAGGCGCTGGTGCCCACCTTCCGATATTCTTCCCTTAGTCACCTCTTACGGCACCCATACGGAAAGAAATAGGGGATGACATTCTAGCCCGGCACCCCACCGGCTTCTAGAGTTAAAATTCTCGTGGGACTAGAGTTGCAATTACTATTAAATCATCCAGGTATGCAAATATACATTTAATAGTCTATACTTAAACTTATTGACATAAAAACTACTCTGAATTGATTGTAACCATCTGTAGTTTGCCTAGTAAAAGAAAAATGATCAAATAGTAGTAAAAAAAGAATTGATATGGACTTAATATCACAGAATAATTGTATTTATTTATTTTAATTAGTCTGTTTACGGCAATGTTTGCGTCTTATTTATTTTATATTCTAGAAACCCCATCCCACCCCTTAAAATCAACATAGAAAAGTTGAATTTCACGTTATATTATTTTTTGTTATTATTGGCCTCATTATTATAAATGTTAACTAATGTTACCATATTTGTAATTCCAATAATCCAATTTCATACATTAAGAATTGCTTTAGAATTTTTTTTATTGTGTAAAACTTACCAAAATATTAGGTAACTACGCGCTGAATCATAACCCTTTTTGTGAAATTGTTAAAATTAAAATGTAAAACATGTAGGTATATGACCAAAAAGTTTTGAATTTTATACAATTTATTCTTACGGGTATGTGTGCCAAAATTTCATTACAAAGCTATTCTCGTAGGGAAAATTGAGTGTGACAAAATATCCAAAAATAAAATCTAGCAGACAATAATGTGCAATATAAATATTTAACTTGCCCAAGTTCTGTCACTAAAGGGGCGAAAAGGCTTGGCATTTTCGTTGTTTACCAACATGGGTTTTTTTATGCGAAATGTCGGTATAGTAAGTGAAAATAGCAAGTCACTATTTACAGAAATGTGAACAAATTGCGGCCCAGAGTTGGGGGATAAGCCAGTGTCAATTACATATTGAGTAGGGTCCCCGTTGGCTGCGACAAATTGAATGGCCTAAGGAGCTCTAGCCACCCGAATGACTGGCAATATTTACCACTAAAACACGGATTATCTGCTTATGCGACGGTATATTTTCTAATACGCCAGACATCACACACTATTTTGATGGGTTTCAATATCAGGCTTTATTGAAAACGGTTGAGACAGCCTCGGTTATTGATATGAGAAAAAATGCAATTTTCTTACTACTGTCATCCGAGCCCTTACGTGGATGTGTTGCGATATTGATACTTGCTAGCTACTTTTCGATAAGAAATAAACAAAATGTTTATTTTTCTTTGGTACTAACGGGAAATGATTTTGATAAGTTCTGTAGGTCAAGAGTTGTAAATAAAATTCAGACTTACTATTTAAATACCTACTATTGTATTTGAATATTTTTCGACGGATTTAATCATGTGTTTGAAATTATATATGTACTGAATTGTATACTCTTTTTTAATGACTAAGCCTTTCAAAAATAGGAAAATACTGTAAATAGTAACATTGTATTATTTACTACTACGCAATAGACACACCCTATATTGGCACCGTAGCAACATTTGCTACACAGTGTGCTCGTGTCTGGTGCCAGGATTTAAGTAAAGTGAGTCTCAAAGAAACAAATTTTGAAACTGTTTGGAAAAAGTGTACGCCTTACAGATATGATTAAAATATATAATATTCTAGAGGAGTGTGAATGACAATAAAAAATAAAAAATATTAAATAAAAACATACACTTTGCTGAGATTTAAAAGCAACCGTTCAGTAAAAAGCATTAGCCTGTTAATGTAAAGTGAAAATAGGCCTATTGCATACAAAATACTCGTATGAATTAAAAATTAACCTCATTATAATAAAAAAAGTGTTGCTATATGTTATTGTGACGAAACAAGCCCGAGGCCCACCTGATGTTAAGTGGACTAACCTCTGCCTATAACAGACGCATTTCATCAACGACGAATTGCACTGTGCCCGTCACACTGAGACGTCCAGTTGTTAGGTCTTATTAGCCTGTAATTTTTCTGGCTCTCAAGGACTGCTGCCGGAACACACCGTTAGGTGATTTTCTACTTGAGGGTGGCCGCTAGCCAGGCGGGCATTCGCAAAATGCCCTTCCACCATGCGGTGAAGCTCAAGCTCTGGGCGGGATTCGAACCATGGACCTGCTGCGCGGCAGTCCATAGCCAATGCCACTGAGCCATCACTGCTTCAAAAAAAACTTGCTGACAGATCAGCAATTTTTGTGGTATGAGCTCATTACATAATTTCTTTCCGGTGTGGTGGGCACACACTATACTGCAGGTAATCGTAACAGGTTATCGGCCAAATGCAACAATATTTAAGAATCAAGGTACTAATTTTTTAAGGGATAACCCAACAAATTGGCAACAGTGGAGTGGCAATAAATTACACGACAAGTGGCGGTTGCAACTTTATCTCATTTCCACCCTGCAGGGTGGGGTGAGGACAAGGCGTGGCTTCGATTAGTTCTCGGTGAAACGCTGACCTTTAGACAATTTGTGCGATTGGTATTCGACACTTGCTTTTTGATGGCCATTTAGTAAGGGATGTTACAATAATGCTTATGTATGGTGATACACGTGGATTGCTTTGCTAACACTCATCATCTGCCTACCTTATCACTATTCCTGTTGGGTTGGTACAATCACTTCTCTAACAACACAAAGGATGACACAAAAATATGTGTTCAACGACAAAAAACACGACAACACGCGGATATAATTATTATTTTATAAAACATAGGAAACGGCGTTATGGCCAGCTGCCTCTCTAACGCTAAATCTGTCTTTTTTTAATACCTGATAGACTGGCTTTTGACCACTATCTCTATACTACTATGGCAAGTGATGATATGGTCGTACATTTTGTTCAGGGTAAAATTAAGGCTGTCATTACGGGCTCTCTAAGACAGTTGCCGGAATTCATAGACAGGTGCTTGGTGACAGGATTTCACCCACCGGTTGAGATGGGGGGAGGGGGAGGGGGTGACATTCTAGCCGGGCATCTCACGGGCATAAAAATATATATCTGAAAAACTTTAAAAACAATATCTAGTGACTCTCTGCCGAATTTTCCTGTTAAGTCAACGTGATATTTTTGAGAATTTTTAATGTGTTTTTCTTATATAAAGGGTTATTGGTAATTTTCTTTTGCGTTTTTTATATGTTTTTGACTGAAGAAGCACGAGTACCACCTGTTGTCAAAAGTCTCTTGTGCCTGTAATGTATTATTTCATATTTTTTATTACTTTGCTCACTGTAAATATTCAAAACTCTATTCAAAGGGACCACGGCGCGGTCCAGTGTTGCCGCGACGGGCGCTCTTAGCTCGGAGTAGGCATTAAAACATTTTTGTTTTCCAAAACAAAAAATATATCTCAAAATGTTTCTTATGACTAGCAGAAGTCAACCCTAAGAAGTAGGCATTTTACCAATAACCCTGTTTACATGTAATGTTTGCTTCAAATATTTTTATAATATTTGTTATTATTAAGTATGGATTCGCAAAGTAACGCATGAATCTATCCATTATGTTATAACATATCTTAGAAGATTACGGTATACATGTATACTAATACCTTTAGTATTAATTCTATATTTGGTTACCGAAAGATTACGGCATAACCCAATCAACGTAAGTTATTAAAATGACGGTAATGTATCACGAAAACGAAAACAAGATGCTAAAATTGATTTAAGCACAAAGCCATCCTTCATAATTAATTCAAACGACAAAAACGAAGCTCGAATACAAATTTATTTGTCACAAGGTGTTAAACCCTTTACCCAAAGTTGTTAAACAATGTTGCCGGGATTCAGCGAAAACAACCGACGAAATAGGGTAGCGACACAGCGGCATGACTAATAAGAGGATTAGAATAAAATATCTTAAAGCCTTTTATCTCAAGTTTTTGGAGATTAACATAATTCTGCTGGCTTGCCGTTAGTGCAGACTTGGTGGAATTTTCCTCGATGATTATGTATTTTGTTAATATATTCAGTATTGCGGAGGTTTATCATTAAAATGTTATAGCGTGGTTGAGTTTTCTAATTGTAGCTAATGACGCGTGTATTCGCAGTGTCCTTCCAAGTTACCAAACAGTGACCACAGCGATATCCAAACATTGATCTTTGGCATGGCAGCCCATATCTAGCTATTGAACCTTCTACATGCTTCAGTTTCTTTATATAATCGAGAGAACATTGTTAGGAAATAGAATTTCCACTGCCATATTGGATCTATAAAGCTAAAAATGATGTTATAGTTAACCACCTATAATATCATTTTTAGCTTTGCTGAGAAGGAAATACAATTTCCACTGCGATATTGGACCTCCAAAGCTAAAAATGATGTTATAGGTATCTACAATATAATTTTTGGCTTTGCTAAGACTAATTTGTTTGTAGTTTCTTCAGCTAATGTATTATGATCTGAATGGAGCAGTGCTGATAATAAGCAAAGTCATGACAAACTGACGTATACTTAGAATGTGTTTAGAGTGAAAGAAGCAAAAGTTATACCAAAATCGTTGGAAGTGGACAAAAACTGTGGCGCTATGTATGGATGTGTTGGCACATACATAGTGCCTATTGGAATTATACATTAGTTTGAAATATAAAGTAAATCTTCTCAAAACAAGGTGACACTTTCCAACATTTGCATCCGCAACACTATGACATCCGTAGTTTTAGTTTGTAGTTTAGTAATTCAAACAAGTCCCACAATGGTATACGTATATTATACTTTAAATGTTTTCAAACTGCTTTATAAGAAAAAAAGAACATGATAGTTTCTTGTAGAATAGTGAATTTTTCTGTTATAGGCTGCGGTTTTTTTAATAATTAAATACTGCACACTACAGACTCGTGGTCCGTACTCTTATTTGATTATTTCTTTTTTTTTACTTATATTTATTTTTAACTTTCCCTGTTTCTAGGCTGTGGTTAGTCCGCTTAACATCAGGTGGGCTTCGAGCATGTTCCATCACAATACCATAAAAATAAACGAAATTAAACTGTGTTACATCATTTCATCAATTACACCGCCTACTTTCCCTCACCACTTGCACTTTTGGTGGTGCAAGCAGCAATACACAACATAACAACTATTGTTGGCATCCTGGTCGTCTTTATCAGCGTTTCTTGATTGCCCTATCGTAATCAGATTGGCTGTTTAAGCGTTGCCCGGAAATTGTGCACCTGAAACCTACTGCTCAGAGTGTGGTTTTTGCTTTTGGTGTTTCTAAATATGCAGATGTTTTTAGGGGTTAGATGTGCCAAAGCACTTCTGCATCCGGGCATCGATCCGATTCCTCCTAATTGGAGGTCCCCTAGGAGCAGTTATTAATATGCGAAACTCTGGTGTTGCGATGCGTAGTCCGCGCCCGCTTCACGTGAAATGCTTTCTGCAGACTCAATTCCCTGGTGAAGCTATAAAATACTGTAAATTCATTCATCATTCGCCTCGATTCCTAATTTACCCATTGACTTTAGCAATAGGTTACAAAACACTCACCAGGATCCGAGAACTTAGCTTCACTTTCTTTCCATCTTCACGTTGACCAACTTCTTTTCATTCTGTTTTTTTTCTACCCTCATGTCTCGGTATAGCTCGCATGAAAAAGCTTGCTTTAGTGAACATATGGTACCTACATCAAAAATCACACAATGACAGACTTCGCGATAGAGGCAGACACCGACCAAAATAGAATATAGAATATACATAGGCCGCCAACTGTATGTTATAAATATTAGTAGAACAATTTAAAGTATTGTACTTGCTTGAATATGAAAAGGAAAGCTATATATGCTAAGTATTACCTAACACTCAAAGCCTAGACGTAAAACAAGTACATACCTCTGGTTTTAAGGTTGCTTTTGATCTCAACATGAACAATTTAAACATGATATTTTTTTAAACTTCTCAGTACTTCTAATATTTTATCAATAGACTTTATTTACAACGGTTGTTGGGTTGCAAATAAAATAACGTTTAAATTAAAATAATTATTAACCCTGTTAGCGGCGGTATAATATACAGTGACGTCATCGCCTCCTAAATTGCCTTCGTTAATTTTCAGTACTGTTTTTCGTAACGAGCAGTGAAAATGGTTCTCTATTTTTCTTACATAACCAGCTGCAAAAAAGGAAAAACACAATGTTGTTTCATAACCAGCTACCAAAACAGAAAAAAATATTTGCAACTTACTTTTTATTTAAATACGTAATTCAAGTCAGAACATTTCAGTAACTTTACTTATGAAGTAACATAGACAGAACTATATTTTTTATATCAATTAAATAGTAGGTTTTAGTTTTTCTTTTTACTGTTATAAGCTATATACCACGTTTTTTTTGTATTTGATAGCCTGTCAGTCTACGAAAAAAAAAAAGTGGTATACACAGTGTTTGGTAAGTGATAACATGGTTTAAAAACTCCAGGACAGTTAGGTGAAGCGCTTACAGAAGAAATTACGAAATGAAAGAAAAGTGAAGCAGTACCAAACATACACGCACACGTTTTATAATGTTAGTGCAATTATAAAATTGGTATAATAGGTAAAAAAAGAGACCACACTTATATATGTTTAACACCCTGACCTCACATAAGCATGGTCTGACTTCCACAAGTTATTTGATACTTTTCTAAGTTGGAATTAGGTTCCGTTTTTGAAAAATATAGTTTTCTCGTTTTACTACTGATAAAGTTTGCTTACAAGATCATTCGCTCGCCTACAATAGTGTCCATCGTCGACAACAGCAAATACCATTAAATCATCCAGGTAAGCAAATACATATATCAGTTAATTGACTATAACATATAAATTGCTAAATCCATGTTGTTGAAATTTATATGGGACCACCATGGAAGTTTACCCTTTCCATTAAAAAAAATCTAAATCTGACTACTCTAACAAAAGTTAAATGTGGTCGAACATAAAAAATCTAAACAAATTACAACCTCCTTTTTTGTAAGTCGGTTAAAAAACCAATAGTTCTAAGCTTTCAACAACTTTTAATGAGTAGTAGAGAAGTTGAATAAAGTCAACTAGGCTTTTTCCTATTTCATTTTGTATCAATTATTCATAACACAAAAAGTATTAACCTAAAGGTCAATTCATAAATTGTTCCACGAAGGATTAAAAAAACAATTCCGAATATTGAATGACGAAAATTATATTAGTCGAGTAGGTAGACATCATAATCCCATTATCGAGAACGCTTTGAGGTTTTCCTGATGGGACCAAAACGCATCAGGAATTATCCAAGCGTTCCTCAAGAGTAATATAAGAAAAAGTAAGCCAAATGAACATTTTTCCGCTTAACTGAAGATGTGACAACCTCGTTTCAATATTTTTCTTCTCCGTATTTGGTTATAGGATTTTGTGGGAATGTGGTTTTATGTGAGTTGGACCGTGTTTGTTTGGACTGTTTATTTTACGTATCACATAAAGTATATATATCAAGTATCAACTTTTATTTGACTAAAAGGTTAAACACTGACGTATCGGGCTGTTACTAATAAATGCATCTCAAAATGGAGATCAATCTTAAGATGCAGTTTTGACGTTTATTGTATAAATCATCTGTCAAGAACTGCATCTTAACTTTGGGATGCATCGCTATCACTATCACTACATTTTTTTTGTTTTATGTTATTGTTACGGATCAAGCTCGAGGCCTACCTGATGTGAAGCGGATTAACCTCTGCCTATAACAGATGCATTTCGTCGTTTAACGAATTGCACTGTGCCGTCACCTTGAAACATAGTTGTTAAGTCTCATGTGCCTGTAATTTCACTGGCTCTCAAGGATTGCTACCGGAACACACCGTTAGGTGCTTTGTGACAGATTTTCTACTTGAGGGTGGTAGCTAGCCAGGCGGCCAACCGCAAAATGCCCTTCCACCATGCGATGAAGCTCAAGTAGGCGGTGGGGATCGAACCAGGGACCTGCGGCACGGCAGTCCATAGCTATGCCCTCATTGCTTACATAATATAAAGCAAAGTCGCGGCCCGCTGTCTGTCCTTTTTTATAGAGTCCTTAGATCTTTAAAACTACGCAACATATTTTTATGCGGCGGTAATAGATAGAGTAATTCAAGAGGAAGGTATATTTATATATAATACATGCATAATATACTACATAAGCACTCATAATTTTTGAGGTTTTTCATCACAACCTTTCAAGAGTAACCTCTACAGAAAACATGTTTGTACAGACCCGCCAACTTATCTGTTCAGGGGGCAGAAAAAAGAACTACAACATTCCTTCAAATTGTGACAGCTTGTAGTTGATTTCCATGACCAGTAGCGCCCTTGAAAACTGCACAGTTAAGTTGGTGGTACTATATTGTCTAATGACAAAAACAGCTGTGAACGTTGTATATAAAGACATTCTGTGGTATATTAAATAGTATCAGCATTGCACCCATGCGAAGCCGGGGCGGGTATGTTGTGTATACCATTTTATAGGTTTCCAAGTAAGGTATGTTACGTATCATTTTGTAGGTTTCCAAATAAGGTATGTTGTGTACTATTTTATAAGTTTCCAAGTAAGGTATGTTGTGTATAATGGTGTTTAATATAGAAATATGTTCTTACTGAATATTGTATCAAAGCTTGGGAATCCTGTTTTCTGGCATTAAAACTGCTCTATCATTTCACCAATATCCTATATTTATTGCAAACGAATTTGCAGTGGATATTTCAGTTTATCGACATCGGAAGTGGGGCGGGGGAGTAGATTAGCGCCGGCACGAATCCCTCATAACGTTTAAGGCCATCGATAAATAGCAGGTCATCGTCGGCAGGTATATTGCGGCATCCAATTCGATTTTAGAATTCTAATTAAGTACATATTTTTAAAATAGTAAATAGGATCCCTCTAGGTTGACTGACGACATTGAAAAAGTAGCAGGGAGCCAAAAGATGCAAGTGGTGAATAGCCGTTCTTTGTGGCGTTCAATAGGTGAATCATTTGTTCAACAGAAACGTCTGTAATCAGATAGATAAATATTTATTATTGTTCACATCAATAAATTACAATGTCATAAAATACGACGGCTTACAATCAAGTGTTACTATCGATGGCCTTATCACTTACAAAGATTTCTTCTAGGCAACCAAACGGTGAGGAAATAGATAGATAAATGAACTCTGTATTGACATAGTAATTAAACAACTTTAAACGGTTTAAATCGCGTATATTTATCATTATTTTTGTGCTGCACCGTTAAGGCCGCTCTTTCTAAAAAGCTTTCAATAAGCGGAGTTGAAGAAACTTTCCACTGATACTGACTGAATCACTGCAAAGTGATTCAGTCAACCCATGACCACGTACGTGATTTAAACCGTTTAAAGTTGTTTAATTACTATGTGTAATAATCGCGAAAACCTAAGACAACATTCTGTATTGACAATTTATAATTAAGACAACTGTTACAAACAAGTAATATGACTAAATGCTACAAAGGGCGGACTTATCGCACAAAGCGATCTCTTCCAGACAATCCAGGAAATACATGAATAATCATCAGGTTTAACAAATTATGTATGAATATTTGCATGGTAATAGGACATTTTGTAAATGCCCGTCTAACTATAGTCGACTGGCTAAATAGCTCTCAAGTAGAAAATCTGTCACCAAGCACCTAAATGTGTGTTTCCGCAGCTGTCATTGAGAGCCAGTAAATCTAGGGTAGCCTGAATATTATCTTCGACCACATAATCACTTAGCATAAGATAATTAGCCTTTGACCACTATCTCAACTGATGGTAGGTGTAGATGTGGTCGAAACTGTTGTTTAGGATAACCCAGAATATAGAGGTCAAAGGCTATCGCTAAAACAAAAATAAAATTATTGTAATTAGATAAGATTTTCTTATGTTATATATACGGAAAAGTTACAAACCCGAAAATTAGATATATTAATTAGGAAGTTGACTCAAAACAATAAATTGTATGAGGAATACAATTTATTGTTTTGGAACATAAGTACATATTTTTAAAATAGTAAATAGGATCCCTCTAGGTTGACTGAAGAAATTGAAAAAGTAGCAGGGAGCCAAAAGATGCAAGTGGTGAATAGCCGTTCTTTGTGGCGTTCAATAGGTGAATCATTTGTTCAACAGTAGACGTCTTTCGGCTATTGGTGAGGATGATGATGATGATGACAAGTGTTTTGGGGTTCCTTTGGGTAAAACGGTGTATTATCATTATGCTATATTCTGTCTGTCTATATAAACGAGTATTTTACGGGTCTCAAGCTCGTAATCGGATAGATAGATATTTATTATTGTTCACACCAATAAATTACAATATCATAAAATACGACGGCTTACAATCAAGTGTTACTATGGATGGCCTTATCACTAACAAAGATCTCTTCCAGGCAACCAAAAGGTGAGGAAATAGATAGATAGATGAACTCTGTATTGACACTTTATAATTAAGACAACTATTATAAACAAGTAATATGACTAAATGCTACAATGGGCGGACTTATCGCACAAAGCGATCTCTTCCAGAAAACCCATGAAATACATGAATAATCATCAGGTTTAACAAATTATGTATACATATTTTCATGGTAATAGAATATTTTGCGAATGCCCGTCTGACTAGCTATAGCTCTCAAGTAGAAAGTCTGTAACCAACACCTAAATGTGTGTTTCCGCAGCTGTAATTGAGAGCCAGTAAATCTAGGGTATCCTGAAAAACATCTTCGACCACATAATCACTTACTATAAGATAATCTTTGACCACTATCTCTTCTGATGGTAGGTGTAGATGTGGTCGAAACTGTTGTCCAGGATAACCAAGAATATAGAGGTCAAAGGCTATCGCTAAAACAAAAATAAAATTATAATTAGATAAGATTTTCTTCTGTTATTTATACGGAAAAGTTACAAACCCGAAAATTATATATATTAATTAGAAAGTTGACTCAAAACAATAAATTGTATTAGGAATTCATTAAATAATTTTACAGGGGGTTCAATATTTCAAAGTTGTTTTAGGTGGAGCTTCAACAATGGGCCGCGCCGCGCTCCCTTTAAATAGTGTTTTGAATATTTACATCGAAGTTATAAAAAATATTAAATAATACATTACAGACACAACACTCTTTTAATTCAGATGGTCCTCGTGCGTATTCCATAAAAACACATAAACAAACACAAAAAAAGCATCTCAAAATGTTTGTTAGGACTAGCAGAAGTCAACCCTAAGAGGTTCTTAGCATTTTCCCAATAAACCCTGTATATTACCTATGTCAATATATAAAATAATTTGGAATCGCGAATTTTGGATTAGTTGATAAATAACCATATTTTAAGCATCAAATGCTATAGACACCAATTTATTATGTAGTTAAATTATGTGTGTATGATCATTAATTTCGTTGAAATTTATACACCTCATTGAGTTTATTTTGCAAATAATATTTAAAATAAGCCTAAAAGCGTGATGACCTAAAACATAATCGTTATCAATGCATTTTCGTAACTAAGTTTGCAAATAGAAATATGTTCCACTATTTTCACTATTAATTGGCAAAATTATATGTCGAATGACGGAAATGATAGCACAGCTATCGGAAATCAGTAAATGTACAGCGTGAGGTATAAACACCTAATGATTGCCCCGATTGACCGCAACCAGATCGACCTCGCGGCGCTGCATAAGCAGACCCAATGGGGATATTTGGTGAATATTCCCACAATGCTACCTGAATTGTACTTAATACCAAATTAATTCCTATTACGCGTACATTATGCAGTATCGTCTTCAAAATCAAAATAAATTCATTTATTTACTAAAACATTGTTTAATGCACGCCTAGTGGTAAATTAATAAATAGGTTAAACATTCTGGTATAACAATGGTGTGTAAATATTATGTAAAAGTTGTAGAAATCGCTACATAGCGATAAGACCGCCCATTGTACTGAAATAGAATAATTACTCTTATTAAGTGTAATTTACTTTTACTTGGTAAACAATAAAGAATTTTTGTATTGTATTGTAAGGTTACAAAATTAACTTTAATTATAATTAATGTATTCCAGTTATAATAAATAAAAACTATATAGAAAAAATTCAATGTTTTGTAATATTAATTTATTTATAATATAAATTCAGTTTGAGAAACAAATTACATTTAAATCTCACAATTAAACACTAAACATAAAATATTATATATAAAAACTATGTTTCTTTTAAATTTATATTTCTAATCAAATTATGTACATATAACGGGTGGCGCAAAAGTACTGGCACTAAAGAAAATACTTTTTTTTTTTTATATGACATTTTCTGTCATTCTGTTGTTGAAAATTGTGTAGTGAACAAATGTAAAATACACTGAAAATAAACATGGACCGTTTTACTCCCCAAGAACGTGGAATAATTGTGTCAATGTTCTTACGGAATAATTCATCAGTGATAAGAACACAACGTGAATTTCGTCGACGATTTCCCCACCGTCCGGCACCGATTGGTCGCACAATTCGACGCTTTGCCACACGCCTTGAAGCAACTGGCTCAACATTGGATAGACCTAAGTCTGGGAGACCAAGAACAGGCCGTTCAGCTGAAAATATCGATGCTGTGCGCGAAGATGTGGAAGAGTGTCCAGAAACATCAACGAGGCGACGTGCCACGCAATTGGGCATTTCCAGACGGACCCTGCAGCGTATTTTGGTGAAAGACTTAAAGATGTTCCCGTATAAAACTCAAATGACTCATCAGCTGCTGCCTGCTGACCACCGAGCTCGTCTAGATTACTGCCAGCGCGTCATAAACCTCAACCTTGAAGAGGATGATTTTCCTTTAAAATTGGTTATGACTGACGAAGCGCATTTCCATCTCTCAGGGCATGTCAATAAGCAGAATACTCGGTTCTGGGGCACTGATAATCCGCGCATTATTCAAGAAACACCTCTACACCCACTAAAAGTTACTGTATGGTGTGGCATCTGTGTTGACAGAGTGATCGGACCCTATTTTTTCGAAGACGCTGGAGGCAATACGATAACTGTCACTGGAGAACGCTACAGAACCATGTTACGTGAGTTTTTGATACCCAGTTTGGACGAATTGGGGCTGGAGCACATCTGGTTTCAACAAGACGGCGCTACGGCACACACAGCGCGCGACACTATGGACTTAGTGAGGGACGCTTTTCCAGGCCGAGTTATCTCTCGTTTTGGCGATTTGCCTTGGCCTGCAAGATCACCCGATCTGACCAGTCCAGACTTCTTTCTTTGGGGTTTTTTGAAATCTCGGGTGTATGTGAACAAGCCACAGACTCTCGCAGCTCTAAAAGAAAACATTCGTCAAGAAATAACGAACATATCGCAGGAAGTGTTACGGCAAGTTATGCAAAATGTCATAAATAGGGCTCAAATGTGTATCAACTCTGGAGGTCACCATTTAAAAGACATCATCTTTAAATCCTAATGGTACGAAATTTAATGGCACAAATATACATTTAAAAAAATCTAAATCTAGTTTTCTAATTTAGAAAAAATGTTATAGCTGAACCAAATAGGGTCATTACTTTTGCGCCACCCAGTACAAGTGAGTCAATTCCAATGTGACTAGAGGGCGATTCAATCTGGTTGAAACGTTAAAGTTAGTCATAGTAATATCCCTCTTGATAATGTTAATATGAATTAATCATTATTTTATTTGCAAGAATACTGTAAAAAAGGTCTTATGTCAAAAGTATTATTTGATCAGTGTATTCAGCCTGCATGCAGACGAGCAAATATGTAATAAATTAACTTTACAATTATTTATTTTATAAGTTTATATAATCCTTAATATCGTAAAAGCAATTACTCAATAGCCAATCAGTCCAAACCTTCTTATTTCTGTGGCCATCTGATAATGTCATGTCATTTCGTAATGCATTATAAATCAAAATAATCGTATTGTATACATTTTTTTTATAGATATCCTTCCTTCAAGTGGACTGATATTGTAGGTTTCTTTTTCTCGTTTTGAATTTGTAGTGTTTTTCAAAGTATTGAAGATGTGATTTTTCGAAAAGGCTCATATCTCTAATGTAGAGGCAAGGTAGTGTAAGGATGTAAGAAGATTTAGATAGTGGTTTTCAGCTGCCAATAACCAGGCCCTGTTAATAATCCATAACGTTCCTGCAACCTGAATCTTTATCCATGTCCACGGAATTGCCCCACAGTTAATAGTCCATATAGCTATGATGCTGGTCAAGTGGGGTTGGTTCAGAAAAACAATTTATTTTGCAACATTGTGATAGCTTTATACATCAATTTATTTCTGTCTTAAGTATTTCTAGAGTGAAAGAGTTATCCATGATTATAAAGTCAAAGAACCTTATTTTCACCCCAAGGCATCCGCGTGGACGATATAGCCTATTAATGAATGAAATTCTTTTGTTCTCATTATCTACGATATAAATGGATTTACAGATTTATTTTAGGTATATATTGGTATAGGATACGTCCTTCCTACCTAGGGCGGGAAGAAGTTAAGTATGCATACAATGATCACTTTTCCCTTATCTTGGATCCCATTCAAGTCTAATCCAAGAGACGGGAAAAGAAGCAAGGGAAGGCAGGTCAAAACGTGGAAGGAAGAAATCAGGATGACAGCTGGTCTACACTGGAAGGGAGCAGCTATGGACAGAATACATTGGAGAGAGCTAGAGGAGGCCTTTGCAGAAAGGCACTCTAAATCACACAGACTACGATTATAAAGATAATAAGAAAATATCTGAAATAAAGGCTTATTATAATTATTGACAACGAGCACTTGAGTAACGCACACATATTACGTATAGACATCGATCACGGAAAAGAAACACACTGGAACAGTTCAAACGCGAGCGCCTGCCACGTATTTCGTGGGTATGGTGGTAGGTCAACGAAAAATGTTGTTATAACTGTTCAGTTAGTGGGAATTATTGGTAACTAATTTGATGAGTATTTTTTTGATTAACATAAACTCTAAAAACGTTCATTCACCAGGTAAAAATGTCTTCGGTAAAGAAAATATCACCTTAATTAAACTATTTTATAAAAAAAGTTACAATCAATAGTTTGCTATTTGTTTGTTATGTAATGTTATATAACATTTCTCGTGGTGGAAAAGGAAAAAAGGCAGGTAAGACCAAATAAAACGAGCTTATATATTTCTCCTGTTTTGAAGAAGGAATATGGTAAAATTAAACTTTATTATAACTATTTGAGCGATAACTTTGAATTCATATTGTTATTAACTTTGAAACAATATTGTTATTAATGAATAACAATATTGTTTCAAAATTATTGCTTAAATGGTATAATTTATAATATAGTTTAATACAATTTATGTAATAGATGAAATATTTTAATAAGTCAGTACTGTATTTTTTTTAAGCTCATGAAGTTTTGCATGCCAAATGGCAGAACTATCATATACTTACACTAAACAGCTATAATACCTATATTTGCAACAAACGATTTGATTTCATTATTTGCAGGAACTTAACACTGATCAAGCGCATTATCTATTGAATGACATCGTAAGATATATACAGAGTTGTTGGTAAAATGCTAACAACCTCTTAGGGTTGACTTCGGCTAGTCCTAGAAAACATTTTGACATGTATTTTTTTGTGTTTGTTTTATGTGTTTTTGACGGCATAAGCGCGAGGACCACCTGATGTTAAACGTTTCTTGTGCCCGTAATTTAATATTTTATATTTTTTACTTAGCTCGATGTAAATATACAAAAGGAGCGCGGCGTGGTCCAATGTTGCCGCGGCGAGCGCTCTTGGCAAAATGTTTGTTAGCAGTAGCAGAAGTCAACCCTAAGAGGTTGTTAGCATTTTACCAATAACCCTATATAGGTTTAACAAGTGTTCGTTTAAAAATGCTTCAAAAATGCATAGCCCGGTAATATTTTTGTTTTGAATCTAAAAAGAGGCAAACTGCCTCTAGTTTAAACTCTAGTCGTATTTTTGAAATCTGGTATCATGCCAGATTCTTTTTGATTATATTCGGCAAAATTATTTAATTATATACGGTATTCGGCAGAATTTTTACTTTAAAAAGAATAAGGGCCGGAGAGGCCGGATACCGGACAGTTAGTCCTTGAGAGCCAGAGAAATTACAGGCACCTGAGACTGACGCCTGACACGAGGGGACAGGCGCAGTGCAATTCGTGACTTGTGTTGAAATGCATCTGTTATAGGCGGAGGTCAGCTTAACATCAGGCGGGCCTCGAGCTTGTTCTGTCACAGTAACATAAAAAAATCATCTCTTATTTAAATTCAACTTTATAAAGTAAATTAACGATTTTTAAACTACCAGTTTTCGTAGAGAGATAAGTATGTGTATGTAGTATACTTCCTTGTACTTCAATGATTCGTAACGTACATACATAACGTAACACAAAAGAACGTAGGATGGTATTAAGACACAAAATATTATATGAAAACTACATTATTATATTTTTATGAAATATGGCTTTCTCTTGCTAAGTAATATATACATTGGTCAGAAAAGATGATGTACTAAATATTAACAGCAAATTAATCTTACGCTGGCGATCGAAAAAACCGGTAAGTTTAATTGAACTCCTTAAACAAGCAACTAAATTAAGGATAAATATATTTTATTATTGGTTTTTTATTTCTCTTCTTGCTGTTTCTTTCTCAATCTCAAATCTCAATCAATCAAAAATCTATATTAACGATACATCTAAAGTTTTATTTTTTTCTGCTTCGTACCTTTTGACATATAGTACCACCAACTTAACTGTGCAGTTTTCGAGGGCGCTACTGGTCAAGGAAATCAACTACAAACTGTCACAATTTGAAGGAATGTTGTAGTTCTTTTTCTTGCCGCCTGAACAGATAAGGTGGGACTGTAAGCCGGAGTAGATTGACACTTGACAGTCAGGCAAAACCGCAACCACCGAGAGTAGTTATAAAAAATGAAATAAATTACATGAGCTTTATTTACTTCTGTACTCTCTGTGTTTTGTGGCCATACTAACACATATTCCGTGGATTAAAATATAACGGCTGAGGCCCGACGGACGCATAGCGTATGCTTTTTAACTGGGTCCCGTTTTCTATTACAAAACCCTAAAAAAGTAGAATTGCTGACTAAAAAGCTCGTTACAATCGGAAAGTCTTTAGAGCTAAAAATCGTTTTTAACGCCTCGCAGTTGTCAAATCAATGCATTGTCGCGTAAACTAATGTTTATGCAATGCCGACTTTGCAGTGAATACGGGACCAAAAGAGACTCGTCGATTACCCTTCGTTTAACTTTGAAGGCTTCAGTGGTAGTTATATGCAATTTTGTTGATTGTAGCTGATGTAGTCTACCTGTGTGTGTATGAGAAGCGTAAAGTGGAATGAATCGTCACTTTTGTATTTTGATGTCTGGGTTTCAGTGCTTGGCCAGGACAGTGGGATTTTCATAACATTTCATCACATTGTTATACGCACAAAACTAATCAATTAAATGAATATTACAAAGATACTTTGTTATTGTATATGGATATATTTGTGCGTTTTTTGATATCCAGCTTTCAAATCTACTTACACTGTCTGTATTGCTGTAATTTTCAATATTTCAAAAACGAATATGAATCTACAGTCTTGTTTGTTGACGTTAGGTTAGATCTTAACCTTGACTTGTGGTTGAAAACATTAAGTGCCAACATTGACGTCTTTAACGATTATGTTATATTTGTTTGGTTTCGTTACTGGATTGTCTAACTAATTTTCGGATGAAGAGTTTTAAAATACCTAATACTTTTTTCATACTAATTAAACGTTAACACTTGTTAACGTTAAGTGGTAATTAATAAAATATTTTAGTAAGTTTTCAAAGTAAGCAAAATTATTTTAAGCTTCCGAATACCTTGGTCTTGCAGAACAGTAATGAAAACTAGCTACAAGTGAGAAAAAAACTGTACAAGAGTTGAATATCTCGTCAGAAACGTGTGTTTCCACCTTAACTAAGAATGATAATCAGGTTTCTAGGTCAGCTGCCAGAAGACACTGTTAGATATGTTGTGTACTTAAACCAGGCGGGCGTTTGTGAAATGTCCTACAGTAAGGCAAGCTCTAGGAATGCCTCCACCAGCCGCTATGGAGGATTCAAAGACATTAGGCAAATGTACAGTTACCATAACGTATCATTCTAAACGCCTCACGGGAGTTTAAAAAAAGTGACTTGTGATGTGTAAGTAGCAAATGGATTAAAAAAGAAATTGGTCAAATTTCGATGTAAGTGTGGTGAGGTTGTTTTTATTTTGTCAAAAATAAAAATAGTGAAATTCTTTAATTTTATAAATACTTGTTTACATATTTTAGATTAGTATGGTACCCGGGGATCAAACGTAATTGCTATAGTGTGCGAAGACCCTACACATAATTTTGACGAGTGCAGTGAAGACAGTGACGTACGCGCCCCTACCCTGCCTGCGATGCCATTGCTGTCCGCCGTGCCTCTAGTTACGCAGAGGGCGTTGCGAGCAGCCGCCCGCAGTGCGCGTCTAGCAGCCCTCGAAGCTGCCCGCATTCCTTGAGAATGAGCGTCTTTACTGCTGGTCGGAGATAACGACCAAACACCGTGAGTGCTAGCCGGTATATATAGTAAATAGTACAGAACCCTTAAAATATTATATGATTACAGTAATTGTTTGTGAAACTCTCTATTTATTAGCATAATTGATCCGTTTAGTCATATTGTCACAGTATTTGACTAAGCACCGCATGGGAGATAAACTAAAATTACTTGTCAGTTGTAACTCATTTCAACTCTGGAAGCGATATGACATTTTTGGCATGATTACTATACGTACGTACTTAATTATGAACTGATAATCTATACTTATAATAAAACTGTAACAGAATCAATTCTGTACATGGCAGATATATTTAAAAAAACATATTTGAGAGCACTCTGTAGCTGACACTGATGTCAAAACTGTATTTTATTTTATTGTTGTCTGTCTGTCTGTATCCCGGCCGCGTATCACTTCAAAACTACTGAATGAAATTTAATGAAACTTAACATGATTTGAGTTCATACTACGAAAAAGGTTGTTGTATACTTTTTATCCCAAAATTCAGCACAGTTCCCTCGGGAAAGGGGGATGAAAGTCAAAATGTACACTGAGTTGTAATTTATTAACGCGTAGTCCGATTTCAATTATTCTTTTTTTTGTTAGAATAGTGACTAGTGAGCTCGGAACCAAACGGGCAGCCCGGTACCCCACGGGTAGCCCAGCACCCCATGGGCTACTGAATGGAATTCAATGAAACTTAACACGATTTAAGTTCATACTACGAAGAAGATTGTATACTTTTTATGCCGAAATTCAGCACGGTTCCCTCGGGAAAGGGGATGAAAGTCAAAATGTTACTTAGTTGTAATTAGTGAACGCGTAGTCCGATTTAATTTGTAATATTATTCTTTTTTGTTAGAATAGTGACGAGTGAGCTTGGAACCCCACGGGCACCCCGGCACCCCACGGGCCACTCGGGACCCCAAGGGCAGCCCGGCACCCCATGGGTATCCCGGAATCCGACAAGCAGCCTGGCACCCCACGGGCAGCCCAGCACCCCATGGGCAGCTCGGCACCCCACGGGCAGCTCGGCATCCTTATTTAGATTTGCCAGCTTGCTAGGATAAAACTCTAAAATATGGAACATTCGTCACGATCAGTTTTTTTAACTATCTATCTTTTGCCGGATACATTTTGGAGACTGCGCAATGGAAGTGAATTTATTGTGCGAACCGCGAAGGAACTCTCTGAGTTACTTAACTACTGTCTTCTGGAAAATACAACCCGGGAGTTTTCAAACCGAAGTAAAAAGCTCCTTTCTGAGCTATGCTTTACTAGGAGTGTTTCACCGCAGACCACAGCGTTGCTTAATATGAGATAAACAGTGCTCAAATGTGAATAATTAGTTTGCAGATACGGCAATCGCGAACGAAGTCGAAGGTAAAGCTAGTAATAAATATTTTACGAATATTTACTAAACTTTTGGCTGTTTTTTTCTTTTGCGGTATCCTCATGGCCGACTATGTCGGTCTAAGGTATGATGGGAGCACAAAATTTAGCTTAGTCGAGCATGTTTCTATAGTTTAGAGAGGTCAGGTCATTCCCATTTGGGACAAGAATTTGGTGCTCTACTACTCTTTGTGATTTTCGATAGGCAGGAGTTAAGGAACGCCATATGCGGAAATTCGCAACATTTAAGTAAACGAAAAGCAGATAGGTGAAATGCTGATGTTTCAATTGTAATAATATATAAGATCTACATTGAGTGTTTTTGAAAGGTTAATATTATAGCTAGACTTAAGTGCACTCTGTTTGTTGAAATAAGTTTATTTTTTATATAAACCAGTGGTCAACAACTTAACTTACCTTATCATTATAGATATGGTGACTTTCCTCTTTAGGAATTAATACGCTCTTTCATTTTTTGAATTCTAGTTACCATCCAAAATCAACAAGTTCTCTTCAATGTCTGTGCTACTGTGTGTTTGTTATTTATTCACGTGTGCAAAAACATCTTTAGACACCTCATGGGCCTGAAGCATTACTGTAGCGTTTCCGGGGAGTATACGCACTTTTGAAATTGGACTTGAAATCTGAAGCTTTTCTAGCCCTAAATCCATTTTAAAACTGTACCAATTGGTGAAAATAATAAAATAAAAGTGGTTATTGTGCTATGATTTTCAAGATAATGCGGTAAAAGGCTATAGTTCTATGCGCTTAGTTATTTGATATTTAATTCTATTAATTTGTAGCCCGGATTCTCCCGGCAAATGTATGGCATAGCTTGGACTGCATACTGACCAGGGGTGCCCTACGCGGTGAGTCAGGAGAGATCCGCGAAAGCAATGCTAAGTTGAATGTATACCTCGATTCTTCAACTTAAAACTCTGGAGTTTTTTTGTCTACTTGTCGAAGAAACTGTTCAACGTAGTGGACAATTGACTTAACGTCCACCTCTACGGGATAGTACCCCTCCGCGCTAGGCCTCCGGATGCTAATGAAATGAGGTCCATGCTTCCTACTATTTTGAGAACACTGGGGAAAGCTTAGTTCCAAAATAAGACAACACGCCTCTACGTGTAGAACAAATAATGTTTACTTTTCAATACAGTGTTCAACACAAACTTGCCTTCGTCAGTCTAGCCTGCGCAGCGAAGGAATAATAAATACCGTGGAGTAGTTAGTCGGTCCTCGAGTTTTAGTAGGGGCTATGAGGTGATGCTCGAAATCTCTGTCAGCCCTACGAGGCGTGGTAGTAAGCTTATGTTTTGTCTCGGACAGTTATAGCGCTTTCACTTGTTTGCGAATTTTATCATCATATGTCTGGATCATTTGTACTGTTGCTATTAAATAACTTTATACAAGTGAAATAATATCTGACCCTCGGGGTAAATATTTAAAACGAAACCTACAATTCAATATTTTTGTAGGACTAATATTTGCAATATACTGTATCAGCCGGATTGTCCACTGCTGAACACAGCCTCCCCCATTTATGGAGGCTGCTGCCCACCTTCTGCTATTTTACCTCGTCGCCTTTTACGACACCCACAGGTAGCAATAGAGGGGTGACATTCTAGCCCGGCACCCTACGGGACAAGTCTGGTTGCGGGTTCAAGTTCTGCTAGAAGTTATCTTATTCCATCCGAAATAACGTCTGTCAAGATCAAGAGGAAGGTCAAGATTTTATGTATCGATTTTTTTTAATACATATTTCATATTATTATTATAAACCGCCAACCAATTTACAACACAATCTGTAGTCTTTAAAAGGTCAAATAGAATATCTTGTTAGACATGTCTTTCAAATGTACGGAAATTCATTATATCACGTTCTAGAAAAAAACGTATATACATACCTATATCTCATGTGGGCAGCAAATATTTTATAAAAGGTTTCACATTTACTCATATAAATATTAGAAGAAAGATAAAAATAAATCTTATGAAACATTTTACTCCTTATTTATGTGACAAACATTTTCTTTGTTTCATCAAATGTGTTTGTTCAACTCACAACTTACATTTTATTTCCACGAACCTGATATCTTTCCTAAAGGTAAAACCTCATATCTTCTCATATTCATATTTTGTATTATGTCATCTCATTATTAAAATGAAGTATTTCCGCACTTGCGGCTAATTTGGTAAAAACTCTACAACGGAAACGGAGACGCGAGTGGGCCGGGACGGGGACAGGGATTTTGAAGCAGTGATGGCTCAGTGGCATTGGCTGTGGACTGCCACGCAGCAAGTACATGGTACGAATCCCTCCGCGGGCTTGAGTTTCACCGCATTGTGGAAGGGCATTTTGCGAATGCCCGCCTGGCTAGCGACCACCCTCAAGTAGAAAGTCGGTCGCTAAGCGCCTAACAGTCATAATAAGGTCTATGCTGTCATAATAATTTATTTACTGCTCCTTCCCAAACAAAGTTGTCTGGAAGAGATCGCTATAAGCGATAAGGCCGCCAATTGTAACATTATTGTAATATTTTTTTTGTAAATTCATCATGTATCTGTACTGTGGTGTTTAAATAAAGAGTGATATCTATCTATCTAACAGTGTGTTTCAGCAGCAGTCCTTGAGAGCCACTGAAATTACAGGCAAATATGAGACTTACCAACTGTGTCTCAAAGTAACGGGCGCAGTGCAATTCATGGCTTGTGACGAAAAGTATCTGTTATAGACAGAGGTTAGTCCGCTTAACATCAGGTGGGCCTCGTATTTGTTCCGTCACAATAACAAAAAAAATGTATGGAGATGTGGATGGGGATGAGGACGAAGACGGGTTGTGATACGCAGTCAGTACGGGCTTGATTACAAAATTTAAGTTTGTACAGCGATCAACATTAACTGATTAATTTGTTTGATTCTTGAAGCAGTAATGGCTCAGTGGCATTGGCTATGGACTGCCGCGCAGCAGGTCCATGGTTCGAATCCCGTCCAGAGCTTGAGCTTCACCGCATGGTGGAAGGGCATTTTGCGAATGCCCGCCTGGCTAGCGACCACCCTCAAGTAGAAAGTCTGTCGCCAAGCACCGAAAGGTGTGTTCCGGCAGTAGTCCTTGAGAGCCAGTGAAATTACAGGCACAATGAGTCTTAACAACTATGTCTCAATGTGACGGGCGCAGTGCAATTCGTGAGTTGTCATGAATTGCAACTGTTATAGGCAGAGGTTAGTCCACTTAACATCAGGTGGGCCTCGAGCTTGTTCCGTCACAATAACATAAAAAAAAAAACAAAAAAAACCCCTATGTTTTACATGACATTTTGTTATTTTTATGTAAACCAAAAAAAAATCGTCGATTCTACCTCTCCAATCACTTTTTCGTTAAAGAGTATGTCAATATAAAGCAGTTCGTCAGTTCTTGACTAAACTGTACTAGTTTTGCCCAAATCAACATACCGTTACCGGCACAAGTGTGCGCCAATAACACTCATTTGCATGGTATAAAAATAATGTATCCAGAATTCTATGTACATCATAAGCTGTCAGGTATATCCTTAAATATTTGTCAGTGCCGCATCTGCAACAAACAGGCTCGGGTTTGTTTCAGCATGAGTTGACTCTGATTAACATGAGGCAGCCCGGCACTCACGGGCACCCCGGACATCCCACGGGCACCCCGGCACTCTTATTTTGTTTTGCAACTCAGTTTTTTTAACTAGTATCTATCTTTTGTCAGATACATTTCGGAGACTGGGTAATGGAAGTGCACAATCTAATATATTTTCATTATAAAATAGGGAAACCTCGGCGAAAAGACACCGTCTCAAAATCGAAATTACAAATAAACGCACAAAATATTTTGCTTCAACAGTTAATGTGAAAACCGCGAAGGAACTCTCTGAGTTACTTAACTACTGTCTGCTGGAAAATACAACCCGAGAGTTAACAAATCCAAAGTAAAAAGCTCCTTTCTGAGCTATGCTTTACTAAGAGTGCTTCACCGCAGAACACAGCGTTGCTTAATATGAGCTAAACAGTGCTCATATGTGAATAATTAGACTACAGGTACGGCAATCGTGAATGAATTCACAGGTACAGCTAGTCAATTATATAATAACAATTCTTATAGTAACAAATATATAAAAAAGACTTTGCATTTCAATTATCCAGCCAGTTGGTACTACTTTAGAATATAATATTGTTCTTATACATAACACTTCTCGTTTTCCTCAAAACACGAACGAAAATATTTCGTTGCTCACGCTTTCATTTCAAATTGATTCGTAGATTTTCCTTATTTTGTAGATCGACATGTACAGAAAATATTAACTTAATTTTATTTTTTATTATATATTAAAAAAGAAACTACTTGATACATGAGAATATAAACTCACAAATACACTTTATTTCCTCACTTTTCATGAATTAAAGTCGGTTCCGTTTTTAGGGTTCCGTACCTCAATAGGAAAAAAACAGAATCCTTAAGGATCACTTTGTCGTCCGACTGTCTGTCTGTCAATGCCGTTTTTCTCAAGAACGCGTGGAGGTGTCTAGCTGAAATTCATATCAAATTTTTAGGTCTAATGTCCCTTGGTGCTGTGAAAATATCAAACTTCTGAGCCAACGGAATCAAAAGATACAGCCGTTTGTACCGAAAATGTTCGACACTCGCGAGGGAATAAAAACCTACAGGGTACTTCCAGTGAACTCAGAATCTTAATAATTGATACGAAGCAATGTTTTATAGCACCGATAAAGGAAAAAATTCGAAAAGCATAAATTGTTACATCATATAATAAAAATATTTGAAATAATTTATAAATGTTATGGAGTTCATTTAACAATAAAAGTACCTTAACTTTTACTTATAAACCTACAGGTTTGTGCGGAACCCTCGGTGCCCGAGAACGACTCGCACTTGGCTGATTTTAATATTATAATCATAAAACCTCTTTTTTAAATAGTTCAAAAACATACACATTATTAATATGTTAGTGATTGAAAGCTTTTCGACATCAGTTCTAATGGCAGAGTTCTTATAACGTGGGCGTACATGTGGGTATCGTGCAAATGAGAAAATACAATTCATTAGAATACTCTTGGTTTATTTTTAATTCACAGTTTATGAGAGGTGAACCCCAAAATGGCCTCCGTTCTCCAACACTACTTAATAAAAAAAAAGTGTTTCCAGTCCCGTAGCTTGATGTATGAAAGCCAAAAAGGATCTGTGTTGAAGTCTGTGCTCACGCTCCGAGAAATACAACTACTTCATTAGTATATTTTTACATTATTATACATATATTACCCGTGGGTGCCGGGCTAGAGTGTCCCCCCATCTCTACCCTTGGGTGTCGTACAAGGTGACTAAGGGTACACCAGAAGGTGGGCAGCAGCGCTTTCTGAGCAACTGATATCTCACAATGCGATCCCCAAGACGCCTGCTAAGCGTGGGAATTATGGCAAACCTCCCATAATGGGGGAGGCCGTGTTAAGCAGCGGACTGATATGGCTGATACAGTATAGTACAGTATACATATATTACATATTTTTTGAATATAAATGATAAATAAGTTTCTATTTATGATTTATATTCCAATCTAGGTTTCTGATTGTTTAGATTCCTATATACCTACTACATTGTTCACGCTATCATTTATTGTTTGCTGAAATTCCATGACAACCACATTTCAGATTCATTGACATGGCATTACTTACAAAGTAAATATAACAAGAAAATACCATTTGTAAAAATTTGTCTTCAGATGATTTGTGTATAAAAATTCATTGTGTTTAAAATCTTACTTGGAGTATTCAAAATATGACGTCACTAGGTACTTTGAAAGGAGCGCGTCGAAAATTGATACATAACTACAATTATGACGCAAAGCATATCCACAGATTTCTAGCTTCGGCTCACCTGACGAGGGCGGGCGGTAACGGCCGAGCCGCCTAAGGTGAGCTGCTCTCTCTTCAGGCCGGTTCAGCTCAGTACACCGCGAACCGCGGCCAACGGCACACGCGGACACGCGAGACCGATGACAAAAACGCATGCTCCCACGTAATCAAAACTTTCACTCGGGAAAAGCTCAAGCCCTAGCAAATACTGCCGTGAAAAACTAGATCACGTTTCCCATGTGGATTTTTTTTCAAGTGCAAAGTGTTAGTTTAATACCTACAAGTTATTTTGCATACTGACACTGGTTTTGACTGTATTGTCTGTAAACAATGGACTTTGCTTTTGACAGTTATCAGCTGTTGTGTGGTAGGTATCGAACTGCTATTGAATGTTTTAAGAGTTGATGATTTGCCGCATGTATATTTTTTTGGAACGCTATTCTACAACTTGAATAAACAGGTTTATCATTTCAGTAACATATAAACATAAAGATATAATATATTAATTATTAATTAACAACACAAAGTAGAGACAAAAAGATGCTCATACCTAAAGTACAGTTCACAAATACTAATAAGTAAAAAGGTTTTTATACTCAGCATTTACCTACCTGCTAATTGCATGAACGTTTCAAACCAACCCCATATATTTTATTACACACTACAATTTGTGTTTTCTAATCGATTTCAGTAGTATTAGTATAATATAGCATTGTTTATAACATGTTTCGTTCTCATTAGTCGTAAGAAACTACTAAAAATGCATGCAATTAGCTGTTTCTATTACACTTCGAAAACACACGTCTTAATACTCATATATTTTTTAAATTCTTTTTGTTGGCATGAAAGCAGTTTAACATGAGAAGTGGGAGTTGAGCACGTGAAAGTAATTTTCCGTTCAGTAATAAAATAAAACAGTAAATTTGAAATGGTGTAGCAATTTCTGATAACTCAGTATTTACTACTAAGTTTGGGAAAGCTGTTGTAGCTCTGTCGTTGTTTAGACTATGAAGAGACGTACGTCAGTGAAGCTCATGGTTAGTGTAATATTACACCTTACTTATATACTTTACGAGTTCGATTTGACAGAGCGACCGCGGGGCGCGATCGAAGCGTCTCCGTTTCAGTTTAGGCAAAAATGCTTTCGTCTTTCCAGTGAATGTCCGGTTATTCTCCTTAACACGTTTCTAAACCGATTATCAGGAAAAAGTGAGTGGGTTCGATAAGTATACGGAAAATTTATATCGATTCAGCATTATGAATTTATAAACGACTTGAAAAAATGGAGGAGGTTGTTGGACTGTGTTTTTTTGTGTGTGTTACCTCATAACTCTTTACAGGGTGTACCGATTTTGATGATGTTTTTATATTTCAAACGTGGTGCTTGTCATGTGTTCCCATTTAAGTTTGAATGGGATCTGACGTGGTATTTGAGTTATCCCTAATAATGCGTATTTTATGTTTAAAGTCGTTTTTATTTGTTAATTTTTTTTTAATTTTATTTTCATAGAACAAACTCGAGCCCCACCTGATGTTAAGTGGACCAACCTTTGCCTATAATAGTTGCAATTCATCACAAGTCACGAATTGCACTGCGCCCATTCACATTGAGACATAGTTGTCAAGTCTCATTTTGTGCCTGTAATTTCACTGGCTCTCAAGAACTACTGCCGGAACACACCTTTCGGTGCTTGGCGTCAGACTTTCTACTTGAGGGTGGTAGCTAGCCAGGCAGGCAATCGCAAAATGCCCTGCCACCATGCGGTGAAGCTCAAGCCGGCGGTGGGGATCGAACCAGGGTACTGCGGCACGGCAGTCCATAGCTATTACCGCTCGGCCATCATTGCTTCAAAAATACTTATACTTATACTTGCGGAAAAAATCATATATCACTGGCGAGATCTTCAGCTTTCAGAGAGTCACTATAGTACGTAGTAGGGTTATATTTATATAGGATAATAATATAACTTCAATTAATACCCTATCCAGGCTGATGATGAGATTTTACTTTTTTCCCTCTATACGAATTAGCTATAAAATTAGTAATATAAGAAAGTAATGCGCTTGTGAACATTCCGGGTACAGTGAACAAATTGCGGTGGTACAGGGCTCACTTAACCATCAAAGCAAAGTTTTTTATGCTTGATATAGCCTTTGACCACTATCTCATCTGATGGTAAGTGATGATGTGGTCGAAGATTTCAGGCTAACCTAGAATAGATTTCATAATAGCAGCCGCAGAGAATTTGAAACTCACAGCATGGATGAATAGGCATGTTGCGAATACTCGCCTGGCTAGCTACCACCCTCGAATAGAAAAGCTGTGTGTCGCAGCGGGTTTCATTGATCGGGTTACCAATTTCGACCTGTTATCAAGTCGATATAATCATCACATACCAAACGATGGGATAATATAGAAGGGTTATCTATTAGCAATAAAATAAATCATAAGCAATATTTCACAGTGTTGCCAATAGTTAAGGCAAAAATATTTTAAATGATATATGTTCAAACTTTGTGAAATTTTGCATGTATATCCGTGAGCCTCATCTATGCTTCTGGTTTGCCATATTTCCGTAAAAGAGAGAGACGAATTACTCAGCATTCCATGGATTCACCGTGCGGGTGCCGGGTCCATAGCGTTGCAGAGGAAGGGGCCTGGGACTTGCTACCCAGGAGTAGGGTTAAGGGGCCCCTTTATGATATATCAATGCTCCCCTTCACCGCTCGAGCCTCCTCCCCTACCTAACCAAATTTGGTAAGATCCTACTAATGCCGCCTTAGATACACGTTCTAGGATGGAAGTTACGGTTGTTGTTGGTAGGCCAAGGTCTTTAAGTAGGTTATATAGGGGTTTCGCTGGTATACCCCTTGCTTTAACTTCTATAGCATATAAATTAACCATATAATCGTTTTTGGTTAATTCATTTGATAGGTCATAATATTTGTTTGTTTGTTTCCCATGGCACAGTAAGTTCAAAGTAAGTATTTTAAAAAATAATCCGAAAAACTGTTTTGTATGGGAATTGTTATTTAGACATTTAGGGATAAAAAATCAATACATCAAACTACTGGCAGCTAATATATTAGGCTCTATGCTGGCAGTTATTCGTATATATATGGATACAAAATTTCACACAGGTTGAACACTTGGTATTTAAAATATGACGAAACTACCTTTGTATAGAAAGCGCTCCGTGCTCAAGCCCGCGGCGGGATTCGAACCATGGACCTGCTGCGCGGCACTCCATAGGCAACGCCACTGAGCCATCACTGCTTCAAAAGCAAACATAATAAAAGTATATAGATTTAACAATAAAATTTTAATACCATGTCTGATAATTCTCATTCCGAGTGTTCACAACATAACCACTGGCACAAGGCTGATTACTAATTAAGGAAAAAAAAAAGAAAAGAGTGCTAAAAGTATTGATAATAACCTTTTAGAGCGATTACTGTTACAGCCGGATTATCCACATTGTTGAACACAGCCTCCCCCAATAATGGATTTGCCATAATCCCCACGCTTGGGGATCGCAGTATAAGATATTAGTTCCTTAGAAGGCGCTGCTGCCTACCTACCGTTATTTTAACTTTAGTCGCCCTTTCGACACCCACAGGTATAGCAATCGGGAGGTGGGGGTCGGAGTTTGATATTCTAGCCCCGCACCCCACGGGCTATTAAATAAATTGATACCTATATGTAGATACATTTATGAGCTATATATGGAACATTTTATATATTTTGAACATTCTTTTATTGCTGGTTTTTTTCCAGATTTTTATCACAATCTTTTTTTTTATGTATGATAGGTCATCCTTTGACCACTATCTCACCTGATGGTAAGTGTTGATGTGGTCGAAGATGCTGTTCAGGCTAACCTAGAAGTACTGGCTCTCAAGGACAGTTGCCGGAACACACCGTTAGGTGCTTGGCGACAGATTTTCTAGGGTGGTAGCTAGTAGCTAGCCAGGTGGGCATTCGCAAAATGCCCTACCACCATGCTATAACGACTGCCATCCTAAGACAACAACCGCGCGGGACCGATGGCTTAACGTGCCCTCCGAAGCACGGAAACGCTCGGTAGTAATGTCACTAGCGGTCACCCATCCAACTCATGACCGCGCGCGACGTTGCTTAACTTTGCTGATCGGTTGAGAACAGCTAAGTAAACTTCTCTAAAAGCGCTTCAAAATATATATTGAAATTTAGATTAATATAAATAATCTTACCAGAGTAATATTGTGGTCTAGAAGGTAAGCAGGGTTAGTCTGGAATAAAAATTGTCTCTGAACGCAGCAGCCGCAACACGGCATTAGGTGCTTGATGACAGATTTACTACTTGAAGGTAGTAGCTAGCAAGACGAGCATTAGCAAAAAGCCCTACCACTCTAACTTATCACTCCAACTTATCAGAAACTGTGCTCTGTGATTTCAAATTCTACTTCAATTTATTTGCAAATTATTTTAAAGAATGTGGGGTAGTATTCATTGCAATACAGTAAAGTTATTATTTAACTGGTAACAGATCTACACGTTCGACCATAATGAATAGATTCAGGCGTTACTTTGCGGAAATCCATATTTAATAATAACAAATATTTTAAAATATTATAAGAAATATATAAATTCCTATTTTAATTAACAAAATACTACGAACTATATACATGACTACAGCTACTACAATAAAAGCTTTTAGATCCCTATAAGTCATTGCAGACTCATACGCAGTCCAAATGCTCTAGCCCACTACCAGTTACCAGCGTGTTCAGCATGCTGGCAGCATTGCCCCGTTGAATTGCAATGCTTATTCTTAATAAAACACTTAAAAAATATAAAAAATATTGCTACTGACAATTCCGCCTAATAATTCCGCCTAATAAGGCCCAATTATTATTAATTTAATTAAATCTTAATATATTTTTTTATTATAACGTTCCACCATGTTTGGCATGTAAAAGTATAGGTCCAATCCAAGCCTTGCTTATAAACTAGATTTTGTACTTACTTACATATACTACCAGCGCTCATATAAGGTACTGTATCAGCCGGATCGTCCACTGCTGAACAACGCCTCCCCTATTAAGGGAGTATTTGCCATAATCCCCACGCTTGGCAGGCGGCTTGGTGATCGCAGTGTAAGATAGTAGTTCTTTAGAAGGCGCTGCTGCTCACCTTCCAGTATAATTCCCTTAGTCGCCTCTTACGACACCCACGGGATGATGTAAGGGGAGGTGCAATTCTAACCCGGCACCCCATATAAGGTATCTACATTAATTACTTTATTAACTTGTTCTTAATATTAAAATATATATCCTGATATCATATCATCAATCGTTAATCAAAACATTTAGTTAATTTATAAATGCCACAAAGATATTTACCCACATTGTCATCATTTAAAATTACATATTACAGTCCCACCAACTTATCTCTTCAGGCGGCAGAAAAAAGAACTACAACATTCCTTCAAATTGTGACAGTTTGTAGTTGATTTCCTTGACCAGCAGCGCCCTCGCGAACTGCACAGTTAAGTTGGTGGTACTATAACTATTCATTCCGTTCAATAAATGTCATATTAATCAAATGTCAAATTTCTAGCGTCAGCCATCATGAAACTTTACAGTGTTGAAAACTTCTAATCTGTAATAAAATAACTATAATATATACTCATATGAAATAAATTATGTATATTGATCACTTCAATACTCTGTTACGGAGTAATAGCATTTATTAAGGAGAAAATCAAATTATTTCCGATTAAATAATGCTAGGTACGATGCAATGATGGCCGAGCGTAAATAATTCTGAGTCGGATTTTTTTATTTTTTTAATAAATTTATACTGTTTATATGAAGTTATTTAAGAAAATCACGCTATATAAGTATTGAGTAGTTCTGTTTCTCTCCCACACATGCGAAACGAGGTCCCATGCTCTCAGTCTAACATTTTTCAAAGACCATACCGTCTTGATATTCACACCTAAGAATACATATCCACACACACATAAAGACATTGATATCACTTAGTTTATGTATCCCTAAGTAGACATACTTATTATTTATTGATATACTTGTTCCTCGCTTTCAAGTGCCTAATGATATGCTTAGGGCTAAATTATTTACTCAGTTTTTCCAGGAATATTTAATTAACGTTACTTTACCGTATACTAAAATTAACATGCATGAATAATTGACTTAAATATTTTCTCCGAATCGTGATATTTAGGGAATAAATTATTATGTACTCGTACTTCATGACTTCATATATAAGGGCTGTCCCATATCCTTCTGCTAGATGTCGGAAAAGGAGTGTTTAAATTTATTATAAGCTGTTATAGGCAAGCCTTTGACGACTTATTTACGAGATGATAACTGATCATGTGATCGAAGATGTTGTTGAGACTAAGCTAGATTTACTGGCTCTCAAGGAAAGCTGCCGGAACACACTGTTGGGTGCTTGGCGACAGCACCCAACAGTGCTACTACCCTTAAGTATTTTCTACTTAAGGGTAGTAGCTATCAGCTATAAAAAATAAGGAAAAAAATTACATCAAAAGCTTAGCCTGCTTCCTTAACTAATCCTTTGAAGCCATTATGAAATGAATAAAGTTAGAATTAGACAGTTTTCGACTATTTATTGTGTTATGTGACTAGCTGTGCCGCGCGTTTTCACCACCCGCTTACGCAATAATGAAAAGTTATGAAAAGTATTCTGTGTTAATCCAGGACCTAAACTGTCTATATTTCAAGTTTATTTCAAATTGGTTTAGCCGTTTCACCATGAAGGAGTAACAAAGAAATAGTATATTTAGATGTCATTATCTAGTGCTCATTGAGTAGAGAACAAACAATGTTTACAGTTCCGTACCTAAACAGGAAAAAAAACGGAACCCTTATAAGACCACTTAATTGTCCGTCTGTCTGTTAAGACCCTTTTTCTCAGGAACGCCGTAGGAACTTTTATGCCGCAAACTTTCAACACTGGCGAGGGAATCAAAACCTATAGGGTAGTTCCCGTGAACTCAGAATCTTGAAATTTGGTACGAAGCAACGTCTTATAGTACAGATAAAGGTAAAATTGCGAAACGCATAAATTTTTAGTAATATCATATAATAAAAATATTTTTATTAATTTAAAACTTTTGATATGAAATAAGTGGCGGACTGTCAAACTAGTAAATTTAAAACCATCTCGGAAATTAAACTAGTTGAGCATCTGAAATTTCGGCACCGTATGTATAATTAGTCAACTCGACCAATGTAACCAACACATAATGAAGCTGTGATCAAACCTATTTCATTTTTATTTTACGGACAGTTATAGTGCGGAACCCTACTAGAGCGAGGCCTGACTCGCGATAGATGTATCGACAACTCAAGCGAGATCTAACATGTGACTTCGCACTTGAAATGAAAGCTCTGAAATAAATAACGATAGTTTTTGTCCTTTTTATGATATTATGACGGAAATTTTATCACAGGTGACGAACTGTACTACGCTCATCACCCAGCGACATACAGTTGCTGTTTCATGTACCTGCAAATTTATTGGCTCTCAAGGAATGCTACCGGAACACACTATTAGATGCTTGGCATCAGATTTTTTACCCGAGGGTGGCAGCTAACCAGGCGAGCTTTTGCAAAATGCCCTCCCACCATACGATGCAGCTCAAGCTAGCATTGGGGATCGAACCATTGACATAACAGTCCATAACTATAGCAACTGGGCTATCATTGCGTCAATATTTGGTTGTTTGGTTCGATTACTGCTTGTTTTACTTCATAGCTCTCAGAAAATACAAGTATTTTCTCAATTCTTAACGTTGAATATACATTTGAGATAAAATATTAATACCGTAGCTTTATAAGCTACAATAATTTAGAATGAATAATTAGTTTACATAAGCGCGTTTCAATTATTTAACATTTGGGACTTTGTTTTATACGAAAACGCCTGCAAATACACCATATTTGTCTTCCAAACTTACTATTTATATCACTATTTGGTGAAGCACTGATGGCTCAGTGGCCTTAGCTATGGACTGCCGCGCAGCAGGTCTATGGTTAGAACCCCGCCGCGGGCTTGAGCTTCACCGCATGGTGGTGCGACCACCCCAAGTAGAAAATCTGTTACCAAGCCTGTTAACACCTTTGACCAGATCATCACTTAACATCAGATGAGAATTGGCTTACCTACCAGCAATAAAAAAAAAACTTTTTTACTGTTATTAGGGTAAACTTTGACCACAGTCTCACCTGATGGCCAGCGATGATGTGATCGAAGATGATAAACAGAATTCGAACTGGAACTCAAGGATTAGTACCGGAACGCACCATGCGAGCTTGGCGACATATTGTCTTTTACCTGATGGTAGCTGGCTAGACGGGCATTCGCAAAGACATGCAAAGTTTCATAGTTTTTAAGTCAGTTTAATTTAATTTTTGACCGACTTAAAAAAAGAGGTGGTACTCAATTCGACTGTATTGTTTTTTTTATTTGGTACATGATGCTTCCCGTGTGATCGCATTTAAAGTTCATCAAAATCGGTACAGTGGTTTTTGAGGTACACTCCTATAACTGAAAAGTGTTTTCCTATCTTGATGATATAGTCATTGACAGTGAATGACAATCAATCCCATAAGTAGCAAGAGTCAGTCTAAAAAGGCTGAAAATCTTTTTTTATTCAAAAATTAAACCGACTTCAGTAATCAAAGAGTGAAATAACTTGTCGAAATAGTTACCATGCGCACAATATTGTGATAAAAGGTACTTTTGAACTATTGTGGTACCGACTTCAATAAGTTATTTCACACTTTTGGGTGTTAAGTAAAAAAAAAATTATAAAATTACAAATCATACGATAGGAAAAATTTAAGTCATCGGCGGAAAAAAATATTCAATCGTATATTTGTAATTTTGTAATGTAATCCGCAAAGCAGGCGTTATAACAAACATAAAAAAAATATAAGTTAGAATTTCCTCTAAATAATGCCTGAATGTGTCCCTGGAGGTTTTACTTATTTACGAGAAGGTCAACGTGTAAAATAAACTTATAAACGGTGTAAATGCCTGTCAACAAGGCTTTAAGGCAATTTCCTCTGAACATCTGACAATTTCCCGACAAATCCGCGTCTGAAATCAAAGCTCGAAAAAGCGGAATAAAGGAAAACAGGTTTTTGGAACGGAAGTCGTGTAAATCCAGAACAACTTTGCGTTTAGTTCACCAATATTTGTATACGCGGTGTTTTGAGGAAAATTATAAGATAACGTTAAGTTAAACTGAATGGAATTAGACATCTAGTGATATATTTATTTTCTACAAAGTTCAAATAATTTAATAACATTTTTATGTTAGAGCTTTAAAAATAATACAACTATAGATTAGGGACCAAAGCGCACGTGCCAAAAAAAATAAGAGCACAAATGAAATTGTGCTCGTATTTCAAATCGGTGAATGAATGCTGCTTCGAGAATATCTGAAGGTGCCGAAGCGTGCCGAATAATGCCAATCTGCGGGAGAGAAAGAGAGAACAGTATTCTTTTTTTGTTTTAAAGCCTGATCGGTTATCCTTTGACCACTATCTCACCTGATGGTAAGTGATGATGTGGTCGAAGATGTAGTTCAGGCTAACAGGCTGGCTCTCAAAGACAGCTGCAGGAACACACTGCGGGGTACTTGGTGACAGATTTTCTATTTGAGGGTGGTAGCTGGCCAGCCGGGCATTTGCAAAATGCCCTACCACCATGCTGCAACGACTGCCATCCTAAGATAACAACCGGAACCGACGAAGGACCGATGGTTTAACGTGTCCTCCGAAGTACGAATGCGCTCAGTAGTAATGTCACTAGCGGTTACCCATCCAAGTCATAAACGCGGTGGACGTTGCTTAACTTAGCTGATCAGTTATGAAAAGTTAAGCAAACTTCTCTACGAGCACTTCTTCTTCTATGCGTAAAATGCTGCAAACGTATTAATACTGCAGTGTTGAGCTAAAAGGTTTACATTACTTTATAATAAACTAGCGGCCCGCTCCGGCTTCGCACGGGTATAAAATATATAGCTTATGTCACATTCACTGAAAAAATGATTAAAATCGATCCAATAGTTTTGATTTATTCATTACTGCCCGTGGCCCGCACGCTTTAAATTTAGAGTAAAACAATTCTTCTTTCCCTAAACCATGAAGATTTCCTGCTATCTTTGGAATATCTAAATTCATACACTACATTTTTACTTATTTACTTTTTACCTACGAATAAATTTATTCGTAGCTTTTACATTTTTACACTACTACACGCTCGCGCTTGCAATTTTTTAATCTGTAATATCTTCGAAAATATTCATTTAAATCATATGCTGTAAAGGGCCATATAGATCTATATTAAATCAACAATGTATTTCAGGTATTTAATTAGATAAGGATTAATGCTGTATTGGTTAAAATCGCTTCGAAAATTAGCCATTATTTGTCGTAAAAAGTAAATTACAAAAAAAAAAAAATTGTGGGATATCCATAAAAGATAGACATATACCATAGCGGAGTTTTCTGTAGACCTTTTCAATGTGTACAATACTTAGTACATTATTTTGATAAATCTTGTAGGGTTCAGCCTGCGTTTGCAATGTAAGCGGAAAAAATGAAATTATTTACGACATCACATTAGAAACCTCTAAAATAACAGTATGTATCCACTATTAAATTGATGTTATTATACATACAAACCTTCATCTTCAATCATTCTATCTATTAAAAAAAACCGCATCAAAATCCGATGCCTAGTTTAAAAGATTTAAGCATACATAGGGATATAGGGACAGAGAAAGCGACTTTGTTTTATACTATGTAGTGATGATGTGATGATGATGAGTAGTCTTATAAAATTATTAATATTGCATGCAAAAATTACTACGCTGGAATAAATAGTCATTCTCAAATTATAAAGTAAGGGTTTTAAGCATTCCGTTTTCCGCTTACAATCCATACGTTTGTACGTAAGAAGCTGTTCCGAATTTAAAACTGTACTGACACTCACAATCAAAACGGAACGAAAACGAACTGCCAAAGTACGCGAATAAAAAAATAAGTTCGTGTTTGCAATGAGTAAGGTTTATCAACCAAAATATCGTAATGGTCGAATATAAATAGAAAAATAAGATACACGAATCTTACTCTCCATAGACAATTCACAAAGTTTTAAGCATAAACAGGCCACTTTTGTTATTTAATAAGATTGCAATGACACCACTTTGTCAGTCCTCACACAGCTCTTCATTGAAGTCGTGAGCGTTGTTAGTACCAGTTGATGACGTCACATGAATTTTGTGTGGAGCTGTGAGTATATTTCGGTACGATTTTAAGCACGCTCATAATACTCAAAGCGCTTAAGTTATAACGATACGTAAGTTTACAAAATCACAGCCAATTTAATGTTGTCATTACGTGCATGAGCTGATTTTATAGTATTTGAAGAGTAAAAGTAAATTGTGTAGTAATACTTTTGCTACATATATAAAAAAATATAAATAATTTGACTTCATACATAAAATACGATTACATACGGATAACGCAAATAGTACTCGTCAGATTTCACTGAAATTTAAATGGTAAATCGGTGAACCTTTTGAAAAGTTACGAGGTAATGGTTAAAATACACAAAAAAAATGGACAAATTGAGATACTTCTTCTTGTTTTTTATGTTGGTTAATAAAATATATGTACATTTTATAAAAGGAAAAACAGAGTCTCTTGCAAAACTGTTAAAATAAGAGTTGGTATATAGAGGGGTGTCGTACCACAACACGCACGGGAGGCATGCTCAGGATGATTGGGTACGCGGAGGCGGCGACCTTATTCTTGGCGGTGGTGGAGCAAGACAGAAAAATAGAGAGAGACCTTCTCTCTCTTCCGATTCGTAGAGCGCTAACACGGGTTTATGAAAGCGTGGGTAATAGTTCCTGTGAGTGGATAGAGTACGAGCCCGATATGAAAGCGTGAGGATTATGGCAAACCATAATAAATAGTTGCCAGTAATTCAAAGTTGCCTGAACAACATCTTCGACCACATCATCACTTATAATCAGGTGAGATAGTGGTCAAAGGCTAATATTTCAGGCAAAAAAAATGATGGCGTGCCTTGTATGCTGGTAGTATTACTCCGTGGGATTGCAATCCTTGTTATTAACTAAATATACCGGCTAGCACTCACGGTGTTTAGTTGTCACTTCTATTTTTTTATTGCTGATGGGTAAGCCTTTTATCACTATTTCACCTACTGGTACTTGAAGATGTGGTCGATGGTGTTAACAGGCTTAACCTAGAATAACTGGCTCTCAAGGACAGCTGCCGAAACACACCGTTAGGTGCTTGGCGACAGATTTTCTACTTGTGTGTTTCTACAGGCGGGCATTCGCAAAATGCCCTTCAATATGGATATACCCATATACTACGTTGTTTTTTAGTAAATAGGTTTAATAGTCATAACGTTAATTAATTGTTTGCAGTTAAAATTCAAATTTCGTGTTTTTTGTTTATACAATTTAATTTTCAATATTTTCAGTGTCTTTTCAGTGTCACGCATCAACACACGCGGGTCGCAATCCCCGATCGTTTCCTTTTCGTTTGACCGCGATAGGAGCTATAGTTTTTACAATATAAACAAATCTTTGGAATTTTCACTTAAATAATCCATCTAAGGTATACCGTTACCCCATAAAATACGAAAATTACAAAATCAATTTCAGCTTGTAATATAGAGTGTCCACCAAAAGTTGCGTCTCCATTAGCGCACTTCTACTAAATCATAAAAACAGACTGATCCCATACTAAATTTATACACCCGAATGCAAAAAACTTATTTTGCTTCAATTCTACAGTATATTTAATTTTTTATATATTCCAATTGTAATACCCGACTGCTGATCGAGCAGCTTCGAGAGATGTTAGACGCGCACGTTTAGCAGCCCTCAAAGCCGCATACCTTGAGCGTCTTTACTGTGTGAACACCAGTCCTAAACACCGTGAGCGCTAGCGCGTAAATATAAACTAAATATCCCGGTATATTTAGTTCATAATTATGACAACTCACGTTAGTTTTTATTTTATTATTAATTTTATTTCTTACCTTTGGCACACCAAGTGGCAGATAAGTATCGTACAGTGCCCATACTATGACGTTATATCAAATGCACTTTGTCACTTAAGCCTATTGTTTTAGTCCTCTGTGCAGAACCAACCAGGAAGCCTCCACTTAAGCCTGGAAATGAGGGCACGTTGTCTCCTAAACTATATTAGCGCTACGGCACTCGCTACGGGTCGTTTAGTTTTCTTTCATGATGTATTTGCTCCTTGAAAGCTTTTGTTAAATTTTTCTTCGAGAATTCTCTTTAAAATAAACACTGGCTTCTTGTAAGCGCTGGGTTTCAGCGAAACTTGTAGAAAGTTGCAGTCTCGTGGCGATAACACTCGTGGGTGCACCTACGATTTTCTTCGTTTATAAGTTCCCTGTTTCTACAGTGTTGCTTTTGCATAAAAATAAGTTTCTCTACTACATAGTATTATATAGAGGTGTCTATTTATGGGCAAGAATATATTTATTTTAAGCTCATGTACTATTTGGTATGTAGATTCATAGAAATATCTAAAACAAGATGTGAATTACTGATGTAGAATTTATAAAAGCAACCGTACCTATATTCTAGCTTACATGAACAGTAGTGATGATGTATTGTATTAAGACATACTACAGTTATTTTCAAACCTGTTTTTAACTTAGTGTTAAGTATAAGTGTGCATGATAGACCTGAAAGAAAAATCATCCATATTACATTTTGAATTATGAATGTTATTTTGCTGTACTGAACTGTATTAGCCGGATTGTCCACAGAAAAAAGTCTCCCTCATTCTCATATGGGGCCACATATTCCGGTATTTACCTCTGCAAATACCCGCAGGAAGAGATAGGAAGTTATATTTTAGCCCAGTACCCACGGTCAATGTAATTGTAACTATAAATTTGTCAACATTGAACTGAACTTAAAATTCATAGTAATAATATTTTACTCCGAAAAGAGTACCAAAATTAATTAACTGATCCTCGTCAGTGAAAATAAAATAAATTGGACAGACTATGAGCATAATATAGTGTAATCAATCATAGTTATTACACCAAAAAAATATGTTAACAAAAGCAATTTCGCATGTAAAGCAATACACTTAGAACATTTGCACCAAAACTGCACAATGGCACGATACGTCGGTCATTATATGTGTCTGGTAGCGGTTATTTGCACGAGAATTTGTCTGAATATACTCTAATACTTGTCGGACATAATTGAATGTATATATACTTTGTTGCAGGTGGTGGTTCCGGGCTCGCTGCGACGCTAAAAGAGTACTGAATAATTCATATAGATATTCAACCGCTTCCCAAAGCAAGCCATGCGTGACAACGTTTCTGACACTTCTAAGGGATTGCATAAACAAACGACTCATAGACAACGTGAAATTGCAGTCTATTTGCTTCAGTTAATTTTGAATTGAACCAGTATCTTTCCACCTTTCCACACATTTTCAGATAAACATGCTCTTGTTTATACATATATAAGTATGTATGTACAAGAGTATATGCTATGTATATATAGCTAAATAAGTCTACAACTGTAAGCGATTCAAACTTCCCTTCAACTAAGCATAACGTATCTCTTGCATAATGCATTTAAAGACCATTTAACTCTGCTGAATACATTTCCTTTATGTAGATGCACAAAACAATACAAGTACTTACAGCAATAAATGAGTTTCGTGCCTTTTTCCATTACGTGTATTATATTAAGTGGACTAAGTGATTTCTAACGATATCTTCTTAAAATATAGTTTTGATGACAATATGTCTATTGTTGGGCACGTAATTGGTATGATCTATATAGTCTGGATTTGAGTCAACGAGTCTAATAGCTTTATTGAATTTGAATCCGTAATGGACATCATTGATTACAATTCAATAAAACTAATGGACTTTGGGAATGCATATTATAATAACTCAATATGGAAAAGTGCTTCATAGTTCTACTATTTGGTTTTCAAACAACGGTTGGTTTTCTGGACTAGGCATTTAATATAAAACAATTGGTATAAGTAATGTATATTGAAAGTGAAAACTTTTGGGTGGAACTGACACTCATTAAATAATGTGGAACTCCAGTGATCGGATGATGAAGTCGTTAATTCAACTCCTGGTGTTAGTCGTGGTAACAGCAGTCTTCGTGCAGGGGACAGGAGAGTGGAGTGAAGATGCTGAGGATTTGGGTAAGTTCATACTTTTTTATTTCCCAATGATTTTTCGATTTACAGATGTTCAGTTTTTATTCATGCCTGTATTAAATGATATCCTGTAATTTTCATAGATAATTACTGAACACAGACGTTCAGTTTTTATTAATTTCTGTTATAAATGATATCCTGTAATTTTCATAGATAATTACTAAATACTACGTTAATTAATGGTATACATCTTATATACATATATCTGCGAGGAATTTGATTTTAGTAATGATTTCATCACAAGTTTTAATATATTTCTATGGTGTGTACATAAAAGATAATTATCAGGCTATTATGGTCTCCAATAGTCTCCAATAGAATAAGAGAGATAGATTGCAAGGTATACTTTTAAGAACTTTTTAGATGATTTTAATTCGTATGGTTTTAGTATTTGAAGGCAACCTGCTCGATAACACGTAACATTTGTTCCTTTAAGAACTACGTGAAACCTAACAACTCTTTGTAGTTGATTTTAATCTATTCAAATAAGTTAACCAAGTAGCATACAAATCCAGGTTCAAATCGACGATGAAATAGGGTTCAAAGACCTAAAATTATACTACCTACGCTCTCATTCCACGGAAACCGCATTGTGACAAATTACGAAGCGACTCAAAGAACCGAACGCCATTCTGATCCTGCCTGATTGTTCGCTTACTTGTCTAGAATTCTAAAAGCACGGAAGCTAGCGCTGCATTGAACAAATTTACATTTTTATTTCGGAAGCTGCTATCGTTCGGGACAACAAAAGTTTGCATTGTCCCCGTTCTGAAACAGAGCAATCTCTGATCGGCTCGCTTCTTTCCATCTCCATACCTGTTAGTGCTTTGGACCAGTGACACAGAAACTTAAACTAGTAGATGAACTTACCATGTTGATTTATTTATAGTTTCTAGTTGAATTTTATAGCCGTAAATAAAAATTAAAGGCGGCTTTTCGATCGGTTTTAGCCCAATACTAACATTGCTCGTTAGTGCTTCTGTGATCGTCATCAGAATTTCTTTTAATTTTGGGTTGTCTTGTGCTCAAATAATGCCACGATATCTGATTACCGAAGCTGTGGTAATCATCTACATAAAAATTACACAAGATTTTATTATACATTGGAGAGTGAATGTATGTATGTGAATGTATGTTTTTTTTGCATGATAGGCTATCATTTGGCCTCTATCTCACCTGATGGAAAGTGACGATACCGCCGGAGATGTAGCATACTTGCCTAGAAGATGCCTGTTCACCCTAGACTTCAAGACTCCCAAATTATACTGTTCGGGAAACAAAGATGCGGGCAATGAGTTCCACTTCTTCGCTGTACGGATGATAAATGTGGAAGCGAAATGCTTCGAGCGAATTGCAGGAATGTCAAACATGAAAGGATGACGGCCATCAGAGCGTCTTGTTGTCCAATGATAAAAGGGCATCGAGGTATCCCGTGTAATTATGGGATGTGTGTGTCAATTGCTACTCAAACATCAAAACATCAAAATGCGTCCAGTCAATTTAACGATGTAAGAAATAACGGGCTTTATAGTAAAATTTTCTCCTTGCCGTATATAGACAATTAAATATTTTTTCGCTGGCGACGTTACATCGTTAAATGGCAAAGCATAGGTGTTGATCGAGGTAGGCAGGTTGTAAGAAATTAAAACCTGAAACAGTGGTTTATTTTTGTATCTGTGTTATTTTTGCAGCAATAACAATTGTGTGTACTATAAAAGCAGGTATCTTATGTTTACATTTGCAGTTTCAGTCCGAGCATTACTAGGTAGGCTTCGTAGCTATTTCCATACAAACGTAGTTTAGTCATATGCTAAACAAAATTGGAAAACTAAAAGCATAGATTTTAAACTCAAGGACAAGACTTGGTATGTTAAATATGACGAAACAACCTTTGTATGCAAATACCTACGAAGACACTATTTAAATAATAGTACTTAAGAAAGAAATATTCTATAAGTGTCTATACTGTGTCACAAAATTCCAGTAGAACAGCTGGCGTGACGCCAGACAATTTCTTTGTCTCTGTCGAGAACCCTTCAAGTATCATCGATGCAGATATTTCTATTATTGAGATACTAACGTTTCCACGGCCTTTGATCTTGCCTTTGCGTAAATCTGCCGGAACGGTATCTAATCAAAGAATTTCAGTTACGCGCGTTCGCTTTGCATACTTATTACATAAAAAATATTGGCAGGGATATTTAGATTTTGACTATAATAGACTGAATTTAGTGTGTTTAATGAAATTCTTCTGAAGTACTACCATTCTTTAGCACATAGCCTTTCACCAAGAACCTATTACTTTTCAGACTCAGAAGTTATGAGATGTTTTCGGTTTATATCTAGACTGCTATAAACCGTGACCATATCTTAATTTACAAACAATTACGAATAATTTTAATTTCAGCGACAAGCAATAAATAGCATATCTACGAATAGTGCAGTTTTGTTAGCAGTTTATCCAATATGCAATTCGTCCATATTGCTGTTCGTCCACTACGCCCATAGTCTTCAAAGCATCCTGGGTATTTTTTAATATTGTTTTGTTTGCAATAACGCCTGCTATGCGGATTACATTACAAAATCACAAATATACGACGCTCCATCCCAATACGATGGTTTAAGAACGATAGGAAAGATTTCAGTTATGACGTCATGTCATGTTAGCTCAATTGGTTAGAGCATACCCCGGCTCAAGGGGTGGATGGACGCGGGTTCGAATCCCGCACATGACTTAAATTTTTCCTATCGTATATTTGTGATTTTATAACATCCTGGGTTGTTTGTAGGGAAAAATTACTTAGGCTGCAAATACAGCTGCAAAATCAGTATCAAAACAATCAACGATACTTTAACATCGGTTGATTATATTATATTATTATTAACTAAAATAAGTACAGTGATCTAATGATTTCATCATGAACATAAATGTCTTTAAAGGCTGTCTCAGAACTCTAAAAAAATAGCAATAAAAGCAGAGCAACTAAGGTTGCATGTCCTGGATATGTAACATAGAACAAATTATTATTTTAGCAAAGATCCAATCTGTATCAACGCAAAAAATATAGTTTTATTTAGGTTTCAGGACTGTGATCAAAAGCTGTAGAGGTAAAAAAACAACACTGTATCCAGATTCCGCAAATCCACTATCGGTGCACGAATCTGTCACCGGTGGTATGAACCAGCGCTGTAATAGGTGAGCCGCAAAATAACGCATCCCCAATATCAAAGGATGCCGTGATTGTTTTTATTTCCAATATCTGTTTCGACAGCAACATCAGGTTTCTAGTCTAGAGAAGAAGTTACAATAATTGTTAATCAGCTAGCCAATGTTGCAATTCTCGAACCGAATGGTACAATGCGTAATGACGGTAAATCCATCACATCTTTCTGAGAGAAACGTGAGGGATGGAGCTGCCGCTACTTCGGTGAAGCGACTCAAGCGGCGGTCAATATGCTAATATCGGTAGTGGTTACATATTTGAGCCGTTTGGTGTAGAAACATTGAGTCAGTAGTAACCAGGAGCTCATTTTATTTTCTAAAACTGATTGGTCGATGACTGAATCGAAAAAGCAGGCACTTACTTGGCTAAACGAATAAGCATTGCAATCCAACGGGGCAATGCTGCCAATTGGTAATGGGCTGGATTACCTGTAGGCCTGCAATGGCATTAAGGTTGCCTCAATGCTTTTCTTGCTTTAGAATTGTATTTAGTTTGTAGTGTGTTTTTAATAACGACTTAAAATATTAATAACAATAATAACTGATTTTGGCGGCAGCTGAAAGTGGTAGACGACTTAGAATGCGAACCGACTGTCAAGGAGATTTGCTTGGCGTCAGATTTTCCAAAATGACGGTTGGAGCTAGTCAGATGGGTATTTGCGAAATAGCCTACAGTCATGTTATAATGATTGCTATCCTAGGACGACGACCAAACAACTAGGACCGACGTCTTATCGTTCCGTTTGAAGCACGGAAGCGATCAGTAGTAAACGCAATTAGCGTCACCTTGCCAAGTAATGAGATGACTTATTTGATCGGTGAAGAATCACTTTATAAGCCCCGAGACGAACGCTTAAAATTATTATTCCTAGCCACCTTCTTGCCACGTTAAAAACAATGATATCTTAAATGCCTACCAAAAATATACGTTTAATTGTTTTAGAAGAGTGTCAGACTTTATCTGTGAACTACTCAACACCTACTGGCTATGTGAAGAATGCAAATATACGATAAACGCAACCAAATCAAAATGAGCGATGGCAAAAAATAATTCTGTGTAAATTAGAAATTATCAAACGGACAGTATATAATGATTGTATACCTTGAGTTTCAACATCTTGCTCTGGTGGTTAATGTGGATAGTAGATAGATAGTGGATAATAGTGGTTTCCATCGGTGGGTTCCATCTCTGGGTGGTATATACTTGGTATGAATAGAAAAAATATCTAAACACAAGTAGGCAGCCTTCTAGTTTTCCACCTGAAGGGAAAAAATCAAGTAAAAACTCTTTCTTGCAAGCTGGCTGTAATTTGCAAAATAATACCGAAGATTGCTACATTTTAGCTACGCCGTAGCTAAGACATCGCATTTGTAGCATCAATTGTGAATGTTCGAAATTTAAATAACCGCGTGTCCAGTTCCTAATCATAACTGTTAGGGAGAGACTGAAGATACGAGTGATTTTCATAATGCGCGTATTATTTTTTAACGTGTTATTTAGCGATTTCAATTAAAACGGCATTGCTTTTATCATGTGATAAAATATTTCCGACAAACAAAACTAACAGTATCTGAACTGCCGAATGAATTTGAATAGCGCCGGAAACACTATTTTATTTCAGTATCTGAAGCTGTTTCATCCATCCATTGAAATCTTTGTAGTTCTTGACTTCGATCGTTTCTCAGATACTAAGGTATACTGATCAGTGAAAAGTATCTTCGGGCTGTGAAGTTTAATCTGGTCTAGAAAGAAGTTTTTGTTTGCCTGATTGTTATTTACAACTAAATACCTCTACTCTTTTCGCGTTGTTCCGCTTAGTTTCACCAATGTAAGAACCACGACAGGTGCAGTGGATTTTGTAATTCACTCCATTTTCTGTGCCACTCTCAATAAAAGAGAATTCATCGTTAAGATTCACCTTCGAAAAAACCTATTATATTATTGCTTATTTATATCGACGTATAGTTTAAGCTGGGATCCGAATATAAGAATACACATTGCTATCTATATGTTATCGACCAAATTTAAAACAAATGAATTCTTCTTTAAAACACCTAACAATAGTTTATTTTTAATTTGTTGTGTATATATTTTCTAGAAGGAATAGTAAGTAGTGATTGAAAAATATTAGCCGAATTTATGTGACTATTACATACCGAACCCTTAGCCAAATATTTTATAATTGCTGATATAGAATTACAGTGATTGCTCAGTTCATCGGTTTTCCAAAATTAGGTCCTCCTTGTGAACCTTCTTCCTCTCCTCTAACAAAGTGTACATATATATTATTTTATGGCTTTAATGAATAGTCTGTTTTTCTTTTCACGTCATGACACATATACTCGCATTCCATATTAATATATGAATAAAATATAAGCACACGCTCAAAGTACAACATATTTTTTTCTTGTTTTTCGTGATTTTAAAAGAAAAGCTCAATAAGCGCGAACAATTGTGATAAAACAGAAAGCTCAGTGTCGTCCAGATTTCCATACGATCGTATGTTGAGCGCTGGCTCTGTGCCAAACAATTACTCTGTCTCGTCACTATTTCTACAAGTGATGGGGATGAAGTGTCGCACCTAGTTTTCTAATGTATTTTCCTGAAAACTGCACCGCCTTCGCTCTTAGAAATGTTCGCAAGATAATTGTTTTCGTACATTTAAATGCTTAAAAGTGCTATGTTTTACCAGGCTTTTATCTAGACTCTAGATTTGAAATACATAAGAATGGTGTACATAGAATATACCTACAAATTCAGATTCTTTGCTTGGCAATAGTTGAAGTGTTTGGTAATACAATTCAATCGCTTTATTAAGTGATAAGAAAAATATGAAATCTCGTAAAATTTTTACCATAAACCTACAAACTAGCCGTCGCAAGCAAGAGATTTAAACCTTTAATAGACGCCGATACCAGATCAGCCAACCACATAGAGATTCTCGGTCAATCATGGCAATACCAACTCACCACATTGCCATTGACTTTGGTCTATTGAGATTTTTTTTCTATTAGAAGCTCGAAACCGGGAACACGCAGATACCACCACCACTGAAGCTATTAGGTTTAGATCTTAGAAGCAAGATTTACAGAAATGGTATGACTATAATATCTATGTTCTTATAATATTATAATTATAACGCGTAGGAACCTAGTATTTGAATACCTTAGTAATAGCATACACATAACCCGTATTATACAAACTATGCAAAAATAGTATTAAATAAATTATCGAATTAATGAATTTGTTTTAACTTTATAAACTGTATGTAATTCTATAAAACTAGGGCTTTATGAGATTGACAATAAAAATAATGTTGTTATGTTGTTAAGTTTCAGTACTCGAAATTACCAGGTTATAGGGTAATAAGTTAACTTATTCTATCAGAAAATCTCGAACTTTCTAGGAAATTAAAATTCTGAAATTTAGACTGAACATACGAAAATCGTGACATCATACTTAACTGAAACTTGGTTAACACATGGTTTCTATGAAGCGAGTTTTGTGTTGACTCGTGTGATGTTTTCAGATACGATTGTAGTGAAATGTGTGTTTTATATGGAGGTCGAGTTATGATTTGCGCGAAACAAACGCGCCATGCATTGAATATACCGGATCGGACGTGCGCCGGCATTGACTGCATCTGGGCGTCTGCCCCGGCTCAATCGCTTGGAGGAGCCGGTACTATTAAAAGCTCACATACTCACATATAATTATGCGTAATCTAAATCCCTAATAATACAAATGAGCCATGGCGCAATAATTAATTTTACCTGTCAAATTAAAAATAAAACTACAAGTAAAGTTGAGTCTGTATGAGATCTGTTTTACACTGGATCAAAATTGACTTTGGTAGAACACACAGACACTACAAATACCAAAGCTTACAAGCAGCTTGGATTCATAAAGTAAGTATCCAATATTTTTAAGAACACAAGCTGTATCAAAGTATTGTACTATACTTATTTGCGAAGCGTGTTAGAGTATGCGAGAAGCCATCGGTCACCATTTTATATTGTACATATTCAAAGAATAGAATTAATACAGAGGAAATTTCATATTTTCTCAAGTAAAAAGAATATAGAACTTTTGAGACCTATTTGGAGTATTGTACGCATTTTGGAATGGAGTCTTTAGAGCAAAGAAGTGAGCAGTGTAATATCGTACTGTTGCACGATATATTAAGTGGTAAAATGAACTCTGAACTCTTATCCTGCCTAGCTTTCCAAGTACCTCCCCGATGTACTCGCCATACGCAGTTACTTGACGTCCAACTTGTCAGCAAAAACTATGCTTAGAATTCAGTATTATATCGCGCAGGCCGAACTATTAACAAGCATTGTTCTAGTCTAGCGGCTTATTTATTACTCTAAAGCAGTATTATAAAAAAGATCACACTAATATTATCAACCATGTTTTTGTGTATACTTTATGTACCTACACCATGACCGCAGAGAATATTATTTAACCTAGTTAATTGGTAAAGAACAAGCAAGAAAGGCCCACTTCGAGCGCGTCTTAAACCTAATACATTTTTGGTATCAAGGATCTAATGTTCAAAGTAGCGACCGAACATAAAACATCAAAGATAACTACTAAATATCGAAACTTTTCCCCTGACATAAGACGAACTTAAATTTATTAAAGTTATCTGAGACACTTTGCCACGAGGGTCTGCTAAAATTATATTGATATCGAAGAACAGACGAAAAACCACTGAGACTAAAGTACGCTGTGTCATAAACCAAGATAAAGCGCTGACATAAAAGTCGAAAAAACTTGATAAATGAGATTACGCAGTAGGTAATACACGCTTAATCTGGTAGGTAGATAACATAGGCACTCTTTAAGTAGCGTTTCATTAATATTGTGAGTATGAGAAGATAACACCACTTGCACTAAATACATTATGATAATAATAATAATAATTTATTCAAAAAGCAAATTGTTTTACAATCTTAAAACTATTTGTTCTACATACAAGTGTAAGTATGTTTTTTTAGACTTATTTAATCTGTTCTCCACACTAGGATTCCTTGTGTTTCAAGTGCTCATTCAAATATGTAACATTTGTTATCACTAATATGATATGCAATTGAGTAGCCTGTGATATGCTTGATGTCGTGTGTTTATTTAGGTTCAGTACCCAAAGGGTAAAACAGAGCCAGTCAATGTCTATCTGTCTGACCGTATGGCAAGGATCTCTAGGTCGTAATGAGAATTAGCAACAAACTTAAAATTTGGGTAAAATAATAACCATTTCCTAAAATTTTATTCAAGTATTTTTAAAGACCTCTTAAAGGGATAGAAATGAAGGGCATACACGAAAATAGCTCGTGGGTTATTATCCAATCGTTATTATTTTCCGACCTGCCCTGCGTGCGTCTTGTTCATGTTTGATTCATGTAGGGTCGTTACATGTTTGTCAAACTTTTGAACGGCTGCGACCTTATTTGACGCGTTTGTCAAATATACGCGTTAGATCTTGTTTCATATAACTCTACGTGTTTTTCAAACATGTTTGGAAGATGTGCGTCTGTGTTTGTCAAACAAGATGTTTAGTCGTCCTTCGTCTTGGCTTCTTGAAGGACAGTTTGCTAAGTAGCAGACCGATGGGTGGCTTTATCTTTGATTTTACTGAGTCGTTACGGATGGAGTATTTTGTCGATACTACCGAGTAGCGACGCACGAGAGCGGCATCCCTTTGATTGTACCGAGGAACGACTCAATCGCGTGGCAGGGCTCCAATTATACCGTTAATAAGAGTTATACCTAAAGTTACTACTATCGATAATTTTATGGATTAACTACACATTTTAAAGGTTTTATTCTTATAGGTATTATGATACAAAATGTTTGTGGGTATAATTTTCTCGTAATTTTAATAATTTTCTACGCCATCGTTTTCAGTTTTAGGACGTTGCTAAAGTTATCGCTAAGAATACTTTATCCCTATCATTGCTGATTTTAGCCTCTGGTTCGGTTGATAAATGTATGACCAAAACTACAAATATTTGTCAAATATGCCAATATTTGACAAACTGCTTGATCATTTTCGCTCTTGTTTGGTGAAAACGTGAAGTGTGACAAACGTGTTTGATTGTTTACCGGGCACTGAATGCATTCGAATCGCGGGTGAAGCTAGAATGCTATAGAAATATACCGCTGACTATGATGTCTGCGGGAATTAATGTTGGTCTCTTGACTTGTCGCGACTATATTAGTTTGCGGTATTTTGCTGTTTTACCGGCAACTTACCGATTTCGCCTGCTTACGCCTTTACTGACTCACATAATATGAGCTTCCAGGTATTATACCGCAAAGTTTTACTGGCCAGTCATTTTAAAACGCGAAAAAGGTTTACAAAAAGTAAACCGAATTCTTACCGCCCCGTTCCCGCGTATATTCCAAGTAAACCATATTTTGCTTTATAAAGTATACCGCGTATCGAGTTTCTTTCGATTTCAAGTACCTACTTGAAATCAAATAAAGGTTGACGAGGTGATAAAGTCTGTAACGATAATAATTGCCACAATTCGGTAATTGATGTTAACTTTGATTGATAATTTTTTCGAATTGTTTTTGTACTAGTTAGCTCTAGGGGCGGTGTTACACGCGTCGAGATCGATTATGTCGTGCTCTTTTAGTTGAGTACATAGTAAATAACAATTATTATGTTTTATTCCAGGATACAAAAAATATAATATGTATCAATTTCACCAAAATCTGTTTGTTGTTACGATCTACACCCGACTTTGTATGCTGAAAGCATTAGTAGGCAAACAATTCCTGGCTCTAAAATATATGGATGGAACATTTTATAGCTTATTATTATATTAATTATTATATATATTTTTTTATTTTCATAATCTAACATTGTGTAGAGGATTGTAGTGAAGTATTATTTGTGAAGCAGTGATGGCTCAGTGGCATTGGCTATGGACTGCCGTGCAGCAGGTCCATGGTTCGAATCCCGCCGCTGGCTTGAGCTTCACTTCCACATGGTGGAAGGGCATTTCGCAAATGCCCGCCTGGCTAGCGACCACCATCAAGTAGAAAATCTTTCGCCAAGCACCTAACGGTGTGTTCCGGCAGCAGTCCTTGAGAGCCAGTGAAATTACAGGCACATGAGACTTAAGAAATATGTCTCACGGTGACGGGCGCAGTGCAATTCGTGACTTGTGACGAAATGTATCTGTAATAGGCAGAGGTTAGTCCGCTTAACATCAGGTAAGCCTCGAGCTTGTTCCATCACAATAACATAAAAAAGAGGCCTCCTTTACTGATGACACGAGAACGTTAAAAACGCGTTTTGATTAAATTTATTCGAGATTATATTAATTCCAACGTTTTACTGCTCTGTGTCTATTGCTTCCATGATAAAAAGCTGTCGCACCCTTAACGATTCCGTTTCTTTGTACAAGAGATCGGTTGAAAACCTGAAAGGCTTTCTCAGCATAACTGCTCCCTACGCTCTCTCAAGTTGTGGTGAGTCGGCTTGGAATGCTCTGCCCATTTAGGTTGCATTGGTTATTGACAAAGTGATGTGTAAACCATTATCAAAGTTTTCTTGTCGCATGAGGCTCGTAAGGCTTTCATAATATGTATGATTCTGACACGACCTGATAGAATAATTTAGAAATGTGATTCTTAAACATATTTTGGTCCACTTCTATACGGAGGTAACTAAAATATATTTGGCTTGTTCATTTTTTCACAGCTACATGCGTGGGGTTGATAAATAGAAGACAAACCATGTGTATTTTGATTAAAGGGGCGGATATTAGGTTTTAATTTAGAATTTTGAAACTTTTAAAAATGTTATGTACTTTGTTTTGTCACTCAGTGTTTAGAGTTAATAAATTATTATTTAACCATTCAGCTACCTGATTGATTCCTGATTCTACCAATTGTGTACCTTTATCTCATAAATAATCTTGAAACAATAATACTGTATTTATTTTTTCAAATTATGACTGCTCCAGGGATGGGTATTTTCAAAATATAATTTTTATAAAATATAAACAATATTAATTAAAGTTATATTATTATTATTTATATAATGTTTCAGCAGAGCAGTAAATGTGCTGCAAAATATGTTATCCAAAATGAATGAAATACGTTGTATTTCATATGCTTTAAATGATAAGTTCGCGAAAAAAGCATTGATACAAACGGCCCTATCAAAAAGACCACGAGATCACCGGTTTAATTCCACTAGATTTACGACATCATTGAACACCTAAAAAAAGCCATAGAGACAAATACACTACCTGAAGATACTAAAAGCGATAGTAAAATGGTTACTTAAACTTACATATTAATTTTGTGTTGAAAAATTGTCGTATAATTTCGAACTACTTCTGAATTAAATTAAAAAAAATGGATATGAAATGCATTGTTTCAGTTCTTGTTTGATATCATATTTCAATCGAAATAGAATTGTTCGTAATAAAATGAAAACTAAAAGAGAAAATTAAAAAAAATATGAAAAATGAGTTTTCTTGATGTTTTATATGCACTATGCTATAAACTTTCCATATAAACACGATGTCGGGCCTCCCTTAGGACCGTTTAATAATATGAACTATACAAAAAGATAAATATGATTGATCTTGTCTGTGGTAGATTTGATAGGAGGAGCATGTCATAACCGTAGATACGGATGGTTTGAATTCCCAGAATATTAAAATTTTCCTTTGAATGTAATTATATCGCCTTTAATTTTAAAACTCAAATATACTATGTATTTAACACTACAGCAGATAATTTAATTGTTTTCCAATGAATTGAAATACTAATTTGTAGTCAATATTCACATGACAAGATCCGAAATGCTGTGAGCATCTCCAAATGTAAGGTTCGGAATTCACAAAGGCCTCAGTACTTTCTATTAAATACACCCTATAAATTCGCTCCTCCTTTATCCTTCAATTGATCATTTCAAAGTGAAACAGTAAACAGCTACTGTTGGCAAAAGCTATTTAGGTTCCATTTCAAAGGCTAAGACGTCCAGGCAATCAATCGTCATCCTGTTAACTGGAAGGCCGTTTTCAAATTCACTTTACTGGGGTATTTAGTTTGATCTAGTATTCGAATTTAAGATATCTTTATCGACGAATCGGGGAAAATCAGGATCGCAAATCATTCTCTGTTGAGAACCAATTTAATTTGGTAATACGTAATAATAGGATTCGTAATGAAACTATGGCTGTAGTAAAGAGTAATTTCTCCTATTAATGACCATTCGTGAACATATTACAGCATCTTGTAGTGTATGTGCAAATACTTACCGCGCATGCCTTGAGGGAATTGTTAAATGATATATCCGAAGATCAAGGAACATAATTTTAAGAATTGTATAGCAAGCGATTGTAAGTATATTTTTGTAAGAACAATCATTAAATGTACCTATGTGTATCCCAAGATGACAGTGCAGTGGAATTAAGTGTTGCAAAAAGGTTGTGTTTATATCGCATTCAAAAACAAAATATGTTACACACGTATTGTATTAGGCGAATCATTAGACTCAGGTTCAAATCCCACTTAAGGAAATATTTATTCTATTAAAAATATATGCCCTTTTGCGGTAGTGTTATTCAAAATAATTTAGAATATACTGTCCTTTAGGGCGTATTTATGTGGACTTCTAACTTACTGCGTGAAAACACTAAAGCAAAGGTAAACAAAAGCTGCTATTAAAAAAAGAACAATTAATGTCTCCGACCTTTTTATCCATGGTATTGCCTTTCTTATCCCTTTCGAACACGCCTCTGTTTATTCTGAGCCACACCTCAAAGATTCATTGATTTAGTAATCAGCAGTAAGGTAACTTCAATTTCATTCAGTAATAGTAGCTATAGCACAGCTATAGCTCTGGTTATTAGACGTACGACGTATTAACCTAAATTGTAGTATTTAGGCTTATCTTTCATTCGGAATTCATTGAAAGTATTTAAACTAAAAGTATTATTTCCTAAGAACCGATTAAAAGTGATTACTGGGAAATAGTTTCAACAAGTTTTGTTCAAGTTTCAAAGTCAGTGGTTCCCAAAATCATATGAACAGCTTAAGTATTAAAAAAAAAACCTCCTGAAACTACGAATAAGAATGTTCTCACCTACGAATTATGCGAGAATATATATACCGCTAATTGCGATATATATGTATATATGGTGTATGTGGTCCGCAACCCGCCACCAACCGCAAAGCAATCGATTATAGAGCACCTACTTCCATAGCGTAATCAAAAGTGCACAAGGACTGTCTATAGGGTTGCGAGTCCAAGACCTGCTGGATCTTTTCCTCATTCTATTTAGGTAGATGTCGGGAACGTCAAATAGATGTGTATTTTATAGGGTTGGAAAAAATTCGACAGTCCAGTACCCGCTTTCATAGCATCACTGGATATGAACCTGGACGGTATTCTGTTTATTTTTCAGAATATTTTCACGTTTTACTTGTCAACCCTGCCTGCCTAGCATTGATGAGGTCTAAGATGGAGCACGCTTACCTTGAAGAAACCTTTTTACTCTCGATTGGAAGACACTAACATTGTATCCATATATTATATGGATTGCGGGTTCAAGTCCCGGAGGAAGTAATCATTTCCCATCCAAAATAATTGCTATGTTTTCGTCGAAAAGACGGAAAATTCAAACGGAAAGAAAAAATTTGTATCTCAAATTTAGTTTTCAGGGTCGCGATAGTCTTTAAAATGAAGCCTTTACTTTCTTGCTCATCGGCTGATTGCTCTTAGGTACTTAGAATACCCAAGGGTACTTAAATTTTTAGAGTACTCAGAGTACCCAAGCGTAAAAACTTATTTTTTTCGCACTGTCTCAAATCGACTAAATGGATCTTGGGTACTCCAAGTACCCAAGGGTTTGTAACAGTCTATTACTCTTGGGTACGAGATTACGCAATATCATCAAATCCATCTGGATTCGGGCATTTATAAATGAAATTCAGCTGTTATCATTATCTATGATGTGCAAGAATTTATCTTGTCAATTGCCCCCATTTCAGAGGGTATTTGCCATAATCCACAAGCTTGGCAGGCGGCCTGGGGATCGCAATGTTAGATGGCAGTTGTTTAGAAGGCGCTGCTACCCACCTTCCAGTATTTTTCCCTCAGTCGCCTCTTACGACACCCACGGGAAGATATGGTAAGGTGCAATTCTAACCCGGCAACCCACGGGGTACCAGGCACCGCAAGGGGTAGATGCTTAGTGCTAGCAAATTGACGATTTCAATTAGACATCGATTATTACTATTTCTCTAGATATCCTTGCTGTTCGTTACCTTACCAATACCGCCTTTGAGGAACCTGCAAAGTATACACGGATTTCGACTTAAACTGAAAAAATATATTTACTTGCATCAAAAAAGCGAAGAACTTTTGAGAAATGACACCAGCGCTATTTAATACAATTCATATATACCTACTTACTTTATTCTCCAATAGGTGCTTTAGAAGTAAACCGTATTTATTTTGGCTATAAAAATGTTGTGCTTTACAGTGATTGTACATAAATATTTGAAATATGTTGTTCTGTTTGTCTGTGAATTTTCGTGCGTGACGTCACCTGCTGTTTCGCAACGGAAGACCAGCGCTGGTTGTTCGCAGCCAGCATTATGCTGAGTTGGGGTCGGTTTGTGGCAAAAAAAAGAAGACTATTATGTAGGTATTGTACCTGCAAAATATGTTAAAATGTTATATTTTTTATTTTGTCTGTGTAATTTGTTTTTGTCACAAATAAAGCTATGTCTATATCTATGTCTATGACAATAGCTTATAAATGTCAAAAACTATCTAAATCAATATTTTTACACCTAACATTCGCACGTGGCCCAGTGGTTCGCGATCCAAGGTTTGGGAAAGTCTGGTTTAGTTATTTCGATACCCATACTTCTACAACGTAGTATGTGAAGATTTCTTTCTTCAGAGATAAAATAGTACCGTTGTGTTGGATAGTTGTTAATACGACTGTTTTAATTAAAACTGTAATTAAACTTCAACCGTGACTAATAGCAGAGGAACCATATCACGTTTACATCCCAGACCCTAATTAATCTGCAGGTTTTATTAGTGTTAGTTTACATCCAAATAATTATTTCAAAAGGTTGCACCGAAAGTTTCCAGTTGTTGAATAAAGTTGCCAGTTTTGCATCAGCGCGGGGTTGCCCGCCACGATATTTGTTTGTAATGTGCGGTAGCTGAAACCATTAATTAATTACTTATTTGCATCGCTTGTTCAGGTATTCGCAGCAACTCAATTCGACCCACTTTTGCAGTCGTTGGATTAACAACCTATTGCATGTGGAGCCGAATAATTAATTACTTTAAAATTGTAATAAATTATCGAATATAATTCGGAAATTTTCTTTTAATACCTAATATATAAGTATTACTTATGTCTAGCAAATATTGATTTGTAAAACTTTCTGGTAGGCTAACTGTTGGTCTACACTATCGCTCTGTTAGTACGTGATGTTAAAACGGCCTAACCTAGAAAGCGCTGGCTCTCAAATAAAAATCCCAGAACATTAACGGTAAGTGCTTGGCGACAGATGTTCTACTCGTGGCTAAGGTCAAGCCCGTGTGCCACTGTTCCTACAAATAATCCATAGTGGTAATGCTTTTTGTGAATGCTGGCATAGCTAGCTACCACGGTCAATATCAAGTAATCAATTTGCCATCAAGCACTTAATGGTTAATATTTTTACATACATGTTAAAATATTAACTATGAGTAGGAGATTTATAGATGCGCTCGTAGCGAAGTTTGCTTAGCTGTTCTTAACCGATCAGCAACGTCCGCAGCGGTCATAAGTTGGATGGGTGACCGCTAGTGATACTACTGAGCGCTTCTGTACTTCGGAGGGCACGTTAAACCGTCGGTCCCGGTTGTCGTCTTAGGGTGGTAGTCATTATAGCATGGAGGTTGGCTATTTTGCGAATGCTCGCCTGCCTAGCTACCACCCTCAAGTAGAAAATCTGTCGCCAAGCACCTGACGGTATGGTCCGGCAGCTGTCTTTAAAAGCCATTAACTCTAGGTTAGCCTGAACAACATCTTCGGCCACATCATCACTTACTATCAGGTGAGATAGTGGTCAAAGGCTAAAATATCAAGCAAAAATAAAACTTCCTGTTTTACAACATTTGCTTACCAAAATGGCGAAATATGGTTTATTGATATTGATTTGATATGAGCTGTATGTTCTAGAAACTGCCAACACCTTGTTTATTATACTGGACCACAACATCTGTTAACATCATGTGTGATATACCTGTCCAAGGTCCAAGTTTTTTTTTCGCTGATCGCTAAGATCAGCGAAAAAAAAACTGATCGTATGATTACTTAAAAGTCTTAAAATAATAAATGGCGTATGTATATAAATAACTTTTAAAACAAGCAAGTTACCTTCCCGATAATCTTCTGCCCCGGCTCATAAAAATTATAGGCTATTTCGAACCCTCACCCTTCAGAACAATGGATAAAAATAAGAAATTTACGTGGAAATTGTAAAATAATCCTCTGTAGTCTAAATTTATTCCAAATAAGCAAAAATATAAATTGGGTTCCTGTAAAATTCAGCCTTTGAATATTTCTAGCTTGATAGAAGTTACGAGGCCTCTAACTGTGGGCGTTATAAGTAAGCTCAAAGTCGCACAAAGAGCTATGCTCGGTGTTTCTCGATGAGATTGAATCAGGAAGCAGTGATGTTTCAGTGGCATTGGCTATGGACTGCCGTGCAGCAGGTCCATGGTTCGAATCCCGCCGCGGGCTTGAGTTTCACCGCATGGTGGAAGGGCATTTTGTGAATGCCCGCCTGGCTAGCGACCACCCTCAAGTAGAAAATCTGTCGCCAAGCACCTAACAGTGTGTTCCGGCAGCAGTCCTTGAGAGAAAAATTACAGGCTAATGAGACCTAACAACTGGACGTCTCAGTGTGACGGGCACAGTGTAATTCGTCGTTAAAGAAATGCGTCTGTTATAGGCAGAGGTAAGGCACTTAACATCAGGTGGGCCTCGGGCTTGTTCCGTCACAATAACATAAAAAAAGGAATGAGGAGATCTGTACATGAACGAAAGTTAACGACATGGCCGACATGGGATTAGCGCGTTGAAGTGGCAATGGGCAGGGCACATAGCACGCAGAACTGATGGTCGATGGGGCCGAAAGGTTCTCGAATAGAGGCCATAAACCAGCAAGCGCAGCTTCGGAAGACCACCTACAAGGTGGATGGACGACATTATTAAGGTAGCAGGTAGACGCTGGATGCAGGCCGCTTCCAACCATTCTATTTGGAAATCTACGGGGGAGGTATACAACACATCCAGCAGTGGACTTCTTTCGACTGAAATGATGATGATAGAAGTTGCAATGGTGGTGTAAATATTTTAAATATGCATATTTTAAAACGTACTAAAATCTCTGTTTATTTTTAAGCCAAAGGGAAAAGAAACTTGATATTATTATTTAATCACCTTTGACATCTAAGGCGTAGGTCACCATTATTTTTACGTGTAACATAGCAATTTGTGTACACAAAATTATTTTTTAATGTCAATTTAATTATTCCCTCGGAATCTGGTTCTAAATGGAACCTTATCCAAGGATTTTACAATAGTTAAATGTGGTTCCCCGTGGGGTGCACCACCCTATTGCTACTTGTGGGTGTCGTAAGAGGCGATTAATGGAAAAATACTGGAAGTCGGGCAGCAGCGCCTTCTGAGGAACTGATATCTTAATATGCGATCCCCAAGACGTCTGCCAAGCGTGGGGATTATGGAAAACCCTCTCTTGATGGGGGAGGTTGTGTTCAGCAGTGGACAATGCGGCTGATACATCGATCGTACAGTAAATTTGGTGCAATCCAGCCTTATAGTTGCATACCACGGTTTCATATTTGTTGCTAATCATTTGATTTTTATAGGCGGTATGCCTTTATAAAATACTACGAACTATATATAACACTACAGCTACTACAATGAAAGCATTTAGACAGCCTACAAACCATTGCAGACTCACAGGCTGTAGAGTTTATTCAGCTAACTACCAGTTGGCAGCGTGTCTAGCATGCTGGCAGCGTGTCTAGCATGCTGGCAGCATTGCCCCGTTGAATGGCAATGCTTAGTCTTTAAGCCAAATGGAGCCAGCATGTTGATCACTGTTACTAATACCAATCATGTGTAAAGGACTACAGTAATAAGTATTAGTTCCAAAAAACTAAAAGGAAATCATTATGTCTAGAGGGCTTCTCGATACCACACACGGTATGAATTAGTCGTTCCGTTATGGATTCCGGTTCCATCCATCCATCAATCTAATAGGTAGCTGTATTTCCATATATGGTATTTCTATCAAAACTATAAACAATATAAAAAGCGCTAACTAACAGCCAAACTTATTAAAAGCCTCTGCTTGCCAGAAAACCCTTAGGCTTCCGGTTGTTATCTTTCCAAATTATTTCGTGGCTAAACTTTCTAAATACTTTACAATCATTTTTTTTTATGCCTGATAGGTTAGCCTTTGACCACTATCTCACCTGATGGTAAGTGATGATGTGGTCGAAGATGTTGTTCAGGCTAACCTAGAAGTACTGGCTCTCAAGGACAGCTGCCGGAACACGCCGTTAGGTGCTTGGCGACAGATTTTCTCCTTGAGGGTGGTAGCTAGCCAGGCGGGCATTCGCAAAATGCCCTACCACCATAATATAACGACGGCCATCCTAAGACAACCACTGGGACCGACGGCTTAACGTGCCCTCCGAAGCACGAAAACGCTCAGTAATAATGTCACTAGCGGTCACCCATCCAACTCATGACCGCGCGCGAAGTTGCTTAATTTTGCTGATCGCTTGAGAACAGCTAAGTAAACTTCGCTACGAGCGCTTCAAGTCAAATAAGTATCGAAATTCAACGTCTCTTGGAATTTGCGGCAATTTTATTTGCAATTCATGTCACTGAATGCCTAGTTCTGACCTGGAGAAATCAAATTAGACTTATCTTGGTTTGATTACTTTTGTAGACACTTCAATTGAGCACGGACCAATGAATTCTCTATCTAAATCATTATTATTTCAGACTGTATAGTTAGTTTCATCGGACTAATATAGATATATTCTAATTGACCTTAATTGAATCAAAACTCAAGTCAAAATATTATTATTCTTACTATTTGATTCTAACTAAACTCAATCCATCAATATTTGAATAGAAGCGCTCGTAGCGAAGTTTGCTTGGCTGTTCTTAACCGATCAGCAAAGTTAAGCAACGTCCGCCGCGGTCATGACTTGGATGGGTGACCGCTAGTGACATTACTACTGAGCGCTTCCTTGCTTCGGAGGGCACGTTAAGCCATCGGTCCCGGTTGTTATCTTACGATGGCAGATAACTATCGTTATAGCATGGTGGTAGAATGCCCGCCTGGCTAGGTACCACCCTCAAGTAGAAAATGTTTCGCCAAGTACCTAACGGTATGTTCCGGCAGTGAGATAGTGGTCAAAGGCTAACCTACTAGGCATAAGAAAAAAGAAAAACATATATAGCAAATTAACCAGCTGTAACCATGGGCGGGGTGAGTAAACAAATTTCCGTTTTAAATATACACAAAATTCCTAAGATTCATGAAATTGAAAAGTGACCTAGAAGTGATAATGCATAGCAGGAAGGTTCCGGTAAAGCATCGCAATTACCATATTTTTAAACACACTCTTTTTAAATTGGTTTCATTTCCATTTCATATATATATTTTTTCTTACAATTCGCTTTGGACACTTAATAATTGCATATATTATATACCAAATAATAAAAATTGGCTTTGGCTTCTATGACGCTTTAGGCTTAACATAATTTTACCATAATAAAAAAAGTTAAAATACTATCAGTTAAAGTTAAAAATGTATAAATAATTTTTGCTTGTATGCGCTATTTTATCGTGTTGTGATACTGAATAAAAACTGGCCATTTAATGATGCTAGTTTCAGGTTTAGGCTCAGGTGTTCAATTTTCTTTTGCAGCTAGGTAGGCGAGAATTCTCAATGCCTTCACTGCTATACAAAAAGTTTTAATTAAGAGAATTCAGAAACATTAACACTGCTAATTAAAAATTTTGCTTGAATAAGTCAATGCCGTAGCAAATTTAGTTTGGACCATTATTGGATTGAAATCCTCGATTAAAGACTAAAAGCTAGAAGCGACATTTGAGTAACATTGCTATCAATGCAGGGTTCACCGCGCTTTGTTACACGTCACCTGTTCGCCCCTATTCTGATAGCAACGATTTATTGTGTTTCTATTTGAAACTATACATATATATTACTGCTTTGATACAACTTTAGTGTGGGATATTACACCTCCAAGTACGTACCAAAACTGTGCCAAATTATTAACCTAATAACAACCGCGTATAAGGTAGGACGGACAAGGTTCAAATTTTTGCACGGAACTTTACAACGAGCTCTTCTTCATATATCTCAGGGACTCCACTGAAAATATATTTATAGAATTTCCAAACAATTACTCCGTTTTGGGTAATCATTTGAGACAAGATTTCTAAATGAAGGGCTTTAAAAAAACGATTCTTTATATATATATTATCATTTCAATGAACGATAAAACGCTTAAGGAAAATAAATAACTCGCAGTCGAGTTTTTGTTAAGACAATTACATTTTGAAGCAACTCTATGAAGTTGAGTTTGCCTAGACTTCCACAACCGATCAAATAGGTTTAACAATATTCTCTGTGGTCACTACTTCGATGGGTGACTGTTAGTGGCATCCCTCGGGGTTTTTCCGTGCCCTGACACTGTTTTAGTGTGTCCAGAGGGTGTGTTAAGCTCACGGTCCCGGTTGTTGTCTTAACATGGTCGTTAGTTTGGAAGCATTTGGGTTACCTAAAAATAATATTTTACATGCTGGTAGGCATTTTGCTGTTGCCCATATAGCTGATAGCACTCTGGAATAGAAAACCTGCCAAGCACCCAGCAATATGTTCTAGCCTTCACCTATCTGAGAGCTGTTTTTGAAAGCCAGTCCCATTATAGGTTAAGCCTGTTGCTTAACAGGACGATGGTTTTTGAAGCGCTTGTAGCGAAGTTTGCTGAGCTGTTCTTAACAGATCAGCAAAGTTAAGTAACGTCCGCCGCGGTCAGAAGTTGGATGGGTGATCGCTAGTGACATTACTACTGAGCACTTCCGTGCTTCGAAGGGCACGTTAAGCCGTCGGTCCCGGTTGTCGTCTTAGGATGGGAGTCGTTATGGCATAGTAGTAGGGCATTATGCGAATGCCCGCCTGGCTAGCTACCACGGTCAAGTAGAAAATCTGTCGCCAAGCATCTAACGGTGTGTTCCGGCAGCTGTCCTTGAGAGCCAGTAATTCTAGGTTAGTATGAACAACATCTTCAACCACATCCTTACTTACCATCAGGTGAGATAGTGGTCAAAGGCTAACCTATCAGGCATTAAAAAATATGAAGGTCTTCTATCAGGTGATATTATGGTCAAAGCTAGAAAATCATAGACAAACAAACATCATTTTATCATTGCCAGCCCTAGAGCTTACTAATTTTTATATTTTTTTGACCTTATGTACAGAAATAATCAAGATCAAAAAGTAAAAACATTGGAATAATATTAAAATTCTTGCTTACATTTTTTTATGTTATTGTGACAGAACACGCTCGAGGCCCACCTGATGTTAAGCGGACTAACCTCTGCCTACAACAGATGCATTTCGTCACAAGTCACGAATTTCACTGCGCCTGTCACCTTGAGACACATTTGTTAAGTCTCATGTGCCTGTAATTTCACTTGTTCGCTGCCGGAACACACCGTTAGGTGCTTGGCAACAGATTTTCTACTTGAGGGCGGGCGCTAGCCAGGCGAGCATTCGCAAAATTCCCTTCCACCATGCGGTGAAGCTCAAGCCCGCGGCGGGATTCCAACCATGGATCTGCTGCGCGGCAGACCGTAGCCAATGCCACTGAGCCATCGCTGCTTCGAAATACATATTTTTCTTGCATTGTTATTTTGTAAGGTAATGCAGTGTATTTTATACCACTCCAAATAGCAGCTTTTCAACAAGATCTGAAACTAGTTGATGTTCGACGCGACGCGTTGAGCAGACTTGAACACGAATCGTTACAGGTCACCGATTCGGAGGTCAAAATTATGTAACGACTAGGCGAAGGTAACGTTAACGGTAGGTAAGGTAATAATACTTTTATGTCAGTTGCGGGTAGGTGTTATTTGAAGCGTTTGCATAATAACGGAGAACAATCATCTTTCCATCCTAATTTCTTTATCCTTCTGATGGAGCTTCAGTGCAATATGACTCGCTTTCCGAAACACACATAAGACAAATATTGTCTAAGCATGTTTTGAAGAGATCATTATCTGTTTCTCCCCATGATGTGGAGTTGAGATTTTAGATAAACGCCTGATGGTCTCAGAATCGGAACAGATACATTTCATCACAAGTGACGAACTGCACTGTGCCCGTCACCCTGCGATAGAGTTGTTGAGACACATATGCCTGTAATTTTACTGGCTCTCAAGGACTGCTGCCGGAACTCACTGTTAGGTGCTTGGCGACAGATTTTCTACTTGAGGGTTGTAGCTAGCCAGACAAGCATTCGCAAAATTCCCCTCCCGCTATGAAGCCCAAGTCGGTGGTAGTAATCGAACCATGATCCTGCATCACCGCAGTCCATAGCTTTTTTTTTCTTATTCTTTCAATGCCTGATAGGTTAGCCTTTGACCACCAACTCACCTGATGGTGAGTGGTGATGTGGTCGAAGATGTTGTTCAGGCTAACTTAGAATTACTGGCTCTCAAGGACAGCTGCCGGAACACACTTTTAGGTGCCTGGCGACAGATTTTCTACTCGAGGTTGGTAGCTAGCCACCATGCTTTAACGACTGCCATCCTAAGACAACAACCGGGACCGACGGCTTAACGTGCGGTCACCCATCTAACTCTTGACCGCGGCGGACGTTGCTTACCTTTACTGATCGGTTAAGAACAGCTAAGCAAACTTCGCTACGAGCGCTTCAAAAGCTATAACCGTTCGGTCATCATTGCTTCTAGATCATAAATAATCTTGATCCTAGTTAAAAAAACCTTTTGTTGTGTAATTTGAGAAGATAATATTGGAGTACGCTATCATTTCGGAGAAATGTTAGAATTAAGATGGTTTTATTGGTGTAAACAATAAAGAACTCGTTAAAGTGAAGCCTCTTCAAAAACATCAAACGAGTAAAAAACTACATGAATTTAGAAATTTTACATTATGTTATTGTTCTGCTGTAATGCCATAATTAATTAAAACATAATATATTTTCCATTTTATGAGCTAGTTTAAAAGACCAGTTTGAAAATGAAGCAAACAGTTTTATTTTGTTATACGAAATAAAACGAGTTATTTAGTTTTTTAAAACTCTCAGGGATTCACTCGAATCCACTCCTAAAATAGCACGAATCGCACACTTTTGCAAGATAAAGATGGTCTCTATATCATCTGTTGCTACCCAGAACAATACACCATACAATATTTTACTGTGGAAATATGCTAAATAAAACAGCCGAGCTATAGCTAGATCCGACAACTGCCTTATCTTATGAACAGTATATATGTTAAGATTCCAGATTGCCCAGGCAGAGATTGTTCAGCAGAGGCGCCTACCACCTGGACAATCTGTTTTGAATACTTAACAACCGGCGATTCACCGGGCTGAAATAAAAAACACGAAATACACAAGCAAATTTACAAACAATAAAACTTACATGCAGATTATGATAGGTCGCGGCGGCGATCCCACTAGAGCTACCTAACTATTCAATTGGCCAATCTAATAGTATAGGTTTCTACTCACGTGTGGGCGAGAAGCTCCGATGGCGAGATTTCTCCTCCCAATCTGGACGTCACCACCATCACTTTTAACAAACTAATCCCAAATTATTCTGCCTCGAGCAGTTATCATATGTTACAAAACCCCCTTTTTTCAAAATGTTTAGATTATTCAAAAGTGTTAAAAACCCCAAGACAAAAGCGACCAAATCAAAGCAAAAAGTTCAAGATATTTTCACATACAAAAATCCACAGATAAAAAATAGACGACTACCCAGGGGGCCGTTCAGGAGCTAGGGGGCCGTTCAGGACCTGGCCCGCGCTAAGTTGATCGGTCCGAACAATATACATTAGAACTACAAAATGCAAATCTTAAGATTAAGGTTATGCGAGTCTCAAAAAGGCAAACGTTGAAAATGATTTTTAGAAAGAGTGTACTGGAAGTAAACTGGCCTTACAAATATGAATAAAATATTTATTATTCTAGAAAACATGACAAATACTATACGAAAACACTATTTCGTATATTTCTCTCTATTGCAAAGAATCACAAATACATTGAAATATGTACCTAACCATGTGATACACTGAACGATTTTTCCGTGTTCACTTTTATATGAAAATATTTAAACAATTCGCTTACGCTGTTCACATATTACGTAGTTCTATTTCGCTCACTCGCATACGACATGAAGTCTCTCCATCCTACGCTTAACATTTTTCAAAGATAACTTTGTATTAATTAATAATGTTCCTATTCAATATATAGAATGACTATACAATATAATAGAACCCTACTAAATAGTTTTGAAGCTTAACCGCCCTCATATCACAACCGCGATAGTAACCGGGAGTCTGATCAAGCTGTTTCCACGATCCAAATTCTAGCTATTTTAATTAACTACATTTACAGGGAAACCGTTGTTTATGCTGCATTAATTAGCGCTGGAAATAAATACTGACCACACGCAGATAATTAAATACGCGCTCTTGCCGCGCTTTCAGTTGGCAGTCAGCTTGCTTATTAGTGTTGATGGGAATTTTAGTTGATTTAAGCTTTAATTTTTTTTAATTGTTTTAAGCTCTCATCTATATAATTACTTAGGAGTAATACGAAAAAAAAAACCATTACTAAACCAACAAGAATAAATAAATATTGTTAGGTTTGCAATAACGCCTGCTATGCGGATTACATTATAAAATCACAAATATACGATAGGAAGAATTTAATTTATCCCGCACATGACTTAAATTCTTCCTATCGTATATTTGTGATTTTGTAAGAATAAATTAATTGAAAAGTAAAAAACCCGACTGCAAGTTATTTATTTTTGTCATTTTTATCATTCCATTGAAATTAAAACTGCATGTTATATATATTTATGGATTTTTTTAAAGTTCTTCAAAAGTCAAAGTCAAAGTCAAAATCATTTAATCAATTTAGGCGTCTACGACGCTCTTATGAAGGTCAATTACAAATTTTAGTATTGAAATATTCTACATTGTACTGCCACGTTCAGCAAATAAATTGTATAGAGCCACTGCGAGAAGAACGGGCAAGAAACTCGGGGCCATTCTTTTAAACATCTTTTAACAATGTGTTACATACATACTATATAATAGAGTTATTACAATATTTGTTTAAATTATGTAGGTGACAGGCAATAGCTTGGCGGAGGCGGAATTGTCCAGGCATTTTTGTCGTTTATGTAATCAGAAACTGTGTAGTAGGATTTTTTAATCAATATGTTTTTCACATGCAACTTGAATTTCCCTTCTGTGAGCGTTGTAATATGTTTGGGAACTTTATTATTCTTCTTTCTTTATCTTCATTTTGGTACCCCACTCGATGAGTATGGATATTTTTTTTTAACCTTACGATATGGTGTCTTAAATCCGCCAGTTTATTTTTAATATCTTTTATGTACCTAGTATCACTAACGTCATCAAGACAAATGTAACGATATCTCATTCATCAAAATCGGTTAATCCGTTAGAAGTTATGGTGGAATAAAGAAATTCACAAACATACAAACATGAACCTTAAAAAAATAACTCTCCATTTTTGGCAGTCAAGTAAGATACATAACTTTCCTTTTTTGAGCAGTCGAGTAAAAATAAGTGGTTACTTAAAAAATCTGAACTTAATTTTAGTTCTAGTGTTCGCTAAAGTTATTCCTTTATACGGGTTGGTCTCATCAACATTTTTAGTACTCCGTAAATCTCGTTTTATGATGTCAAATAAAATTCAGTTGATACTGGCGTAAAATTTCCCTCACTAAAATAAGTGGGATTAAATAAGCTGAAATAATGTCACAAGTACAAATATTTTTATTTCATCATGTTTTTAGTGGCAGTCTACTCGTATACTGGCACAGTGGAGATAAAGTATTTACGAGTACGGGTGAATTTGAAAATATACCGCGAGAGAAATAAGTTTATTAAATTTATGTCGTTACTTGTAAAAGTTTTTTGAAGCGCTTGTAGCGAAGTCAACTTAGCCGTTCTTAACCGATGCGTTGGATGGATGACCGCCAGTGGCATTACTACTGAGCGCTTTCGTGCTTCAGAGGGCACCTTAAGCCGTTGGTCCCGGTTGTTGCCTAAGGATGGCAGTAGTTATAGTATGGTGGTAGGGCATTTTGTGAATGCCAGCCTAACTAAATACCACCCTCAAGTAGAAAATCTGTCACCAAGCACTTAATGGTGTGTTCTGGCAGCTGTCATTGAGAGCCAGTAATTCTAGGTTTAGCCTGTTAACACCTTCGATCACATCATCACTTACCATCAGGTGAGATTGTGGTCAAAGGCTTAATTTCTGCAATAAAAATCATATATCAGGTTATAAGTATATATCACATTACGGTAATCACGAGAGCCACCTGCTGTTAAGTAACCTCTGCCTGTAATGAATGAATTTCATCGCTAGTGAGAAAATGTACTGCACCCATCACCCTGAGACACCGTACCTATAATTTTACCGGCACCCATATATTTCACCCCGCGGGGTGTTGGACTAGAATGTCACCCCCATTTCTACCTGTGGGTGTCGTTAAAGGCAGCTAAAGGTGAAATACCGGAAGTTGGGCATGCAACGCTTTCTGAGGAACTGATATCTTAAACTGCTATCCCGAAGACGCCTGCCATGCGTGGAGATTATGGCGATTATTTGAAGCGCTCGTAGCGAAGTTTACTTAGCTGTTCTCAACCGATCAGAAAAGTTAAGCAACGTCGCGCGCGGTCATGAGTTGGATGGGTGACCGCTAGTGACAATACTACTGAGCGCTTCCGTGCTTCGGAGGGCACGTTAAGCCGTCGGTCCCGGTTGTTGTCTTAGGATGGCAGTCGTTATAGCATGGTGGTAGGGCATTTTGCGAATGCCCGCCTGGCTAGCTACCACCCTCAAGTAGAAAATCTGTCGCCAAGCACCTAACGGTGTGTTCCGGCAGCTGTCCTTGAGAGCCAGTACTTCTAGGTTAGCCTGAACAACATCTTCGACCACATCATCACTTACCATCAGGTGAGATAGTGGTAAAGGCTAACTTATCAGGCATAAAAATAAAAAAATAAAAAAAAAAACCCCTTAATGGGGGAGGCTGTGTTCGGCAATGGACAATCCGGTTGATATAGTAGTACATTATACCTTTCAAACCGGTACACAGTAATGTGGACAAGAGGTACTGATAGGCGGTAGAATTAGGTATGGTGATATTACTTTCCTTTCTCAATTCATTCTCTAAGAATTCTGCTGCTACAAAACTGCATATTACGTTGGATTTCTGCACACTTAATCAATTGATCAATTGTATATAAAGCATCGGTAACAGCAGAATTACTTGACATCTGTAGCCGTGGTGCAAATATCATCATAGAAATGAATTCGCATCGTATACACAAACAACACATTTATCATACAAGATACATTGTATAGATATATTATATCTCGCAAGTAAGTTCTTCAGAGATAAATATCATGTTGGAAAATTGATCATTATTTTCAAGAACAAAGCATCCGTACATGGCGGATACTCAAAAATACGCATGAAGCACTTTCGGAATCATTATTTTTACGGCACTACCGGTGTACATTTTTAGATATATCGGAGCTTGTCTAGTCGTTCTCAATGGATTATTTGTAGGTTGTTCACTTAACAATACTGGTTCACTGCAGTCAATTCTTGGATGGGTGACCGCTAGTGGCGTTACTACTGAAGGATTCCATGCTGTAAAATGCTGTCGGTCCCGGTTGTTGTCTTAGGATGGTAGTCGTTAAGCAAAGTTGGAGTGCTTTGTGTGGAAAATCTTCGATTATTATGCTGTTGATAAGGCATCTTGAATCTTTGTAACTATGGTCGATGATACATAATTTATATTTTAAAATGCTATACCTCCTGGGGTCATTCATATATTATGATCACTCTTATTAGCGATCGAACTTTATTTTTCTTTAGGATGCCGAACATATACATACTATGTTGTAGTGTTGAACTATATTTAGTAGATATTATTACTGAATGTTACTTTCATTAGCTGTTAATTTTGGGCGTATGTTCAACTTACCACCAGATACGATAACATACAACAGACAAAAATAGTCAATGATCACCAAAATTAAACCCGCATTTTAATGTAAACTTATGGTCCATATATAGTTTTAACATCTCGCTATCCTTTTTAAGCAAAATGACTCCAAATAAATCATTGTTAAGCCAAAAGTAGTAAATGATCAACAGAATTAAACTTGCTATATTTTTTGTGGCGTTCTTGTGGTCAAGAGTAACCTAACGATACTTCCGCTTCGCTCGTCGTCGCACCTAAATATGACTGAGATTTAGTTATCTTACTACATTTGGTCTTCGATTAAAATTTTTGGTAAAAGAACTAAGGGTATCAAAACATTTTATGGTGGTCATTGTGATCTCATACAATCAGTTCCTAATATTATGTAGAGCTTCAGGATTGAGGAGCCAATTAATATGCGTTGTTTTACGAAACTTCCTCAGTTTTACTACTTTATTCTTATACTACATATTTGAACATACCCTGTACTGAGCTATGATAAAACCGAACGTAGTAATAGACAGATCACATGACTGGAAATCTACCTTCTTGTTTATAGTTTTAGAAGTTTTGAGTTTGCCTTGTTAAAAGAATAGTATCTTTTTTTTTCTTTCTACCAGTATCTCCGAAAGGAGATCCTAGTAGGGAGAGATAGGCAAGTTTCACTATGAACGCTTCAATACATGATACGTTGTTAGAGAAATCATATTGTACTTAAGAGGGGCAGTCCACGTCGTTCCTCGAGGAATAAAAGCACTTAGGTAATTAAAAGATTAACTTTCGACATAGCTGATGGATTGATATTGTCCCATATTTTCGTTGGACTAAACTCACAATAACGTGGTTAGTATTAACATTGGAACTGACACAATGGCCTAGTAAATTAAATCATCGCTGTGGAATCTCAGGTATTGGGTTCCTAAATTCCAAGGATCTATTTTTCATTAAATACTTCTTCTATATTAGTCTTGAGTTTTGAATTGTGCCCGTTAGATGGCGCTATTCCCTACAACATGGAATCTAACAAGATATCGGTCACCTAGTATAACGGCACATCTACTTTTTACATAAACTAGGACCAAAGATTGTACAAATGTTTGAAACGAAGTTACTTTACAGTTTATGTCGTATTCTTTGTTTTGGCTACAAGTAAATACATTAATAAACCATTGCTGGGGGATATAAATATATGACAATATTATAGGACTCTTAATACCCTTTCGGGAATATATAAGCGTGATAGTATGTATTATTTAAATATAATAAGATTTTGTTGATATGAACATGGTGCCTGTGGGGTGCCGGGCTAGAGCGAGCGTAATACACTAGAAGGTGGGCAGCAGCGCTTTCTGACATCTCACACTGCGATCCCCAAGACGCCTGCCAAGCTTGGGGATTATGACCCCCCCCCCATAATGGGCGGGGGGGGGGGTCATAATGGCTGTGTTCCGCAGTGACAATTTTTCTTATTTTTTTTATTTTTTTATGACGGAACAAACCCGTGGCCCACCTGATGTTAAGTGGAATAACCACTGCCCATAACAGATGCATTTCGTCAACGACAAATTGCGCTGTGCCCGTTACCTTGAGACATAGTTGTGAAGTCTTATGTGCCTGTAATTTCACTGGCTCTCAAGGACTGCTGCCAGAGCAAGTGTACTTGGCGACAGATTTTCTACTTGAGGGTAGCAATATGTCTCTGGGCTTTAAACGGAGTGAGCTACTAGACTAAGGGCCTGTTTCAGAGTGTACGAGTAAGTTCCGGTTATACTACCCAGATTATATTGAATAAATAAAACACTATCTTTGCGTTTCACAGTCATCGATTTAGCCTCTCCATCGGTTAAAGCTTGAAACGCTCTCCATGTTAACTGTAATTTTTATCATTTAGTTATTTTATGTTCTGGATAGTATAACCGGAACTTATTCGAACATTCTGAAACAGGCCCTAAGTCTCCTATTAGGTAAACATTACAGGAATAAAAAAAGGGTATTCGACAAATACCTACTGAAAACACCTTAATATAATGTAGATCTTAAGTTGCCATCAAAACAAATTTATTTGTTTACTCATATGGGTTTTTCGCGTTGCGGAATACTAATGCCTAAAGTGGTGATATTATTAAATCTCTAAAGACCTCTTGATGTTAATAAATCTCTAAATCAGCCCGGGGGCCAAGTCCTCTTAATTATTCAGTCTTATTTTAATCTTAAATTAACAATTTTAAATCAAACTACCACACATCACTATAGTAAACTTACAACAGAACTTTAACGTGAGAGCGAATTGCATGCATTAGATCAAGTCATTTGTGCGATAGAGATAGCGCTATATGAATAATATTGTTCCACCGTAGTATCAATATTTTTCACTTGAAATAATGACGTTCATGTTCTATAATAGTTTTTTAAAGGTGGGAGTCGGACCCCAGGTGCGAGTCGGTCCCACTGCATTAGTCGTTAGACCGTTATCGATGTTTCATCACACTGTAACATCTGGATTGTAGCAGAAACAGCGATGGCTTAGTGGCATTGGCTATGGACTGCCGCGCATCAGGTCCATGTTTCGAATCCCGCCGCGGGCTTGAGCTTCACCGCATGGTGCAAGGGCATTTTGCGAATGCCCACCTGGCTAGCGACCACCCTCAAGCTGCAAACCAAGCCGCCAGGCTCGCTAACTTTGTATTCCCTTATCTGTCCTGGAAAACCAGGTCCTATTGTAGGTTTTTCCTCTTATAGCTATTTACCTTTGATCTATTACTTACAAGTGAGATAATAGTCAAAGGTCAAAAGATCCTTTTTGTGATTGCTAATACTTAAAAGAGACCTGTAATTACGATACAGATACGTTGCCCATGTCCGTTTATTTCAACAGTTTATAAAATTCCAAACAGAATTTCATTATAATCATCATAAAATTTCTCAAAATTAAGTTTCTGCCAAAAGTCAAATTAAAAATATAATTGAATATCTTAATTTGGAATAGGGATGCGCCCGGTCTGTTCGTCGAGTCGACTCAGCTCATTAACTTCTTCTTGAAACGCTAATTAAGCACTCTTTGAAGTATTCACCAGGCGATTTCGTCGCCTCTCGCCTCGCCGTTCTACTCTCTGCATCTCAATTATGCAATACAATTTTAATTTTACTATCAAACTTGCAAACCAATTAAAACCAACCGCGCTGACTTGTAACTACTTATACTCCATTCCATTGATATTAAATTCAGGATTATTAAACCCAATATTGAGACAGATTTATACAGAAATACCTTTGAGGTCTAAATACCAAGTTTCAAAGGCGAATCGGAAGCAATAATGAAGGTACACGCCATGGACAAATCCATATCGCTCGAGGACTCTGAGAGCGGCGGTGAGAATCAATTGGCAATTTTGCATTGAGTGGAAAGGAATGAGCTTAGTTTAATTTGTTGTATTGCAAGAATGTGCGGGATTGAGAACAAAGGTGAATAATAGTCGTTTTATTATAAGTCAGAACGCGTGAAGGCCTTGTCATGAAGAATTGTTTCCGACCTTTTATCTAATTTGCTTTATGCGAGCTATGGGGGTTCAAGGACGGTGTGAACCTTACGAGGGATATAAAAAGAGTTAATTTAGACATGATTGTATGGAGGCTTTTACGAATATACCCTTTGAACGAGCCGTATTACTCTGATAGGAAGCAGAAAAGTAATTGGAAGATTTGACAAATAAAAATGAAGCGCTTATACAAATTGGTCCAATGAAAAAAGATAAGAGAAAGTTTGTCCCATTATCATTAGAGTTGGGAGTTGTTCGGGAGTTTTGTAAAATATAGTAGTGATATCGATACGGGCCGGCAATAGGCCAAGTTTGGGAAGTCCTCCAAGTGAACTCGTGACGTAGATCAGTCAGAGGTGCTTTGATAAACTGGCTTTTGGGTCCCTTTGTGCCTCGATAATCCCTGTTCACAATGCGCCGACTCTTCAGTGATATACGGGCTGCGTCTCCTTATAGTAAACTTTCAATATAAGTTAGGAAGTGTTCGGGAGTTAAGGAAATTTTCATGTGAGTGGCTTAGGTTAACTTGATAGATTGAACTAATATAGCGGACGATGTTGACGTCATTCACTTATGTAGTTCGCTTACAAAAATTAAGCTTTTGATGTAGGTAAATAGTTTGGCACTTGGGGTCGAGGTTCACGGTGAAAGAAACGGTGGTTATATAGACTCGGAAACATAAAAGAAACTTTCCTGAAGCAATAAAAGCCGAGCAGTAGGTAATAGCTATGGAGTGCCGTGCCGCAGGTCCATGGTTCGATCCCCACTGCCGGCTTGAGCTTCACCGCATGGTGGAAGGGCATTTTGTGAATCTCTAATAGTAATACCTAATGAAAATCGATGATGTAGTGAGGATATGGAAAATGTTGTTAAGGCTAACCTAGAATTACTGGCTTTTAATGATAGCTGCCGGAACACACCGTAAGGTGCTTGGCGTCCTAAAATTCAAAAATAAATTAATATATCTTCCCAATTAATAATTTCATTCCGAGCAATACATTCATTTACATTCGCATGTGACTTATCGGATTAATATTTTTATATTGCAAGACCAAATTTACATTGCAAATCCAGATCTAGTTTTAAAATTTTAGAGCAAAGTTCAATGTTTCTGATTTTCACCCACCCTTATCGGGCGATAATTACCGGCCGCCGGAAAATTTCGCGACAATAAAGCACTGTATTGTCTAAGCTGATAGCAGAAACCTTTCAAGCTTCGCGGAAAGTTCTTCCCAGAAAGAAGTCATTAGCAAAGTTAGCGAGAACTTTCTTGCCTCGAGGGAATAAATATTTTCGCAGTCAGCGGATAACAATTGCGTCGTTTTGATGGAATTGTTTTACTTAGAGGCGATGATGGTTAAGTTATTGATTAATCCTATTGCTAAGTTTTAAACCTGAAAAGAAATGAAGATTTTTCATGAGATATTTGGTCGGTATAGGTAATAAACAGGTTCCAGTGCTGAAACAAAACATCAAGAAAAATATGTATACACCGACTTTTCAATCTAAAACGCATTGCATGAAATCAGTGCCTATGTATCATCATATGTAAATCATATCGATGAACTAGTCTTTGACGACTGTCTTTCCGGTCTGTTAATGTTGGTCATGGTCTGGTGAACAAGATTAACATAAAAACTAGAAAGAGATTTCAGTCAATAACTTTTGTTTTATATAATTAAAAACAATATGTTTTCATGGGTCTACTCTCTGTACTAAACATAAAAGATTGAATTTTCACTGGCATTGAGATGTAGGTGTAATTCTAATCTTAAAGTATTTTTTTTTTTTATTAAGATTAAATATGACATGAGCAAAGTTAATTATATTATATTGCAAGATAAATTTATTTGAACCCCAAAATTACCTTTATTGTACCTAGATATATTATCACAAAAAAATCAACTATTTCAATAAAACAAAGAATTTAATTTATAAACATGTGAATTGGCATAAAACTGTGACCGATGCGGTACTCGTAAGTACTGAAATATAAGGTTTCGGATACTACAGTGATTCTGTTATACCTAATATATTGCTGACCTAGGCTCGAATCCCTTTCAAACCTATTTACGCGTTATCAACAGTATATTTCTCAATATAAGTAAACGGTGGCTTCCAAAATAAAGTGCTCAGTATTATTGTGATAACTCCAGGGGTCACCAGACTCAGTACTAGTATACCCTTCAGATGGACCCTCTGTCCAAAGGAATAGTAAAAGTGAGTTGCGGGAACCAGTAAGTCCGATTGTAAATATAATAATTTTATTATTCTAATGATATAAATGTGTGTGTGTCCATAAATTGTTTTTTTAATACAACTGAGTAGGTTTACACAACAGTTCCAAAGATCTTGATGACATTTAAATTAGTAATTAAACAACTTTAAACGGTTTAAATCGCGTATATTTATCATTATTTTTGTCCCGACGTTTCAAACACTGCAGACAACATAAGTAATTTAACATTACTATGTGTAATAATGGCGAAAACCTAAGATGACATTTATATTGTTATTATATAGGTATATTTTAATCCATTATATGTGCTTACACAAATATTTGCTTATCATTGTCAATACATTGCATCCAAACAGCCATCTATTTCAATAGCTATCGCTTATATCCCTTATAGCTTGGAAGTGATACGGCTATGATGACAGCGCACGGGTTTGTTCTTGGTGAATCTGAAACACACCTGTGTCCGACATTTTGTATGGAAAACGATCAATCAACCGAAATAGCTACCGAAAATGATATAGCCAGTGTTTAATTAAGTTTGTGTTTATTTCCAATTTTGGAACGGAAATGTGTAGCAAGTTAGCTTGAAAAAATAAAGACGATGATGGTTAAAGGTATTGAATACAAATAATTGTATTGAAGTTAGTAATAGTTGAACGACATGTTAGACTTTTGAATACTCTTTTCATAGAAGCAATCATCATCAAGACGTTTATCTATATAGAGGCCTACCCTTTAAGGAGGGAGGAGGGGAGCTTTGCTGTAATCCTCTCGCTTGGCATGCACCTTGGGCACTGTAGTGAAAGATGTCAGTCCTTCTGAAGGCGCTGCTGTCCACCTTCTGGTATTTTTTTCTGCATCGCATCTTACGACTCATACTGGAAGATATTATGTGCCTATAATTATAGCCCGATACCCAACGAAAGTCCTAAGAAGCATATAAATAACAACAAAAAAAATCGTTAATATATGGATTGAACTACTGGTAAAAATGCTGGAAACCAAGGTTCAAATTCAGTTCTAAACCAGTTTTGGTTAAATAATAAGTTTTCTTTCGAAGTCGGCTGCTGACAAGGAAAAAATAATGTAATCGATATTTCATTAATATAACTCCAGCAACGAATAGAATAAAATTGATCTACCTGTTATAAAAAGACAAAGTACTTGAATGAAAGCATCCAACTTTTACACACAGCGTATTACCTACTTTATATCGAGCAAAAAGGCGTCATTGTGCATATAAAATAGCTCTCACAAATAAGCTCTCGATTCGCATCGCCATGAATTTTACGCGCCGTAATTCCAGTGTACTAAATGCTCAATAAAAAAGGCGGGCCATTTCTTGCGGGAACTGTAACTGTGAGGAAGGAAGACATTGGAGTGACGTTAGTTTGATATACGACCGGGCGTCTTTTGTGCGTTAGTCGTTAATACGGGAGCACAATGCGCACCCGACAGCCCTCAGAGTTACGCCCGACTTAAGAAAGCGGCCTATTACACCGTTCTGTAACTGCTGGTTCAATCGCCTTTTGTAGAGCCCTTGGGACCACATGTGACGAATTGGCGCGCCGTACATTTAAGTACTTTGTCGTATTTTATCTTTTTTCATTGCATTCCATTTCGATTTATTAAAGTTGAACCGTGACTCCGAAGTATCGAACTGTAGCTGACGTTCCTATTTCCTGTCGAGCTATGTTAAAACGTGACTGAATTGTTTAACAAGTTTATTGAGTTCGTACAAAGTGGTAACATTTTTGTAGCCTCATATTGCTTATAATCACTAGTATGGTTATTGCGATGCTTCACAGTAAATTATTGATGTGCATTTACATGTATGGGTAGGCTTAGTTTGTATACTACGTCTTAGTGTAAATGTAAGCGCGAATGGTATACATACAGTAAAACATTGAAATGTTACATATGATGCAACTTCTTTCCAAAATATGGATAGGCGCGTCTTCGTGAGTCGAAAGGTGTAATTCAATTGGATTGAATATAGTTATTACTCTGTTCCATACATCTTATAATAATAAGAGCAAACTGACAAATTTGAACTATGACACATTACCACGGTAGATCAGTTTCTTCTCGAGTTGAAAGGATTTATTTCACTTTTTTGTCCAAAACTTTAAGAAATTATGAACCTATACTTCTTAAACTAATACACGAATCCTTTAAATTAATCGTCTTTGACTATAATTATCATTGTCAATTACAAATGAAAAGTTTGTTACAGTGATGTGTCATTTCACTTTATGCTACCTTGAAGCAAAGTGTGAGGGCATAGTTAATTATGGTTTGTGTCAATGTCAAATGGAGGACGTATACTCAAGTGTGGGTGGAGATGAACTCTTACCGCTTCATTTCGGGTGTCAAAAAATTTTGTGAGGCCTGAAGAATAAAGTATTATGATAAAATTTGCATTAAATTTCTCATGAAAAGAGAAAAAGCGATGACTAAATTGTAAGGTAGAAAATTATTTTTCTTTCTTACGCAGGATTGCGAATAGGGTATTTACTTGCATTCAAAATAGTTATGCGAGTGTTTTATACTAGTCTTTTAGCTTATGTACGTAATTATGTCTGCGTAGGATGTAATTCTATTTAGGGTAAGGACTTTGTAAATCGGCAGGAGCCTAGGCGGCCGTTCATAAAAACAAAGTCAAAACTTTTTAATGTGTGTTTTGCGTTGTTTATTATGTTATTATTTGAAGCAAATATTACGGTATTATAAAAAGATTTTTGTCATTTCAAGTTTTTGTGTAAATAGCTCAATATAAAGCAGCACCGCCACCCCTAGCGTGGGGAACCACTATTTAAAAGTGGATCGTAGCCGTTTTTTGTTGTGTCTTATGGAGGAGGCATTTGTTCATTATTGAACGTCTTCCAGCTAATGATCATGAATAAAGAATGCCCGTATGCATGAGCCACAGCATGCATACTATGACCAATGTATAGCATTTCCAGCTTGCGCTTGCCAAGGCCACACCGTCGTCAATTGTACCGCTTGCCGCTCCCGGTCCAGCCATTTGAGCGTGAAGAAGTAATAAACATACAAACACACTCACAAACTTTCGGATTTCTAATATAGTGTAAAATATGTCGCGAAACACCTAATGTGTTAACTATACTACGTTCAATTTGAATTTGATATATATTAGGCTACTAGTTACTACCCACGGTAGGGTGAAAACCCTCGTGGTGATGGATGATGATGAAAAGTATTCTATGTGTTAATCCAGCGCCTTACCTCCTTAACAAATTTCGTCAAAATTAGTCTAGCCGTTTGAAGAAGTAACAAACTTACGAACACACTCACAAACTTTCGCCTTTATGTATAAGTGTGATAAAATGTCTAAATTTCTTAAAAAGCATATGAAAAAAGAATCCATGCAAAATTTTAATTAAAATGAAAAAACGCTCGTCCGATGCATCGATAGACCGAGTAGACCGTTAGCTGTTTTTGTGGCTTGGCGCGACGAGCGAACGTTTTAGAAATAATTGTATGCACATAATTATTTGTGCAGCGCCTGCTTTGTGTGGACACCCGAGAACAATGCGCGACGCGAGACGCGGGGAAACCTCATTTTGAAAGAGGGTAGTATAAACTGGATGAGGCATTCAGGCAGACTTCGAAAAATAGATAGCTCTTAATATGCCTCTGATCATATATTACGTATCAACTAATAGCGTATAAACTTGTCTCTATATACCTGGCTAGCTTTTTACCACTATCTCACCTCATGATAAGTGATAATATGGTCAAAGATGTTTGTTAAGGATAACCTAGCAGGTTAACCGGCTCTCAAGGACAGAGACAGAGCTGCTGGAGCACACCTTTAAGTGCTTGGCGACAGATTTTAAACTTAAGCGAAGTACCTAGCCAGGTGGGCATTCGTAAACTGCCCTACCACCATGTTGTTACGACTGCCATCCTAAGGACAACAATCGGGACCGACGGCTTTACGTGCCCTCCGAAGCACGGAAACGGTCAATAGTAAAATCACGTGCGGTCACCTATCCAACACATGCCCGCGGCGGTCGTTGCTTAACCTTTGATTTGATAAGAACGGCTAAGCAAACTATGCTACGAGCGCTTCAAGTCGCCAATTATATTGTTTTTAAAGTTTTCAGTATAAATAGCTGGGCAAATAAATTTGTGCGGATCACTCGAGTACACAATGCAATTTTATATCAAAAATGCAGCTAGATTCTGGAATACAAACATTTACAATACCTCTTACCAAGATTTAATAAGCTTCTCCTGAGGGGTCGCACTATATATATATGTGTATATATGTTGAAGCAAAGTATAACGATCCTCGTAACTTTTCAGCTGGTAACTTCTTTTCTATGCTCACGTTATCAATATTAAGTCTTATCGGAACTACAGAGGGAGTCTTTGTTTTAAAAGAAGCGGGCAGTGCTATATTGTAAACATTGCCAAATGTATACGTGGGGCCGCGTTCGAATGAAAGGTCAAATCTACTTTTTGTGTAAAAGCATTAGGTTTCCTTTTGGGTATTGGAGTATGCCCCTGATCAGTATGGAACGCTACTCGTGACGTGGCTCGCGGATTCGTTGCCGCTTTGTTTTAACCGCGTAGTAGTGTTATTTGTATTGGGTTATTATTTATGACCACGTGCTCAAAGTGGTCAAAGCCTGGTGAATTTCTTCACCAGTCTCGTGGCCAAGTGGTTAAGGCAGCCTCGGTGCGTACAACTGAAGGACAGGTGCAGATTTGAATCCTACTCCAAATGAAAATGTTGTGCTCTAAAAACTTGTAAATGTAATATTAACTTAGTTTGTAATAATGATTGCATTAATATAATAAAAATAATACGTAATATACTGAAAAGATTCAGGCGTTAATTTGCGGAAATCCATATTTAATAAAAACAAATATTTTTCAAATATCATATTAGCGCATTATTCTTGATCGTGCGCTCGTAGAGTCAAGACCTCCTGAGAATGCTTCGTGTATAAGCGAAACGCGTCGAAAATTCTTCCGGTTTGGCTGCGTGGCGTTTGTGACGGCGTCCGTCTTAAATTGATTGTGTGCACATTTCTAAGGAATAATCTGATTATTGATTTCTGATTAAAACGGGGCTGAAGTCTAATAGCCGGTTGTCTCACTGATACCAACCTTTTTACTTTCTTAGAAATGCTCTAATCGGAAGTATTTATAAATAAAATATAATATTTCTTTAATGCTTTATTACCGACGAAATGTATAAATAAATATATAAAAGAGACGAATTTCTTAGAATTCCATGGATTCACCGTGCGGGTGCCGGGTCCATAGCGTTGCAGAGGAAGAGGCCAGAGGGGCCTGGGACTTGCAACCCAGGAGAAGGGTAAAGGGGCCCCTTTATGATGCATCAATGCTCCCCTTCACCGCTCGAGCCTCCTCCCCTGCCTAACCAAATTTTATAAGATCCTACTAATGCTACCTTAGATACACGTTCTAGGATGGATGTTACGGTTGTTCTTGACATGCTTAGGTCTTTATGTAGGTTATACAGAGATTTTACTGGTATACCCCTTGCTCCAACTTCTACAGCATATAGATTAACCACATAACCGGTTTTGGTTAATTCATTAGGTAGATCATAATACTTGTGTGTTTTTAGTGTGTGGTCTTTAGGTATGTTTGTTTCCTATGGCACAGTAATTTCTATAAGTACTATGCGTTTTAGGTTTTTTGAGTACAGAAATATGTCTGGTCTGGAAAACGAAACACCAACATCCTCAGGAATATTGTAGTGTTTTTCATACGTGTCCATCAAAATAGTCCAATCGAGAGCTGCGCCTAAGATGGAGTAAGGCTTGGATTTAGATTTTGTAGATGACTTCTTTCGTCGTTTATTTGTAATCAAACCTTTTTTTGCTCTAGCTACCGAGAGACTCACTACAAAAAATACAGTAATAAGGCAAAAAAGTTTCGCTGAAAATTATGCAGCACTCCGTTACTTGCAAGAGCGTCGCTGCGCTATTTTTCAGGATTATGTCACTTGGCGGATGGTTTGTTGATAGACATATCCGGTATATAAAGAAACACAAAATATTTATATCGGCAAACTAAATCTAATTTACCTTTTATATATTTTAGACTCTCTTGTACTTACATTGACATACCAGTGTTAGATGATCTCGCTCTTCCTAAATACAAATAAACCTACATCATATCACAAATAAACAACTAAATATACATACGGAAACAGATTACATTCATAGAATAAAATAACATAATCTTTAATACAGTAAATAATTACAATAAAATACAACCACAATCTTACAACAAGTAATACGTTACCGTTCCTTTAATGATAGCGTTAAACGGTAAACATACCATTGTGCAGCAACATTTCACTCACGCAAGTGACATGTCGTTTTGGCGCCGTTAGTCGCCTTTACAACGATCCAAAGTATAAGAAACTTATTGCCTGTCTATTCCAGCGATATTTTATCTCGGTTGAGATACGACGAAAACCGCAGGTGTTTCATTATTCTGTTTTAATGGCGTCAGCAGCATCGGGTTACGCGTCAGAACGTTCCTTCTAAAGAAACAACCCGCTGAGAATGAAACAATTCTTTTACACATTATGTTTATGTTTATTCGTAGAGATTTAACAGATTTATTTTGTTGAATGCGTCTACGGCCTTATTTAATACGTGCTTTATTTTTAATCCTTATGAAATAATGATATAGAATAATGATAATCATTGGAAAAGATTTTGGCTTAGTTCAGATACCATAGTGATTGAATTCCGAACGGGTAGTATGATTTGAATTCTACCTTGAATTTTAAGTATAAGTACAAAATATTTTGAAAGAAGGAAGAAAAATGGCATGCTCACCTTATTTTTGAACGAAACCTGTCGCCAAGCACTCAACGGTTTATTTTAGAGACTTTCTTTGAGAGACAGTTTACGATCTTGATCTATTTAAGATGACATTACCACTTACCGGCCCACAGTTAGGATAGGTATTAGTTGAATTTCTATTGTAAATATATAAAAAATATCTTTGATCGGTCAATATTGTTAGTAAAACTTCATGTAAGTGTAGGTATTGAATGATGGAAGAGCATTTTACAAATGCTCACCTGGCTAGCTACCACTTTCAAGATGAAAATCTGTCGCAAAGCATCAAACCGTGTATTCCGACAGCAGTCCTTGCCAATAAATTATAGGCACACGAGACTTAATAACTGTATGGGTCCCAGACGCAGTGCCGTTCATCAGTTGTGACGAAATGCATCTGTATTATGCAGAGATTGTCACGTAACAGCAGGTTCCGTCACAATCCCATAAAAAAGCTAGTATTCATAAGATCACAAGACATGTAGACCATCTACAGAGCTCGTAGCAGTTGCTACGGAAAAGGCTACACTAATCGCACTTGTATGAAGATCTATTTTATATTGCTACTGGAGTACATATCGTCATTTTCCACAATAATCCACTGCAACCACAAAATGGTTTGCTTTTAAGCAACTAATCAAATAGTATAGTGTATTCTAAAGTATAGCAAAGAGAGATTCGTATAAAAATAAATGCGAATGGTGTACACTGTTCCGATGAAATATATGTTTGCACAACAACAACAGTGCCTGTCGAATTGGTTTCATTAATATAAATTGAACTCTAATTCCATCATCGTTAACTCTACGTTGCTATAACTAAGGAGGCATAATGATTTTGGGTGAGTTTTGAGACATAAAGATTTTCGCATGGCGGTAGGGCATTTTGCGAATGCCTGCCTGGCTAGCTAAGTTATATACAAAAATATATAACAATCACCCGTTGAACTGTTAGTGTTATTGAGTTTTGGATGATATATTCTCTATAACAGTCAGTATTTGGTATTAAGTCTGGGAGATGCACAAGAGCAGACTTCTTCTATTATTGAACCTTAACAATCTCAGGGTGCAGGTGTGTTTGTTTATGCACCACTGCCTACACCTACAAGCTTTACAATATAATTTTTTCGGTATTATGGTAATAGTTTAGTTACTTTTGCAATACCTTGCCATGGAATAAAACGTACATTATGATCGTGAGTGAATTTAGAAAGATGAAATAAATTCACTATTACTGTAGTTTTATTCACATCGTAAAAAATAATAAATATGCTAAAAGAGAACAACTGTTGACTGATATGAATTTCCATTTTATTTAACTAATATTTAAGGAAATGCTTTTTATATAACAAAATATTTACATACTCATGATATGCAGTTTTTTTAATTATGTAGAAATTATTCTATGCTGCCAAATAAATCACATTTTTTTTTTAATATTTTGAACATAGCTTTGTATATTACCAGAAGTAAAAAGTACTGTAACAATATTAATAAAATAAATTCCAGAAATAATGACAAAATAAACATGTATTTTTGCTCTATGCTTCTCCCACAGCGTTCCGACGCGACACAGTCATCGTCAATGCGAATCAATAAATTCAACCCTTTTTATGATTCAGTCATTCGTTTTTATTGGCCCTGTACGTGCTTCTGAACGTGCATCATTCGGTGACAATAAAAATTCCAAACGACCTTTTATATCGCGTACGAAAAATAAAAAGTTGATATAACAATTTTTTCGCGATGCGTTAAACTCGCTGCGTTCGCACTTTTACTACGAGTATTTCATTTCAGAACATTATTCTGTATTAGACGATGTATTGCGCTGTAAACAATGTTTTATTGATCGTTTTAATGTCGAGCATTAATAGCGTGTACTTAAAGTTGAAAATGTAATGCAATTTAAAAATTTAAATTCACATAATTATTGGCCGTTTCAGCAATAAATTATAAAATTCCGCTGAGAGTTTCAGCATTTTTACTTTGTATGTTAATTTAGCGGAGTAAAGGAATTGTTTAGGTAAAATTATAGCCACTTCCATTACGCACTGACATTGCAGAATTTTGCGAAGCGTAGACAATTAAAATAAGGCGGAGCAAAAACTGACGGGAAAAAGTGAGGGGATTCAAAAAAAGTTCCATTATAGCCTGGTAACAAATGAGAGCAGGGTGTCGGCGAGTTATCTCTGTTATCTCCCTGGGAAATGCCTGGTGTTTCTGCCAGGGGAATTCCGGTACATCACTACGAATTGTGTACAATTCGCTGTGTTGGTCTGATGATTGATTTCTTTTGAAAGGATCGGAAACAATGGAGACAATTGAGAGATAGCTGCCTGCTTTTGAATTACCATGTAACGTATTACTGTATCAGCCGGATTGTCCTCTGCTGAATACAGCCTCCCCCATTAAGGGGGTTTTGCCATAATCCCCACGCTTGGCAGGCGTCTTGGTGAACGCAGCTTAAGATATCAGTTCCTCAGAAGGCGCTGCTGCCCACCTTCCGGTATTTTACCTTTTAGTCGTCTCTTACGACACCCACAGGCAGCAATGGGGGGCGGGGTGACATTCCAGCCCAGCATCCTACGGGGGATCCAACGTATACTGACTAGAAATTTTCGTTGGTTGATAAGCCAGTGAGACTAAATTGTTCACCAACCTCGTTAACCAAAATCTTAACAAAGCTGTCGGTAAACCTTTACTGAGTACAATAGACGTTTATGTAATCAGCTTTGTCACTAATGCGATTAAAACGCTCTTTGAGACATATCTCTTCTACTTTTTACAACACATAAATAAATTATTTTAGTAAAATAAAACGTTAGTTATATTTATTAGTATTGTTTCTATGCCAAACACACTGTTAGCACGACTTGCCCAGCAGTGTAACAATTTTTGTTAGATAACATATTTTCATATTTGATAGTACTTTGAAGCTGTCCTTGACAGCCAGTAATTGTAGGTTAGTCTGAACAACTTCTTCGATCACATCATTACTTACTATCAGGTGAGATAGGGGCAAAGGCTAGCATATTAAAATATTTTTATTATTAATATAAAAAATAAAGATTAACAAATATGATTGGAGACACCGTCGGTGTACGACTTTCCCTTGATTTATTGAGTGAATTTATGGCACAAACAAATACCGGTAGATAGACGAACTTAATAATACCGGTACATACGCGGACTTAATGCTAGAAATCATATTCTTTTGGTTAACTTTCGTGACCATTTTTTTTTAATTAGAAGGATATTTTCACATTCATCAAATAACGTAAGTTATACATCAAATAATTAACTATATTGTTCTGTATTAGCTGGATTGTCCAGTACCTACCTACCTAGCAATTCAGGGGTGACATTCTAGCCCAGTACCCCACAGGGCTATATTAACTATAATTTTTCGAAATAAAATACAACATTACATTATGAATATAAAAAGGGGACATTTGTTTAAGATTTTGTTGAGATGTATATTGAAACAAATATCAACATAACGTGAGATTAAAAAAACTGGGGATTAAATAAACAAAGCTACCTATCCTATTACACAATAATTACTCTAGGTGCGGATTCCGTCCGTCTAGGCTTGAGTAATACCAACCCAAGGGGAAAAGGTCGAAATGAAGTTCTCTGAAGCAGTGTTATTATTAAAGTTTCAGTAATTTAACGTAAATTAACCCATTTCAGTAGTTCTGGGAATAGCTTAGTGATTTGTACCTGAAATTGCTTGTACGTAGACATATTTGAAAGTCACAAGTCAAATAACAGGTTTCAGTGGTTAATATTTTGATTAGAGTTGGACAAAGTAATTTAAGTGCTATTATATCGTCTAATATGCAAAAGGGTCTTATCGGAGAATTTGTTTTCAAAGATTAGTGAAAAAAAAAACAATGTCTTATAGTTTAATACTTGTTAATATAATAATACTTTCCCATGTAATAGGAAGCCTTTATTTAAATACTACGAACTATATACAACCCTACAGCTACTACAATAAAAGCATTTACACAACCTATAAGTCAAAATGCTCCAGCCCACTACCAGACGACACGATTACACAGAAGATAACTGTTTAGTTACAAATAGAAATGTGTACCTAAATACTTACATTAAATTTGTTTTGTATTCAAAACAATATGAACAAAAAAAACAAAGTCTCAGTATAAAATACTTGATGATAATATAATATTTTTCTATACAGCCTTTATCTAAATACTACAAACCATATATAACGCTACAGCTACTACAATAAAAGCATTTATAAGTCCAAATGCTCCAGCCCACTACCAGACGACACGATTACACAAAAGATAAGTGTTTAGTTACACACACAAATGTGCAACTAAATACTTACATTCAATTACTTCTGTAATCAGTTTATTGGCTCTGCAGGCGATATGAATAAATTACATTGTGATGCTAATATATATTATATGTATTTGAATAATTACACGAGACTACGCTATACGAGTATATATGAAATAATAATCTAATGCAGTATTCGAAAAATTTCCTAATTATTCGATCGTCTGCAGGTATAATTTTTTTTAAGTTTATGTTTAGAGTTTATGTTTTATTATTAAATGATCCTTAAATTTGTCTGCATGAGAATATAAGGAGTATGTTATGTCTTCCGTGTGACTAATGGTAACTGCGCCAAATGAGCAGCGTGCTACCGCTAACGTCGATGTGAGTCGGATGCGTCGGATGCTATCGCCCTATACACACAGAACAGGGCTTCTTACTACTCTAACTCTTTATCTGTAAATTTGGGATAATACTGCCAACATGAGCATTTGTAAACAGGGTTGGTCTGAGAAAGGCGGCTAGCATTTGTGCGAAAGCCAAAACTATCTTTGATTACGTCTGTGTTGTTAGCGAACGGAACTACCTCGAGACCCACCTGACCTATTAAGCGGACTCCTCTGCCTATAACAGACGCATTTCATTACAAGTCACGAATTGAACTGCGGTCGTCACTTTGAGATATCGTTGTTAAGTCTCATGTACTTGTAATTTCACTGGCTCACAAGGACTGCTGCTGGAACACACCGTTAGATGCTTGGCGAAAGATTTTCTACTTGAAGATGGTAGCTAGCCAGGCAATCACGAAATGCCCTTCCACTATGCGGTGAAGTTCAAGTCGGCGGTGAGAATTGAATCAGGGTACTGCGGCACAGCAGTCCATAGCTATTACCGCTCGGCCATCCAATGCTTGTAATATGTATGTGTTGTTCTTTATGCTGATATCTTCTTCTTATTTGTTTTCTTCATTGGTGAAGGTCGTGCCCGTCTTACCAGACCTAATTCAAGTGACAATCTGGTTTTAAGCTACTTTCTCTTCAGTTTGCCTTAAAGGTGCAGAAACAGGAAGGCCTGTGAGCTCTTTCACTTGGCTTATGCTGTTAGAGAAGAAATATTGTACCAACTTCACATGAGTTGAATAAGGGAAGGCAGATATATAATGACGATGATAGTATATATATATGTATATCCGTATATCGATTTTGGAATGTTAGCAGTGTTGTTCCAAGCACAACAATCCAACTTCATGTACGACGTAGGAATATGCAACATACAACAGAGTAGGTAACATTACTTCACATTTCACTCCATTACAATAATAGATACCTACACTATACAAAAAGTATCATTCCAAGTTTACATTTTATACAAGTAATAATAATAATTACAATCACAATATAACTCGTATAGTAAAAAAATATTATTCACAACCGTAAACAGCACAAGAGTACCATTCTCAACTTATCTGTACTCAACATACCTGTACTGAAATAAAAATTTATTATTATCATTATTATTATTCTCAACTTATAAAATTCTCGTAAAATCTACGCTTCGTCGTCACGTCATCGCGCACGAGTTGCGCGTTCCGTACTCAGGTCAGCCCAGCGACAGCTCAGAATCGGTGGCGGTGTGAGGAAGACTAGTTTTGGTGGGGGGAGAGGAGTGTCCATTCTATACGTAGTATTATTATATGTTCTATGACCGTACATAGCAATCATGTTAAGTAAATATCAACCAAACTTATATTTAAGGATTACCTTCTATGTAGGTGCAATTAAAAGTGACCCATGTGTGTTCGACTTAATCAATGTCAAAAGGTTTTTACACCGTTCCACAAAGTATATGTTTCAAGCAAAATGAAACTTTAGTAACTGTTTACGAAAGTGGTACACAATATTCTTGACGCTATTAAAACACAAAAGTTGCTAGAAAGCAATATTTTAAAATCTAGGACGGATTGTAATTTTTTTTACAATATAGTTTGTATAATTGCACTGCTGGTAGCTGAGATTAGTCATACTTACATTAGGATAAGAGTAAATTAGAGTTAGATAGTAGGTCCCCCACTAGATGGACTGACGACATCGTGAAAGTCGCGGGTAGACAATGGTTACAAGTGGCTAATAGCCGTTCTTTGTAGTTTTTTTTTTATGTGATAGGAGGGTAAATGAGCAGGCGGCTCACCTGGGCCTCAATTCTCTTAGCTATTGACCAAACGCCACACTACTGCGATGCTTCTGCGATCGAACTGCTGTTAATGTTAAATTCGGTAGACTGCTAATTTTAGCTCCTAATCGCAGTTGTATAGCATTCGCGTAGCTGTCACATGGCTGTGCTATGGTTTGTAAATGTTGCCACTGAAATAATAATGAAAACTTACATGAATCACGCATCATTCAAAACATCAATACAGTGGTTTTCTAGCAAACAATACATTAAATGAATGTGTTTAAATCATTATGCTAATTTTCTATTTAAAATCTATGCTATGCTACCTATGCCACTGTAGCAACGCAATCGCTACAAAATAGCTTACAGCATACCAAATATGACAAAAACTATTGATAGCAAGCCGCTGACTAGCGATCGAACCTAAATAGCGGGCAGACTACGGATACTGTCAAAAACTAAAATTTTCATGCAATTAAGTTGCGTTATCGCCGTTGAATAGCTAAGAAAATTGGGGCCCAGGTGGTAAGTTATCACCATCGCCCGCGAACATCCGTAACACCAGAGGTATCGAGGATGCGTTGACGGTCTTTGAGGAGGGAATATGCTCTCTTCTTAAAGGCCCCTAAGTCGTATCCGTTCGAAAAGTTGTATGGGGGAGGATTTGTTCAGCAGTGGACGTCTTCCGGCTAATGATGATGATGACACTAGGAAGCATTTTTTTCTGATAAAGTGTTGAGATGAACAGGATACCTGCCTGATGACCTTTCCCGTTCTGCTTAGCCTGTGATCAACATTCCGAGACGTACTTACGTCCCGTTCGTAATTTCACATGCTACAGTGCCCTTCACACCTTAACACAGTGGTGTTTGCACTCTACCACTTTGGCGTAGAAACGTAGAATATCTGATACTGCGGTGATACCCACCAAGTCAGACTCTTGCTTTAAGAGACCTACCATCTTGGTAAATATTTATATCTTATAAATTGAACCGGCAAAAACACTCACGTTGAGGATCGAATACGTCGACCCGGGTTTCGAGCATATCCGATGCTCATCATCAGGGCGAGTGCGTAGCTCCGTCTGCGAGCTCCCGGCGGGCACTGCGGAGCGCCACCCGCGCTGCTCGGCGCGATACCGGTGCCGGCGGTGGCAACGTGAGTGTTTCTGCCGGTTTAATTTATAATATTTAAATATGTGTAACACTCACAATAATTTCATTTCAAAAATCTTGTAAAATGTTCGCTAAGGTCATTATTTGGATGGGTGACATTAACTGTTAAGTGCTTAAGGGGATAGATGGTACGTTAAGCCGTTGTTGTATTAAGATTGCAATCATTAGGCTGTGTTGAAGAAGTTTAGGTAGTCTGAAAACACACCTAGATACCTTGCATTGGCAAAGTCACAAATATTAAGCGAATTTCCATATAGTTAGCTACCACCCTAATGTAATCACCTAATTGTGCATTTTTTTTATGCCTGATAGGTAAGCCTTTGACCACTACCTTACCTGATAGTAAGTGATGATGTGGTCGAAAATATTGTTCAGGCTAACCTAGAATTACTTGTTTCGCAAGGACAGCAGCCGGAATATACCGTTAGGTGCGTGGCGACAGATTTTCTACTTGAGGGTGGTACGCCAGGCGGGCATTCGTAAAATGCCCTACCACCATATAACGTCTGCCATCCTAAGACAACAACCAGTACCGACGGCTTAACGTGCCCTCCGAAGCAAGAAAGTGCTCAGTAGTAATGTCACTAACGGTCACCCATCCAAGATACGACCGCGGCGGATGTTGCTTAACTTTGTTGATCGGTTAAGAACGCCTACACAAACAACGCTGTGAGCGCTTCACAATTTGCATTCTGGCAACTGTCCTTGAGAGGCGGTTCGCAGTCTAAGAAATGCCTTCTTATTACTCTCAAATACATCATACCTTACCAGAAGTGAGATTGTGGTTAGGCCAGCCTATCAGAAAAAGTTTAACATCTGAACAGAGAAAAATGATTTAGAACTTCAATAAATTATACTGATACTTCACTGGCCGGAAGAATATCCAACTAAAATAAATATTAGCCGACTGCTTAGAACAATTTGTTCATGAAACACTGTGTAGTGTATACTCAATACTACAGAGGAAGCCAAAAAGTACAGCCAAAACCAACAAGCCGCAACAACACGGCTGTTTGCACCGCACAAAAATAAATATTTTTTTAGGGAAGTGTATTTAACCGACGAAGGAAATAACACAACGGAACACCGCCGATTATGCTCCCAGATAATACTAACGTTCAGTTATTTATGAGCCTGATAAAGCGGGCGATGATTTAAGTAACTAAGATAATTCGCGATTTACAACAGCGAATAACATGTTTACAATACATTTTTATTAATTTACCAAGATTCTGCGGTTTCTTTAGCTGAGTTTCTCGGTGGAAATTGATGGGTTTGTTTTTGTTTTCAGGCAGTGCTCCTTATTTTTTTATGTCTTATATGTTAGCGTTTGACCACTCTCTCACCTGGTAGTAAGTGATGATGTTCTCGAAGGTGAACCTAGAATTACTGGCTCTCAAGGACAGCTGCCGGAACACACCGTTAGGTGCTTGGCGACAGAATGATGTAAGTACTTGATGATGATAGCTAGTCAGGTGGGCATTCGCAAAATGCCCTGTCACCATGATATAACGTCTGACATACTTAAACAACAATCTGGACCGACGGCGTAACGTGTTATCCGAAGCACGGAATGTCACTAGCGGTCACCCATCCGACTCATGACCGCGGCGGACGTTGCTAACTTTGGTGATCGTTTAAGAACAGCTTAGCAAACTTCGATACGAGCGCTTCAAACTATGCCTTTATAATAGAATAGCTCATATACGTACTCGTATATGAGGTATTCTATTTTTGAGCTTTTTTTTAAATATAGGCTTTTCTATTGCACTTACCTACGGTTTTTCGAGTATTTGAGTGGGTATTATCGTACCTTAGTTATCATTATACAGGATATTTGCTGGTCGGGTGCACAAATTTGAAGGGTGATACTCTAGACCATTTAGAAAATATTCACCCAAAAAAAAAAAAAACTTGCACGATTTCGATTTTAACGAGGACTTTTACGATTTTATATTTAAAAACCCAAAATTTGTCAATTAAATGCTAATAACTTCTAACCTAAACAGAAATGTTGTTTTTTTATGTATTATTCCAGTAGTCCAATGAGTCCCCAATCGTACCAAAGTAGTTTTAAGCTCCATTGTGTTCAAAAAAGTTATGTACAAAGCATATAAACTTTACAAAAAAAGAAGGAAAATAAAAAATGAGAATTTTGATGTCATTAAAAAAATAAATAAAATACCTACAGGTGTTCAGACAACTTTAAAAACATGCTTGGTTATTGCTCTTTAATTTGAGGTATCATTTACGTAGCTGAGTCCTAAACTTCTTTTATTAGGGCGCCTGAACCAATTAAGGGTCATAAATATGGATTTTTTAGGAATTATAAAAAAACTGTTTTATATATTTGTTTGTTTGTCTATTATTTAACAAAAAATGTGCACTTTTTGCCTACGTCACCCGCGAGGCTTTGAGTGAAAATTGGGTTCAATGTCGGATGTCTTAGACATCTGACACATGTGCTGAGGCAAGGCCTTTTTGGACCCAACTCTTGTTCTTATTATTTGTATGTTTTATTTGTACTCATTTTGTGTCAAATAAATGGGTTTCTTTCTTTCCTTTGGGATTATGTAACGCTTTTTTATAAAATTTTTAGACCTCAATATGGAATAGAAACTAATTGTCAGTTTATCTTCGTGATATCTAATCCCATAAGAGTTTCGTTTAGTTCACCGTACATTTACTGCATAGCATAAAAAATATAATATATGTGAATAATGTAGTTTAGTATGTTTATATGTTTTTAAAATGTAGATGGAATGTTTTTGTAATGTACAATTATTCTGTAAAATGAAAAAAAAGAATAAGTTTACCGTGTGGAACCGAAAAACAAACACACATTTTTGCATAGCTTTCCGAAACTATTTTGCATGTTGAAGCGTTTTTTTGATTGTTACTCTATCTTAGGTAAGCACCCTCACTTTTAAGGGTGAACTGGCCGGCCCGTTTTCCATACAAACGTCGTAGGGTGATCACTCCCTTATTTGAGGATTTAGGTCCAAAATAAAGCATAATACCGATTGATCTCGTCATTATCTAGGCCTGTGAGATGCCGAAATTTTAATAAAATAATTAACTTGAGAATTATTATCCTCGAAACATTTTCATATAAAATTATCGAGGCTCATAACTTACAACTTAATTATCTTTTTAAAATTTTGGCATCATACAAGCCTATATAATGACGATATCAATCGGTATTATGCTTAAGTCTGGACTTAAAATCTCATATAAGGGAGTGATCACCCTACGACGTTTGTATGGAGAAGTGACCGGCCAGTTCAACCTTAAAACAGAATGTTCAATGAAAATGTGGTTTCTTAGTATTCAATAAAGTGTATTAACCCATTTAGCGCTGCCGTAACATTTTCCATACAAATGTTGCGTCAAATTTTAAATGCAAGTGTTCAAATTCGGTGAAATTTCGCATACATGTCCTTGAACCCACAATCTATTTTGAAGCGCTTGTGCTGAAGTTTGCTTAGCTGTTCTTAACCGATCAGTAAAGTTAGGCAACATCCGCAGAAGTCATGAGTTGGATGGGTGACCGCTATTGACATATATACTGAGCGCTTCTGTGCTTCGGAGGGTTCACGTTAAGCCGTCGGTCCCGGTTGTCTTCTTAGGATGGCAGTCGTTATAGCATGGTTGTAGGGCATTTCGCAATAGCTTGCCTGGCTAGCTACTACCCTCAAGTAGAAAATCTGTCGCCGAGCACCTAACGGTGTGAGTGTGAATTCTGAGTTTGCAGGTTCAATTCCCGCTAGAAATCATCGTTTTCCATCCGAATTACTTTCTATGTTTCCGCATAGCATGCATTATCACTCTTTAAAATAATAGTCAGTCAGGTACTGTATCAACCGTATTGTCCACTGCTGAACACAGCTTCCCGCATTAAGGGAGGGTTTTGCCGTAATCCCTATGCTTGGTCTGCGTCTAGGCATCGCAGTAAACGATAGCAGTTCCTCAGACGGCACTGCTGCCCACCTTCCGGTATTTTTCCCTTAGTCACCTCTTTCAACACCCACGGGAAGAGATGAGGGCTGACATTCTAACCACACCCCACGGGGTTAGTAGCCAGGTACTACGACGTAAAATTAATATGTACTTTGTGGAACCTATGAAAACCCACTATGTCACCGAATCAATCATAAAAAGTAACGGATAAAAGATAAAGATTCCAATAATACTGTTATGGATGCCCGAATGTGGCGCAGATCCGAAAAAAACTCCCACACAGTTGTAGTCATCAAGAGAACGGCTCTAACAAAAGATAGGCGGTCCTCAGGTCGTTTGTCAGGCCCACATGAGGGCTCATTGCGTGCGTTCTACCCTTGATTTTTTACACGCCTTGTCGTAACGAATGATAAATGTCAAGTTCAAGGTTAAGTGAAACATTTACAGCAAAAGGAAATGTAGGTAATTCAAGGTAAAGTGAAACATTACTGCAAGAGAGGAAATGTGGGTAATAGTAGTATGTTAAGCGGGTTGTTGTTTGTATGTGTTCATAATTTTTTTTTTTAATACTGAATAGACACGCATTTGACCGCAGTCTCACCTGATGGTAAGTGACGACGCGGTCGACGGTGGAGTATGTTTGCCTAGAAGACATTTATTCACTCTGTATTTGAAGACATCCAGATTGTAGCTTTCGGGGAACAAAGACGCTGGGAGGGTGTTCCATTCCTTCGCTGTCCGTATTATGAAGGTGGACAAATCGCTTTGTGCGGACAGGAGGAATGTCAACCATATACGGATGCCGTGTTTCCGTACGTCTTGTTGTACCATTTTTGAAAATAAAGACTGTTCCATAAACTCCGCTGAATGCCGTAAATGATAATTAAGAGAATAAATGCGCGGTGTTGTTTCTCTTTGGAGCTCTACAGAGCTTCTTACCTTTTTAACGCCCTAGTGACTTGGCATTACCAAGAAAGACCTGACGTCAGACAGCCGACCAATTGAATTGAATAGGCTCTAAAACTACTAAACTGATTTGAAAAATTCTTACACAATTAGAATCCTACATTCTCCCTGATGAACATGGGCGACAAAATATTTTCAAAAAAGTTAAAGATCCTTATGAAAACTTCGATAATGTAACCCATCGTGTAAAAAAATACCAAAAATGTAGCTATATCGCTTACGCTGCGGAAATTATTGAGAACAAAGCAAAGTGATATACCACAATTTTATATAAGACATCAATATCTATCAAAAAGTCTGAAATACTATATATCTAAATATTATAGTTATGCCACAATAACTACTTTTATACGTTAAAATATGCAGAAGTAACGCCAGTTCAAAAGTGTGTGTTAAAATTAATATTTATGGAAAATTTTGTTAAATACCCGACCGCATCCGGGGCGGGCCGCTAGTTTACAATAATTAGCAAACTGTCTCTATAAAATATATGTTAGAAGCACTTTTTAGTAACATAGCAAGCAAATTAAAAATATTAACAGCATTTAGGTATTTCTCGAGAAAATGAACTATAATTTAAATTAATTTGCGCAAGAAAATTGCTTGTGAAGAAAATATTCTACAACTTTTCCAAAGCCTTTCAAAACATTGTTTTGTTTCTCGAAGCAGCAACATAAAAGAATTTTAGTTTTTCGTTTTGTCACGGTTGGAAAGGGCGAGAGAAATAGAATTACTAAGGGTTGTTTAAAACCGAATAATCGAAGAACGCGTGTAATGACTTTAAAGCTGTTTCTGCCCAAATAGAAGTGAAATAATTTCAGGTGAAATTAAGGAGAGAGAACAAACACAGTTCTGGGTAACATCATTTTAAATTCCTACTTAATTTTAATACCTACATTTTAATTTATACGTACCTAATTCAAAATCAGGTTAATATCTTACAGAATTACAAATTAACGAGAGGAAAAATTATGGTCATGTGCGGGATCATAGATGCTCATGCATGATGCATCCCAACAGTAAAAATTTTAAAATCAGGTTAATATCATTTTCGCTTTCATACAAATTTGCATGTAATGAAATTTCTTAATTATGAAATTTTTAAGTCTTACAAGCTCTATAAAAACAAAACGGTTTCATTTTTACTTATATCTTATGAAGTATCGCTTTTTTATGCTTGATAGGTTAGTCTTTGACCACTATCTCACCTGATGGTAAGTGATGATGTGGTCGAAGATGTTGTTCAGGCTAACCCAGAATGAGTGGCTCTCAAGGACAGCTGCCGGAACACACCGTAAGGTGCTTGGCGACAGATTTTCTACTTGAGGGTGGTAGCTAGCCAGGCTGGCATTTGCAAAATACCCTACCACCATGCTATAACGACTGCAATCCTAAGACGACAACCACGACCGACGGCTTAACGTGCCCTTCGAAGCACGAAAGCGCTCAGTAGTAATGTCACTAGCGGTCACCCATCCAACTCATGACCGCGGTGGACGTTGGTTGACTTTGCTGATCGATTAAGAACAGCTAAGCAAACTTTGCTACTAGCGCTTCGCTTGATTACTATCCAACTCGTTGATAAATCGAAGATGTCATCAGACTAATCAAAATGGGAACTAGTTCACAGGGAAGGCTAGGCTAAAAAGCACTATAAGGTGCTTACGGTACATATTCTACTTAAACGTGGTGCTAGACGGGGCGAGCGTCACACACATCACGTACATACGAGTAGTATAAAACATAGACGCTTCCAGCTGTCTGTCCCTATGTTTGCTTAGATTTTTAAAACTACGCAACGGCTTTTGAGGTTAGTTTTTTTTTAAAATAGATTGTTTCAAGATAAAGGTTTATATGTATTACATGCACAATATAGTAGAGAAGTACTGATAATTTAGGGGTTTCTAATGTGACATCGTAAATAAACACATTAATATACGCTTTCATTGCAAACGCTGCCTGAACCCTACAAGATAGAACAAAATATTATAAAACAGTATTGTACACCTTAAAAAGGTCTACAAAAAGGTATGCAATGGCATATGTCTATATCTTAGGGATAACCCACAATAACCATTTTTTATCCCTTACTTTTTACGAGAAATAATGGCTTATTTACGAAACGATTTTATACAATACAACATTAATCCTTATCCAATTAAATACCTTAAATACATTGTGCATTTAATATTTATTAAAATGGCTCTTTACAGCATGTAATTTAAATGAATATTTTCGAAGATATTACATATCATTTAGTATCAGCATTAAATCCGTGCGAAACCGGGGCTGGTCGCTAGTTTGTTATGTTTTCATTTTGTTTAATGTACTTTTATTAAAAGCAGCACATACAGTTCATAACCATAAAATTATTGATAGCACATTCGTTTTGCTAATCAAAGGTTTTTTGGTTAGTTTATGTACAGATACACCTTCGTAAGCACATATACTCATAGAGATAAATAGTCATGTTTATTTTTACTTTTCGTTTACATTATGATAAACCTGAGGAACTACTGAAATACTGAGAAATGTACTGTAGTTTTTAAGGAGGAGGGCGTTGGTACCTACAACACAGTTTTACTCAAAAAGTTTCGCGGTTACATTGTGATTTATACAATTTATGCCATCGCTTAAGTTCCAAATAAATAATTCCAATTTGAATTAAAGTGATTAAGTATGGAAAATACATCTAATATATACGAGCATTTGGACTGCCTATAAGTCTGCAATGGCTTATAGGGATCTAAATGCTTTTATTGTAGTAGCTGTAGTGTTGTATATAGTTCGTAGTATTTTGTTAATAAAGGCATAAAAATATATACGATAAAATTGAACTGAAATCGTTGTCAATATATTTTCTAGTTCAAATATCCAAAATATAGATGTTCATTGACTCTAAACTGACTTCCGAAATGAAAACCCCTAAATCATACTGACGTTGTCAACATGACGCGCGCTGCATGCGCCATAAAACATTCCAAAAGCGACCAATATGGCGCTCACTACAAATGTGATTTGGTTATGTGACACATTTTTATGATAACGTGATGGAATAAGCACGAGGCTCACCTGGTGTTAAGCAGTAACCTTTTGCCATAACAGACTTTACCCATCATCCTGAGACATAAAGTTGTTAAGTCTCATGTGCCTGTAATTTAACCGCGCCCACACTCTTGAAATTGGAACACAGTAATATGCGCATTAATGCTTTGCGGTAGAAATAGGTGTTGTGATAGTACTTCCCCGGACTCACTTAAAGAGTTATAATGCTACTATTGTATCTATTTGTATCCCGCCTACTTTTAGTCTCTGCTAACAAAACCACTGTTCAAAAGAACGCCATATATATTGAGCATGGCATTGCATTACATACGCCACCCGAATCTAGTTCCATAGGCAAATTATGTCTAAGTCACAATTTGCCTATTGAACACAATATTAAACCTGACCATTTCAGGACATAATTCACGATAACTCTCGTGTTTTTTTTTGTGATTTTGGCAGAACTAGCACCATACCCACAACCTCTTTATAACAGATGAACCCTGAGACACACAGTTATTGTGCCTCATATTTGGAAGCGCTCGTAGCGAAGTTTGCTTAGCCGTTCTTAACCGATATCACTTGGATGGGTGACTGCTAGTGACTACTGAGCGCTTCCGTCTTTCGGAGAGCTGTCGGTCCCGGTTGTTGTTTTAAGATGGCAGTCGTTATAGCAGCTACCAAGAGAGAATTCGGAAAATGCCCTTCCCCCATGCGGTGAACGATGGATCTGGCACTCTATAGCGACTACCCCTCGGCCATCATTGCTTCAAAAAATTCGAAATTCAGATAGCTCTGACTTTAGTTTCAATCCAGACATCCAGAGGTCTAGCAAAAATAGGGTAGTAGAGCTTTGGACACTCGCGTGACGTCTGATTTCGCACTGATATACTGATATCACAGTATTATTTACGAAAATTACTATCTCCGAAAACGAGGGAAAACCACGTTAGTACAAATAACTCTGACCAAGTTGAAGACATCAAGAGAGTACCGGAAACTGGTGAACGCATAACAGTGAATAAAATAAGAATAGTATATCAAATCGTCGCAAGTAGAACTCCTTGGTCTCTACAAATTCAATACAGATAAGAGAGAATTCTCTAAAACATTGGAGTACACTTTTAAATCTCTGATGACGTTTCTATGCACACACGTTACACGTTTTATTTCTTTGTAATAGAGAACGATAATATTGCCATCTAGTTCCAACACATTTAGAGTCCAGATTGCTACTGAAATATCCCTTGTCAGAAAAACCTAAGGACTTCGGAGTGTAGAAAGTTACCTAATTATTTTATTGTTTCTATTTTAATACGAGTATGTAAATAAGTATGTAAGACATTTCGTATCAATAGTAATTTAGAGTCAAAAAATAAAATATGTACCCGATCGAGTAAATCATATCTGATCGTGTTTTGAAATTAACTTTGATAAGTCCAAGAGAATATGCTCAAGATTATGTATTTAAATTTGCTCGCTACAGACCAAACATATTTAGCTAAGAACATGTTCAAACAAAGCTATTTAGCACTTGTCAGTGACTTAAACCATTTCTATGATGACTTGTTTTACACGCACGCACATATACGCAAACACGCACACTTGTGTTATTAAACCCAAGTTCAATTGAAAAGACATTCATATGACGACAAAAATCAACAAGTATCAAAGGTTAACCAGGAAACCAAAGAGAACTTGAACATGTGACTATTATAAGAACTATTCGAAATTCGTACCATATTATTTTAGCATGGGTCCTAGTCCCCACAAACCTTCTCAACTCTACTTATAGTCTGTCCCAAGCCACTTCATGCATTGCTTCTGTTAGATTACCTTTAATGTAATCTTATTTGATTTATTTTTCATTCATCTCGTTTCCTATTTCCCTATTAACTTTAACAATAGGCTACAAAACACTCACCGGGATCCAAAAACCTCGCTTCGCTTCCATCCCATCTTGACAAAACCAATTAAATTTATGTTCATTTATTAAAAAAGCTTCAGTAAATAAAAATGAAACCAACATCAAATAAATATCACCATAGATATTGCACAGACATTTTCAGATTTGCAGGTTTCGCGATAGTTCCACAACATACAACAACTATCCTTAACTGCACAAAATGCTCTAATGGTGCAAGGATGAAAAAAAAACTTTTACCATTCTGTAAAATTCTTACTAATCAATACGAACCTGTAATCATCTACCTCATTTCGTCCTAATTACTCAATTATACTGTAAATGCAACTCATTGTAATTTTGGCGTTTATAAATTGTCAGAAAACGTTGTCTGCCAACACTTTTAATGCTGAAAATGTAATGCCTATTCATTAGATAAAATTTTCTTTATGGCTTCCGAAAGCGATATTTTAACCCTAATAATTTTATCGTACAGGCTACGTTTACGCGGATTTCATTAAGATTATTTTCGTCGTAACAGCTAGCAAATGGGCTTTATTTTAATTTTGACATTAAAGTTATCAGAAGGCTTTTATTACATTATGGAAGAAATTAAGGAAGCAGCGTAGACTTTATAGAAAATAATCGTATTTATTAACATTGTTTAATTTAGTAAGCAAAGTAGGTACGAAGAAGAAACCGGCTCTGCGTCGGTATGGTTTTTTTTCTTGTGTGTCTCTTATAGTATGTATAAATAATCGATATTTTTATCCAGTTCGAGATACTCTCATCTGTACAAACCGGACTTCCGGCTTTTCCATCATCTATACGAACCGGGATCCTGGTTGAAGATAGATAATCGCATTTAGAGAATTACCCTAAAATATTATGTCATTTAATAATCATATCGTAACTACTTCTAGATACAGTAATGAACCTAGAAAGCTGAAATTTTGCAAATGTATAGGGAACAAGTCAAAAAAGGTGTGAAAATAAATTAAAATAATAAGGAATAAAAAGTTATTTTATTAATTTTTAGTTTTGACCCCTTTATCTGCTCCGATCGGGATGCCGGTTGTTTAAAAAAAGGTTTAGTGTAAAGCTTGTATATACCAGAAAGTTTTAATAATCAAACGTTGTTGATAAGTTAGTATTTTTGGCTATGTGACAAATCAAAAACCGTATCCCTCTACAATTACGGGAACTTAAATCGTGAAATGAAAATAAAAACTTTTACTCCACACATTTTGCCGCGCAAAGCAGCGATGGAAGCTTGCGTAATAAATAATCTCATGACTACTTTTTAAAAACCTGAAATAATTCAGGTGAATAGATTACATGTTGATAATCATATCAAAAGAAGAACCAAAGTCGTAAGTGGTATTGTTTTTTCCATTTCCAGTAAATTGTTCACTACCAGTTGGCAGCGTACCCAGCATGCTGGCAATGGAGAACACAAAAGGGTCAACAATTACTATCAAATACATCTAACTTCGGAGCGTAGATTATGTACATAACATTACTTTTTATTTCACTTCAATGCATGCAGTATTTCCGAAGTTTTAACGACGAGAAGTTAAAGCCCTTTTTTGAATTTCTGAGATTACCCGCGACTTTCCTATCTAAAGCAATTCTGATTTGGGTAGGAAAGTAATCAATACACAAGCTATCAGTCTACACAACCACTAGTAATTTAGTTTTAATATCTCGAAGCTATCCAAAATATACAAGAATAATTCGTAGAAATGATGCCATATCTGTTTTCAATGTCACATAGTATGCAATTGAAATAAAATGCGTATCAACCCGTACTATTTGCTATTTGGGGTCTCGCAAGGGGTACTTGCAGCCCTTCGCCCTTGTGGCAAAGGAAGAATAGCCTGGCGGGGCACTCATACCGCACTCGCGCCTCATTGAGTGAGGGCTCCAAAGGACCTCTAGACGTCGTAATGAGCTCCTTGCTTTATTTACTTGTGTTTCGCGCTAGGGACATGTCAATTCATATGTATCGTTGGGAGACTCGTAATATTCTGTTGCTGATTCGTTAGTGGCGAAAACTTCTATTTAATATCGAACAGTTATAAGGGTTTTCTGGCGAAGAAATTCTCAGTGGCAGTCTTGAATCCGGAACTGTGCATGGTACATCGCAATGAGCATATTACCTTCTATTATATTGTGACAAAACAAGGTACAGTAAAATTAATTATTTCATTTCCCGAAAGACACTTTGTTGCACGCGGTAAAAAATATGTAGGGGTTAGTGAAGCATCACCGTTGGAGGTTAAGAGTTGTGATGAATTGTAAGACTTCAAAGTTTCGCGTAATGTTTTATTTTATTGCCATTAGCGTTTGCCTACTATCACCTGATTTAAATGCTGCGGTAGAAGGCGTATTTCAGGCAAACCTACAACTATCTGTTTCTCAAGGACAGTTGCCGGAACACGGCGTTAGTCACTTGGCGATAGATTTTCTATTTGAGGGAGGCATAAACAATAAACAAGAATACACCTTAAAATAAAAGAATGGTTTTGTTAATTTACTTATATACGCTTCAATGATTTTAGAGCTATATATTTTGCCTGCTATTTATACGTCTTAGACCCGATCACAAACATAATTTACATTGATCATAGTCGTACAGTATCCCAAATATGATGCCTATAAGTCGTCTCTACGCATTCTTCAACGCTTATCATGTTAGTGACATCTTTTGGTAAATCCTGATAATTTAATTAATATTATGTGTTGATTTTATTTTTATAATAATAGTCCTAAACTTTTGCAAACTACATTCATATTTAAAAGACACTTTTGATTCTACTAGGCGAGTCGAGTCAAAATACTAATTTATATTTTTGAATAAATCTAGAAGTATCTACAACATGAATCTTTTTAAATGCAAAATGTCCCGAGTTTACGTCATTGTAGAAGTGTCACTGTCATATTTTATATCAGGCTAATTTTTATACGTTTGTTGATAAACTTGGCTTAGATTTAGTCTGGCAGTGTGCCTCTTTTAATCTCTGATACTGATCACCAGGAATAAAATGCCAGTTTTCTCACAGTTTCTGTTAATTTGCCAGTCCGAGGTTTCGAACTTATTTGAAGATTTTCGTCTGGGAGTCACGATTGTTATCAGATAAACTTACAAAAGCTTCTGAAGCAGCTTTACTGTTAAACATCGGAAACTACCGATTGTGAATACGCCAGAGTAAAACTGATAACTAAGAAATACTAAAATAGCCTTTAGGGAAGCACAGTTGGTAGAGCTTGTTTGTCGAGGTATGCATGATGTTAATGTTAAAATGGCTTCTCATTATTTATTGTGTAATTAAATTTCAGTTGGTCCTAATTATGACGATTTTACACCAAATGTCTCTTACGATGACCAAACAGAATTTTCATGCAGGTAATAAAAATATTAACAAAAAGTACAACAAACTATTTTAGGTACCTTTTATAAATAAGAACATTTACAGCAGTAATAGAAGTCAAAGAATTTGTTGTATGAAAACAGTAAACTGGAGAAATTGTTCATAGCTGTAATAAACAGTCGTGAAACATAGATAATTTCATCAATGTAGTACTTTTGTCAATAAAATGAAAAATATGATAACCAGTTTATGTTGTGACTGTTTTATTTATCAGTCCATTAAGTCATCATTCATCCGATGTATATAATAAATAAGTGGCATATATTTAAAAAAAGAAACTGTTCTTCTCCTTATAAATATTTCAGTTTAAATCAAGTAGCATGTACCAGTAGGAATGATATTCGCTGAGATTAAAAAACATACTCATAACATACTGTACATATCTATGGTATAAAGAACAGTTAGATAGGAGCATGTTTATTTTTTGGCTTCTCTTGTAAAGTGTAACGTGCACTATATGAATTTCTTTCGTTATAGGTTTTTTTAGTACGTAGTGCAGTGTGGAGATTTGGGATATTCTTTGAAATCGCTGATTACATTGTTGTCAAACACATCTAACAATCACACTACTACTTTATATTTATTTAAAAACAGTATCCAAAACTTCACATCTGTTTGAAACTTCCACGAGACAGAAGAACACACACAGAAATAAACATCTATACAAAATATATAGATATATATAGCAAAAATCAAATTCAATTAGTCAATCGTAACAGTTACTTTTCAATTTGCCACAAATTAAAACCCTCTAGCAATCAACTGTAACAGCAATAGTATTTCTTAACCACCAACTTTAATATTTAATATTGAATTGGAGCTCTCTTAGTTTGATTGTATTCTGGACAATAAAGGACCAATAAATAACCGCGAATGCCTTCTATCGGTTATAAAAAGGTCAACTAAAGTGTCATAGATCGTACGATGGACGGGCGTGCAACTGCTACATAGCCCACTAATACGTTTTTACAATCGTCCACTGGTAATAAAACAAGGATGGGTCTGGATTAAGCTCGTTTATCATTCGTTTTGATGGCCCTTTTTGCTGTAATCATTCATTTTTCTTCCGTCGTTTTCTGCCCCCTTTCCGTTTAAATGCCTTTTGTTGGTGCGGTAAACTCTTTTATCAAATTAACTCAAGTTTTTTTGGTATATTTATAGGAGTCGTAATGAAAGTCAAAGTGAAATTGCTTCGGTAATGTTGGTAAGTTAATGTGGAGAGTCGCGTGCTTGACGGGTCTTAAATTCTCGGTGTCGCGTAGTTAAATCAATTAGTTGCCGGGTCCGGGGGCGTCTTAAAAGCTTCAAGAACTAGTGTATAGGGAAGTTACCTAGCTTGTGACGGAAATGTAATGAAATATTCCCGCTAAGTAGGGGTGAGAGGATAGACGTGTACGGCAACTTTGCGTTAACTAGAAAAGCAATGAGTTAGTGCACCGTTTTAGAAGTCCAAGTTAAAATATGACGCTAGTAAAAATTATAGAATAGTGGAGAACGATTACTTCCAACCAAATGTAAATAAAACAAATAAGTAGATAAATACAAATAGACTTGTATTTATTGCTATGTAAATTATAGATGTAAAAATAATGTCTAATGAGCTACTTTTCGGCCAAAACCAGAACATGTACTGTACATATGAGATTTATGCATTTTCTTTACATAATATCTATAATTTCAAGATACAAGCGAAATTAAAAAAAAGCGATAGAAACAAATGTTTTCAAAATTTAGTATATCAATCACGCTCCCATAAAGATTTAGACAAGACAATCGTTTATAATATACGTATTGTGTATCATCTTGATTGTCCACTGCTGAACTCAGCCTCCCCATTCAGGGGGGATTTGTTATAATCCCCACACTTGGCAGGCGATAAAAGCAGTTACTCAGATGGTGCTGCTGCCATTTATTAGACATATTATTATACTTTGAAAAATATTATATTTGTCTTTCATATACTAAATTTGGTTTTGGGTTTCCATCCTACATGAAAAATTATTTATTTGGTTTGATACTAATTTTGTTTTGTTATTAATTTTGGTTGTTTTTTTGCCCGTGGGGTGTCGGGCTAGAATGTCACCCCCTGATCTCTAACCACGGGTGTCGTAAGAAGCAACTAAGGGAACACACCAGAAGGTGGGCAGCTGCACACAGCCATATTGGGGGAGGCTGTGTTCAGCAGTGGGCTATCCGGCTGACAGTACTAATTTTGTTTACGAGCTGGAGGCCTGCGACATACGGAAAGACATTCAGCTCATCATTCATAAGACTCAATTTTGCCTTTTTGGAATGGAAACCAAAAAGATTATTGAATCAACCTATTATTCAATTTTCAATATGACAGGATATTACGATGTCATTCAATAAACTTTGAGTCCTCTGCCAAGAATGATTTGAAAGAAACTTTTCTTCAAAACAAATATCATCAATCAATATCACCGCTCACCGTTCAAACTTCAACCAAAACCCATTTGCCATCGTAAAGTAAATAAGAAACTCGTACCTACTGTCATTGTTAGTAAGGTCTCTAAATCAATTAGAGGCAAGGAGACGTTCTCGGTTTAATAAGAAGTTACGGAGCCCGACAGGGGACGTAAAATGCTGACCAGTGGCGTAGTATAGTTGTAAGGTAGTTACTAAGCTTACGATAACATATCGTATCGAACCATATCAACCCATCCCTTTCACAAAAGCATGCGACATTTTTACCATGCGGCACCCAGTTCAGCTTGATAGATATGTTAGCCTTTGTGTCTGAGATTTTTAGACCGCTCTGAAGCCGACATAGCCAAACGACTCGACTGTTATCACAAGACAGGAACTCAATTTTTTTAAAGCACTCGTAGTGAAGTTCTTAGTGGATCAGCTAAGTTAAGCAACGTCCGCCGCAATCAGGAGTTGGATGGGTGACCGCTAATGACATTACTACTGACCGCTTCCGTGATTTGGAGGGCATTTTACGAATACCCGCCTGGATAGCTACTACCCTCAAGTAGAAAATCTGTCGCCAAGCACATAACGGTATGTTCTGGCAGCTGTCCTTGAGAACCAGTAATTATAGGTTACATCAATTCAAGGTATCTTCGACTACATCATCAATTACCAAAGATGAGATAGTAGTCAAAGGCTAGTCCATCAGCTTAAAAAAAAGAAGAAGAAGCTACGTGGAATGTGACCAGTTTGAAGAACCTTCACCTGATCGAGGTTTTATATTCCTCGTTGTAGTGATTTTTTCTGTCTGAAATCAACCAGTGATCAAAAATAGGCTCGTCTTCTAAAATTACTACATGGAGCCAAAACATGTCGGGCAAAACGGGAGCGTTGCTTCATCTCTGCCTTTACAGGGGTAAAGGCAGAGATGAAGCAGCGCTCCCGTTTGATCTGGAAAAATACCTGACTATGAGTTTCGAAGTTTGAAATGGTATATAAATAATCATGCGGCATCCCTTGAATTTAAATAGAGGTACTTCTTAGTCACTGTTTGACCATTCCACTGCACTTTGGATCTCAACAACGCTCACACAACATAATGGAAAATTGTCTAAAGGGTTTTTTTATTATAACCACACTGTATCCACTTTAGCGAGACAAGAATTTGTGGTGGTCTCCTTTGTGACCTGGATTTTTAGCGCTTTGTAAAGGAAATTTGTGAGTTAAGCAATGAATTCGGCTTAGTAAGCTTTTGAGTTATTCTTTACAAAGGTCAGCGTGAGTCGAACAAAAAGAATGACATATAGAAAAGTGATATTGGATGTTGAATTGCCGTTTTATTTTTGTAAGGATTGTTTTACCTCTGCAGCACTAAAAGGGTGATTTTGGTGTTCAAAAACTAGCATCAAAATAGATTTTTGCCGCGAGCGTAGGGAAGAGATTCACAAACAACGCTGTTACGTTTCACCTGCAGAGCTCTATAAGTAGGAACCTATTGTTTTTGTTTGAATTATATAAAGCTTCTAAATAGGAATAAACTAACTTTGAAATATGGAGCTGCGCCTTACCTGAGATCTAATATTATTTTTACTAGGTCACCTCTACCAGTTTCACACGACATCACAATTTTAGGTGTCAACCATAAATAAGGTTTCCAAAACGTAGTTTTCAAGCAAGGCCTACTCGCACACAAGCGCATCAATAATTTACTATGGAGACTAATTTACTATGGCGTGCCTTTCTAAGTGAACAGGTCTGTATATGTAACCTATAATACTGTAATATATTTTCACAGTAGAGTCCGTGTGACTTCACGTCAATACAGCTCCATAAAACCTTCGTTTCACACCCCTGGGGCCACTGAATCACTGAGGGCTATAAAAACCTGTATAATTTTATTTTGCCTGCAGGACCCGTGATATACAGTAGCCATTAGCTATTAGGTAATTCAACACGAAACGTTTTGTTTTATACAAATTGCATTCATGTTGAAGTGGACGAATGGTCGTTGGTATGACTCGTTCAAAAGTGCATTAATGTGTGTACTTTAAAATTAACTACCTGCATTGAATGCCACATGCAATGTACGCCAGATTCATTTTATTTATAGCTGTATTTGGCTTTGTATACAAACTGCTCCCAATGTGACGGTAGGCTGGAAATGTTCGCGATGGATACCAAACAGGATCACTCTCCAATAACATAGTTACTGATATATAGTATAGTAGAGTAGTAGAATCGTTCAATAGTGCATAAATGTGTTCCTTCAAATTAACTACCTGCATTGATTGCTACATGCAAAGTACGCCAGATTTATTTTATTTAAATATAGCTGTATTTGGATTTGTATACAAACTGCTCACAATTTGAACGAAGGCTAGAACTGTTCGTGTTGGATACCAACAGGATCACCCTTTAATAAAATAGTTACGTATATATAGTATAGTACACTAGTAAACTCGTTCAAAAGTGCATAAATGTGTTCCTTGAAATGAACTACCGGTATTGAATGAAAAGTGTAATGTACGCCCGGTTAATTTTATTTTAAGCTGTATTTTACTTTGTATACGAATTGTTCCCAATACAAATAAAATGCAAATATTTATCTCATAAGAATTACATAGTACATTTACAACTATACTTTCTTCACAATATTGTTATTTTAATAGTGATCTAATATTGCAGTACAGTTATTTACAACACCTGTGTTACAGTTGTCAATGTCTTCCTCCAGTGGAGTAACAGAAACAGGCTTAGGTGTTTTTAAATAGGCTCATGCAAACATTACAAATTTACGCGAGAAAAAAATATAGACATGTGCGGGATTCGAACCTGCGTCCATTAGCCCCTATAGCCAAGATATGCTCTGAACCGACTAAGCTAACATGACAGTGACTCATAACTCCAATTTTTCTTAGCGAAAATCATATTTTACTCATTATTGGAGCACAAGATGTTATGCCCTTGACGGGTATCGAACCCGCGTCCTCCGATTTCGCGCCTTTTAGGCATCCGGCATGAAATCGGAGGACGAACATGAGAAAGAAATATGATTTTCGTTTAGCGCGCGATAGTACTTGTAATCATATTTAGAAATATAGAAGGGTAGCGACATAATTCCGAGACAAATATAAGGCATGATGACATCATCATACACATGTATGTTATGCAAACTTGTTGAATCCTACATAAAATCTATTGCCTTTCTCTTCTAAACTTAGTGAAGACTGGCCTCGAGCTGTCAACCTTGGCAACTAGAAGCTGAATAGGGTATAATGTATACAAATTATGAACTGTAAGGCCTTTTTTTTTTATTTGGCAGAGAATTTCCTGGCTTGAAAATACAACGACTGCTTCATATATTCCTTAAGGATATCGCGTAAGGTAATGAAAGGAAAAAAGTATAATAAGCAGCATGCTACCACTCATGTCGATATGAGTGAGGTGTTGCTAGCTACGCCCTTGCCACCCTCATGGGGATATACTATCTACGAGACAATTCTCAAAAAGGGTTGGCATCGGGATCATCACGAAATGCTCTTAACGTAATTTGCTTAGCCGTTCTTAACCGATCAGCTAAGTTAAGCAACGTCGTGTGTTGAGAGAGTTCGATGGATGACCTCTAGTGGCATTACTACTGAGCGCTTTTGTACTTCTTCTGTAATTCAAGGTTAGGCTGAACAACATCTTTATCCACATCTTCACTTACTATCAGGTGAGATAGTGATGATAGCATATATAGGCTTAGCTATATGTATGTCTAGCTACACAACTGAAGCCAATACTTTTATAATTATGTCCTTGTGTTACCCCAAATGAATAGTCATGTGGTACAAAGAAGTTTTAGTTACATTTTGTTGTGGCGTTAAGTTTCCTTATGACCGTAACGATAGAGAATGGGCTGTATGAAGAAATTTAAATTGTTCCTTGAAGTAGCGCGGAGATAAAGGATGAAATAGAATGCTGTAAAGGAGATATAATATATGAGCATTCCGGCGACGACGAATTGGGAGTCACTTGAGCTTATTACGAAAATTGGAGATATGATCATGATCATATTTGCGTAAGTTATTTAAAAAATTTATACAAACATTTCTGAGATGCTCAAGTTTATTCAGTTGCTACGCGGTTAGGTCAAGGTAGCAGACGTCAGCATAATCAAGAATAGGGGATAAAAGAGACTGTGCAAGTTTTAAAATATTTACCTTCATATTTTCAGAAAATTTTATGTAACTTATATTTCAAAATGCACCACGCAGAATATTTTCTCCAGAACGGCGCGCGGCGCCAAGAATAACAATGATAACAAGAAATATACCGTTCAATATAGCTGACACTATCGATGGAGGAGGTACTTCTCAGGAGCCTCAAGCGACTGTTGAACTGTTTACCTACGAACTTCTATCGTAATGAAAAGTAAATTTCTCCCGTCTTCGAGAAGACATCAATAAAACTATTTCACTCGACTCCGCCGCAGCGAGTTTGGTTTTCAAAATATTTACCTATTTGTTCTGTCAACAGCGATGGTATTACAATGTCTGAGAAGTGTAACGGCTTGGCTTGACAAGTTGCAACAAACTTATGTGAAGTCAATATTCAACTTTTAATTCCAAACAAAGATATAAATGTAGTTGTGTAAAATGATTTTTACACGACTGCCCGAAAAAAGGATATTTAGTTATTTTTTTATACATAACTGGTCAGCACTTGACCTCTATCTCACCTGATGGTAAGTGATAATGCGATCGATGATGGAGCGCGCTTACCCAGAAGGCACTATTCATTCGCGTTTTGAAGACCCCTATATTGTACTATATGAAATTAATTAATAATTATTAAATATTATTATTACTATATGAATATTATGTTTTCAGAGTTAATGTATGTAAATATGTATGTTTGTTTGTGAGTTTCTTTATTCCACTATAACGTCTAAATGGCTCAACCGATTATAATATAATATATAATATATCATTAGATTTGTCTTGATAGCGCAGATAACACTATAGTCCGGCCGCCGAGAGAATGCGTTTGACAGTTCGTATTTGTATTGTAGTTGTGGCTTTTAAATGGAGTAAAATATAAAATATACCCTATTTTCAGATTATTATATGTCTGACTAATCCAATATTATGCAGTCAGACTATTATGTTACTTTGAACTGGGGAAAAAATTATTCACAAAACAAACTGTCAAACGCATTCTCTCAGCGGCCGGACTATAAGTACATAAAACAGTAAAAACACTAACTGGCGGATTTTGGACGCCACTGATTTGTAAAAATATGATTTTCGCTTAGCACGCGGTAGTGCTTCTAATCATATTTAGATATAAATAAAAATAACATAAAAGAATATAATCCCAGTAATTTTATCCTTTTTAATTATTAAACATTTCTTTTTCCTTGATATTATTTTAATACTAAAGATAATTGAACCTGCTCAGTTTTGAACGAAAAAACAGAGGGACACGAAACGTGGATCTCGTAGAGGTTATTCAAATTTCTCACATGCCTCGTTTTCTCTTAATAATCATTCAGCCGCATAAGCTCTGTTAAGGGAGAACGAGAAAAAATACCTAATTTTCATGTTTCATGTTCTGTTTGCTAAGTAGTTAGAAAATACTCTGGCTAGTGGCTATAGGCGTGGATGGCGCGGGTTCGAATCCCGCACATGGCTATAATTTTTCCTCTCGTTGTAATATGATGTTAGTCACGGAACATGCGTCATAACACAAATAAAAATTAAAAATTATAGGCTTGCGTCACCAAGTTTAAAGCTAATTGCAATATTAGTTCTAACGAAAGGATAAATTAGAGCCATAATATGTCATGTTGGCTTAGCGGTTAGAGCATATCCTGACTATAGGGGTGGATGGCAACGTGGGTTTGAATCCCGCATATAACTAAATTGTTTCCTCTCGTTATAATTTTGTTATGTTACCCGCAGAGTATGCAAAAATAACAATATTACTTTGTAATTAATTTCGAAGCAGTGATGGCTCAGTGGCATTGGCCATGGACTGCCGCGCAGCTGGTCCATGGTACGAATCCGCCGCGGGCTTGAGCTTCAACGCGTGGTGGAAGGGCATTTTGCGAATGCCCGCCACGCTAGCGACCACCCTCAAGTGGAAAATCTGTCGCCAAGCACCTAACTGTGTGTTCCGGCAGAGTGTCCTTGAGAGCTAGTAACTATTATTATATTTATTAAAAAAAACTAGATTAAGCCTCTTAACACCTTCGAGCAGATCATGACTTACCTTCAGCTGAGATTGTGGTCAAAGGCTTACCTACAAGCAATAAAAAAAACAATAAACGATTGGTTGACAAAGTTGGAATTTTGTTTTTTATTATTTTTAATTGCTTTTGTTCACGGTCACACCTGATTTTACCAAAGTATTGATGCGTTCGAAGATGTTCTTCATTTTAACCTTGAATTATTGGCTCTCAATGACAGCTACTAAAACACTTCGTTCAGTACATGTTGAGACAATTTCTTTCATGGAAATAGATTTTTTTACGGTAATTTCATTAGCTACCCTATATTTTGAATTGGGTGCAAATTATCGCTAAATATATTAATGAATGACAAAACAGTGGTGCTTATCCAGGCATATTTCTTACCAGGAACTTATACCTGGTGCGTTCGCTTAAAAACAAATCGAATTCAAGCCAGTACTTTAAGATTTGATTCTAATAACTGTGTCCCTATTCACTTTATTGAATTGATTTTGCCATTTATTTTATTTTACAGACCATAGACTTTTTTATTTAACTGTGAATATATCAAGAAAGCCACAACCATTATTAAAATTACGTAGTAATAAATAGCTTCGTTTCTAGGAAGCCCGTCAAGCTCGCAAAGACTACAAGCCCGTCTTTAATACGTTCTGACAGGCACATAATACAATGCCTAGCGTATTGAACCCATTCAATGCACTGCCGGGTTCATTGTCTTAAGTAGGTCATGCTTCGTAAAATATATTGAGATCTTAGTATACCGAATATGCATAATACAAATAAAATTATGACGTAGTCATCACCACATTTGAAATAAGTTACCTACCAATCAAATTCTACCCGCATGCAATTTTTCTGGTGTAACTATGTATAGTTTGGTTTCTGATCATTTGTATCATTATAAGTTTAAGCGATTTTATTATAATAAGTTGACTAAAGCTACTAACTTTTTACTAGAATAATTTTGACACCGAAACATTTTGAACGATTTAAAAAATCTATAATTATATGTTTTGTTCTATAAATATGTTGCATTTCATGTCAAATCCAAATAGAAGCGGTGAATATCATATAGCAGGAAAAGCCTATAGCATTTTCGTGACCAGAATGTTAACAAAAGTATTATTAAGAACTGCACGCTTATTATTTGCAATATTTCTACGTAGTGTAACTACACTACGTAGTGTAACTACACTACGTAGTACTGCTACGTAGAAATTTTACAAATAATAACAAAAAATTAACAATGTAACATGCGTTATTTTTTTTAAAATTAAATTTATTATCATGATTTCCTAATTCGAACTGACAAACATTTTTCATACCACTTCTTCTTTCATATTCAAAACATCGCCACAACCCGCACTTGCCTCAATTACTGTTGAAAATGAGGAGCAGCACTAAAAGGGGCGTGTTGGTGTTCGAAATAGTGGTTTGTTTTGTTGAATTTAGGATGCGTAAATATTTCGTTGATGTGGTCACTTAATACGCACCTTCTCGCTTCGGTCGTCTTCGCACCTGTAGATGAATTTGCTCTAGACTAGTTATTTTATAAATATCCTTAGCATCAGCCAGTCAGTTTATGAAATTTTGTATAAAAGTTTAAAGGCTTTAATTAATTCAGGCTGCTATAAACAGTGGCGTTTAGTAAGAAAGCTAGGCTGATTTTTAAACGGTTGCTTAAACTAAATGGCTGAATTGTTACTACATAATAATTGAAATTGGGCCTTAATATTACAACCATAACATGATACAAAAATTGGCTAAGTGCGAGTTGTATTCGCGCACGAAGGGTTCCGTACCATTATCTACGCTTTTTCTTAGTTTTTACGTTCGTGAGTTCGACACGCATTTGGCCGATATGTTATAATAGCGGCAACAGAAATACATCATCTGTGAAAATTTCAACTTTCTAGCATCACGGTTCATGAAATACAGCCTAGTGTGCGACAGACTGACAGTGGAGTCTTAGTAATAATTTAAATTTTTACCCTTTGGGTACGGAACTCTAATAAATATCATACCATCATCATATTATCTTTACTTAGTCAACATATATCTGCTATTAATTTTGTAGAAGCGCACTGCCAATGTGTCGCCTTTACAAGGGCCCTACCGACCCAACCTAAGTCCCTTCCTACGCTCAGGTGACGACCACTTAGGAGCTCTCTCTAAGTACATTTTAAACATGTTAATACCTTGGATCTGTGTTAATAAGGTAACATGTATTACGTTACTAAGCCTGCTTGGCTTTGTTAGAAAACACATGGGAAATGACAATATAGTAGCATTATTAATTAAGGCTATTAAGCCTTACATACATACACCGGGGACTCTAATGAGAATACAATTAAAATTACTCGTATTTTTGTTGCACTATATCTTTTTTTTTTTATAACCGGCGGTATGCCTCTACTATCAAAATACTACGAACTATATTTAACACTACAGCTACTAGAATAAAAGCATTTAGATAAACTACAAGTAGTTGCAAACTCGTAGGCAGTCGAAATGCTCCAGCCTACCAGTTGGCAGCGTGCCCAACATGCTGGCAGCATTGCCCCTTTGAATTGCAATGCTTATCCGTTGAGCCAAATAGGTGCTAGCATTTTGATCACTAGTCGCATCGACCAAGCGCTCTGATAGGTGTTGGAAAATACGATAAGCTCCCTGTCCCCAAGGACCCAACGTCTCTACACCAAACGGCTCAAATATATACTACCGAAGTTATACTTGCGCCGCTTGCGTGTAAAAAAGTTTTGACTTGGATTTCATAGCCTACGGTCTGCATGACGGTCACCTTTCTTGCTATCAAGACATAGTACACATATTAAGCTCCATATATCTAATGTGTCAATAATGTAACATCCGCGGCCTTTCATTCAATAAGGCTCATTTCCGTGCACCGTGGCCGGTCACAGACGCGCGCTTTAGATCGCGTGCAGCTCTGAAAAATAAACCTTTAGGGTTTTTTAAATATAGTATATAGAGCCTTTTGCGCATCCATGTGAAACATTTAAAGCACCCTTTTTTATTGACACCTGCTATCAATTTGCCAATTTAAAACCTCTAATGTGTCGCTTTGGACAAAACTTAGTTAAAGTAAATAATAATAGACTATTGTTCCTGCTCTAGTATGCAAAATATGTTTAATATTCAAATCACGTGTATTTTGTTGGATTCGCTTATAAAATAAAAATATCTATGAAGCAGTCAAATATTATTGTCTGTATATAATAACTACTTTGCTCTGATTTTCCAACTTTTCCACACTGAGAATTACAAAATTTCCACGCTGATTAAAGTTCCTCATACTGAATGACAAATTAATATGTGCGAAGTATGCAAATATGATATAAAATTAATCAACAAATGTGTATTGACTCTTTCATACACATTTATTTTTTTATGCATGATAGGTTAGCCTTTGACCACTATCTCACCTGATGGTAAGTGATGATGTGGTCGAAGATGATGTTCAGGCTAACCTAGAAGTACTGGCTCTCAAGGACAGCTGCCGGAACATACCGTTAGGTGCTTGGCGACAGATTTTCTACTAAAGGGTGGTAGCTAGCCAGGCGGGTATTCGCAAAATGCCCTACCACCATGCTATAACGACTGCCATCCTAAGACAACAACCGGGACCGACGGCTGAACGTGCCCTCCGAAGCACGGAAACGCTCAGTAGTAATGTCACTAGCGGTCACCCATCCAACTCCTGACCGCGAGCGACGTTGCTTAACTTTGCTAATCGGTTAAGACCAGCTAAGTAAACTTCGCTACGAGCGCTTCAGAATATATCGCACATATTCGGTGATCAACTGATACTGCATAAGAAAATACTAAATATTACAAATTAACGAGATAAAAAATTAAAGTCATGTGCGGGATTCCAACCCGCGTCCATCCACCCCTTTAGCCGGGGTATGCTCTAACCAATTGAGCTAACATGACAAAATGACTCATAACTCTTTTTGCTCTCGTTCTTCAACCATCGTATCGGGATGGAGCGACACCTATAATTCAACTTGCGTATTGTACTGTAACTTGTTGCTGTACTACAAACAAGACCAATTTTGCAATTCGTTTTAAACTTGTAAATTATGACGCAACATAACGCTTGCTTGGCGAATTACATTACAAAATTACAAATTTATTAGAGAAGAAAATATAGACATGGGTTCGAATCCCGCACATGACTATGAAATATAGTTAAAATATACTTTTGAAAAAAGTCTTGTGAACTAATCAATACTGACTTCTATAAATAATACACTATCTTATTAAATACCCTTTTTTTACAAAGCTAATATAAAATGTTATTCTCTATAAACTACTACAAACACAATATAACAAATATGTATATAAATTTATCTGCCCTTTTATCACAAGTGGTGTTTCAAAAGAATATTAAGTCAAAGTATTTTAAAAATGTATTCAAAACTACCTCTAACTTTCTTTACTGTTCAAAAATCATTATGTTAAGCTCGACTAAAAAGCCTAGAGCAGCTGTTAAATTCTCTTTGTAAGAGATTGTTGCTTAATATACGAGTATTTTTGGTAATGGAACGAAATTTGTACCACTAAATAACGCGCACTAAAAAAATAAATGATGCGATACGACGTTACGATAAGGGATTAAACTTAAACCATTTCAGATTATAATACGTTTCTCAAAAAGAATTTTGATCTCAACCCTTTCATGTGGGGTCAATAACATGCGTTCTCAAAAGCAAGAAACGAAAGTCAACAAGAACATATGTTTGTTTGTTGTACCAATACATAGGACAATGCAATGTCATAATTGTGAAAAGTTGTAGCTTCGATTTTATGGACAGCCACCATCCTGATTTCAACCCTCCTGGGGTATCCTATTTTTGGTAGTGTTTTAATAATCAGGTCATTAAGATGGCAAAGAGCCACTTTGTGCATCTAATGTACAGCAACACCTTACTCACTCACTCACAACGACCTCATTTTTTATCCCATACTATCTTTCTACCAAATTAACCATCGCGCAACATCGGTTAAGTTCGCGCAAAACCATTAATCTCTCTTTGCGCAGTTGGATAAAAATCCTATGTCCTTCCCCGGGTCTCAAACTATTTCCATACCAAATTTCATCCAAATCGGTCCAGTAGTTTTTAAGTATATTCGTTGCATACAAAAATACATATCTTCCTCTTTTTATAATATTATAGTGTAGATGTAAATAAATGTAGATTGTTATGATTTCTACCTTAAAAACTAAACTAGATAGAAATCTGATTTTGCTCTATTATACACCATATTTTTAAATCCATATTTTTAAGTACATACTGAAAATGTAGTTTTAGAGATGTAAACAATTTTTTTTTTCACTGGTTGCAACACGGAACGCGGAACCCTAAAGGCCAAACTATTACTGAGCCAGTTTTGACCAAACAAACTACCTTCTGTAAAAAAATATTACTTTAAGAAATTCCTTCGTAAAACCAAAATTGCACTGCGGGTAGGATTATATTTTCCCATCCAGTTAATTTTGTAAGCTGATTCGAAGGCGTTAATGCAAAGTAATATTACAAATACATTATTTATTTAAAGTCTTTACAATATCGGATTATACATCAATGTTAGTACAGATAGCAATGTAACATATACGTCTGTCAAATACTAATTAATTAAAAAACAGGGCTGTTTCATTTATTTTACCAATTAGAGCACACTATTTTATCTCGAGCGAGAATCGAACCTGGTTTTTTTTTTCTATTAAATAATTTTAATATAGTCGAACCTGGTTTTTTGCACCGGGTTGAAATTATAATACTGTGCTATCCAGACTGGTTTGACGGTACCGAAATTTTACGTCACGGGGACGGTGCAGCCATTAAGCAGTGGTTAACCTGATATGTAAAACCGGAGCACGTGGGCTCAGCTTCGGCTTGAGATGAAAAGTTGTAAATGTGATTATAGCACGCGATAGTACTTGTTAGAAACATCCCATTCTATTCGATGACAGGTATTGCTTGATATTAAGGGTGAACTGGCCGGCCCGTTCTCCATACAAACGTCGCAGGGTGGTCACTCCCTTATTTGAGGATTTAGGTCCAAAGTAAAGTATAATACCGATTGATATCGTCATTTTCTAGGCTTGTATGATGCCGAAATTTTAATAAAATAATTAACTTGATAATTATGAGCCTCGAAACATTTTCATATAAAGTTTTATAGGCTCATAACTTACAACATAATTATCTTTTTGAAAATTTGGCATCATACAAGCCTAGACAATGACGATATCAATTGGTATTATGCTTAAATCTGGACCTAAAATCTCAAATAAGGGAGTGATCACCCTACAGCGTTTGTATGGAAAAGTGACTGGCCAGTTCAACCTTAAGATTTAAAATCATGGGTAGCCACATAATAGAGCTTAAATGAACGTATCTTTCGGTATAATTATCTATTTATCTATCATACCTACATATATGCGTAAGTTTTTTTATGGTTGATAGGTTATTTTATAAGTTGATATTAAATTCTCGAATAAAAAAAAACCTTTTGAGGTGCGAAACAATTGCTACTTGTCGGTGTTGTCAGAGGCGGCTACAGGTAAACTACCGGAAGGTGGGCAGCAGCGCCTTCTGAGGATCTGATATCTTAAACTGCGACCCCAAGACGTCTGCCAGGATAATGGCCCTGGTATTATACAAGAAATGATGTGGTCGAAGATGTTTTTTTAATCTAATATACATATATATATATTACTGTCTCTCAACAGCTGCCGCAACACAGCTAGCATTCGCAATATGCCTCACCAAAATGCAATTGAGTATTTCATTCTTACAAAGTCATCCAATGAAACATTGTATTTCATGAAGATAAAAGTATATTTTTGGTGCTGTCGTTACAGTTTTCCCGTTGCACCACGGAAGCGATTGTGAAAGCTCGGCACACAATGTCTGACAGTATATTAAGTTTCAGTTGTTTATAAGGCTTTTATTGTGGCCGTGGATACACATGATGAGAGCTCACAGGGCTGTCTGCTTGAGGGCGCTTTTTCGTGAAGTACGTCTTTTGTGGCTTGCGGAGTGTTTGCTAATGGGATGCTTTGATGTTGAGTTTCTTGATGATTGGTGATTATCTACGGCTTGGATATTAGGGATAATTATGTTTTGTACTGTGAGAATAATAATTCTAACACGAATAATTAGTTTTATTGTTTCGGTAATAATAAACAATTTTCTAAGTACAAGTAAAAATTTGCAGGTAAAATAGTAAGGCACAACCTTTGGGTAACCAGGGTGTTAAGATGGCTTAACCCTAGGTTTTTTTGAGGTGGTGGCTATACGTTCATCAAAAGCATTCACAAGACGCCCATAAAATCAAACTTTTTTTTTATGCCTGTTAGAGTATCCTTTGACCACTATCTCACCTGATGGTAAGTGATGATGTGGTCGAAGATGTTGTTCAGGCTAAACTAGAAGTACTGGCTGCCGGAACAGACCGTTAGGTGCTTGGCGACAGATTTTCTACTTGAGGGTGGTAGCTAGCCAGGCGGGCATTCGCAAAATACCCTACCACCATGCTATAACGACTGCTATCCTAAGACAACAACCGGGACCGACGACTTAACGTGCCCTCCGAAGCACGGAAACGCTCAGTAGTAATGTCACTAGCAGTCACCCATCCAACTCGTGACCGCGCGGGACGTTGCTTAACTTTGCTGATCGGTTGAAAACAGCTAAGTAAACTTCGCTACGAGCGCTTCAATAATAATATAATAAGAAAGTAAACCTATTGTTTTCCTGTTAACGAAAGTGTATTATTAAGTTATTTGATCTTTTGTTTTCCTATGTGTTATGTAAGCGAAAAAATATTCTTATTAGATAGGAATTCGTAGCGCTCGTAGCAAAGTTTGCTTAGCCGTTCTTAACCGATCAGCTTAGTTAAGCAACGTCCGCCGCGGTAATGACTAAGATGGGTGACCGCTTCTGACATTACTACCGAGCGCTTCCGTGCTTCGTTAGTTGCAAATAAAGTGCTAGGAGAATATCTAATACCAAGGAGATTGTCGTGTTCATTCAATTTAATTTAAAAAACAAACCATGAAGTTTCTTACCTTTGTAGTTAAACGATTTACATATTAAGCAAACGTTTGCCATAATCAAAATTAAATCAATTGTTTTTAAAGTGACACAACCTTTTATTTCTAACACTTAGTGTAGCATTGTAATTTTTACTCATAAGTGTATTAAAAATAGTTGTAGGACACTCCTGATGTGTATTATCCCAATTTAAGCTTGGCCGATTTTAACCCTCGCCTAGGCTTACAATATCGCAGCCTCCATTAGAATAATCTACTTTCCACACTCGCGTTATAATACTACTACTACCCCACATATTATGGGGTTAGGGTGAGAAGATGACTCATTCTTGAAGATGGCGGTGTTTTTTTTCCTTATTGTTTAGCCTTTGCCCACTATCTCACCTGATGGAAAGTGATGATGTGGTCGATGGTGTTGTTCAGGCTAATCTAGAATTACTGGCTCTCAAGGACAGCTGCCGGAACATGCCGTTAGGTGCATAGCGACATGTTTTCTACTTGAGGGTGGTAAAGCCGAATGTGCCATGCAATCCATGCCTGCATATTATTACACAGGGTACCAAACATCGTAAAATCAGACGGAAACTTTCAATTCTACTTAGCCAACGTTTGAACGGGAAAATTGCCAAAAAATAAATAATTCAACCTTTGTCAACTGAACCACGAGGCAGTGTTTGCGTTCCGGCTGTAATTGCGTTATCCTACACAAACATACACATTTAGTCAACGTAAACAGGAAATGTTTGTTCAATTGGTCAAGTTGAAAAGAGCTTTGAAAACTATTACTGAAGTCAAAAACAAATTATAATTGTATGGTGCTGTATCCGTACGCTAGTGTAATTTAAGTGTGCATTTATAAATGTTTTGTTTTTCTTTGTGGCGATCGGTAAGTGCCCTATACTTATTTAAATGAAGTATCTACGGGGAAGCCCACTGAAAAGTTTGTTTTATTCAAATGGCGCTAAGTGTTTGCTTCATAGAAAAGGTCAATTATTCAATGGTTGATGTTTTGGATATCACTATATTTTGTATTAAATTGGCGTGTAGCATGTGAATGATTAATATGAGGAATTAACAAATTTATGAATAATCCTTTAAGAGACTACCCGTACCCAGTGAACGACAGATGCCGGGCGCGTTTTTAGGGTTCCGTACCCAAATACCCTATTACCGAGACTTGGCTGTCCGTCCATCTGTCACAAGCCTGTATCTCAAGAACGGTGATAGCTAGACAGTTAAAATTTTCACAGATGATGTAATTCTATTGCCGCTATAACAAAAAATACTAAAAATAAAATATATATTAAAGGGGGGCTCCCATACAACAAACTTGATTTTTTACCGTTTCTTGCTCGATACTCATAACGGTGACAGGTAGACGCTTTAACTATTCACAGAATATTTAGTTTTATGTTCTTTTTAAATATAATTAATTAAAATAAAATGAATAGTTAAGGGGGCTCCCATACAACAAAAGAGGTTTTCGCCGTTTATTTGCTAAAAATAATAATAATGAAAACGAGATAATGGTACGGAAACCTTCGTGAGCGAGTCCCACTCGCACCTGCCCGATTTTTTTTTATTTGTAGTACTTTTCCGTTATGCATCAACGGTATTAACGTAATATTTTAAATAATTATTGTAAAGATATAAGAAGATATGTTTGTAAATATGAAATTGTCACAATGTACATTGAATTTATTTGTTTTTGAAAAAACTAGGCTATTAATATTTAATTATATTATTGTTTATTATTATAATATACTGTATCTCAATTGAATTTAAATAATTACTTTGTAAGAATTGTAAGTAATTATTAATTTGTATATTATATTGTATTTGTTGTTTAATTAGATCCAAGATGTAAAATAGAACAGGGTAGTCCTAAATACTATAATTCAGGCTGATCACCCTAGTTTAGTAGTTAGAGAATTACATGAATGTGTTATAAAATCAATAAATTAATATTATTATTTATTGATACCTGGCATGTACTCAGGTCAGTCAGGTTTAGTCAGCTAAACAAGCAGTTAATAAAACAAAGTGTAAAGCACTTAACCTTAAACTTAATACCACACTAAAGAAAAGTAAATAATTCTAATAAATCATTTATATAAAAGATAAAGAATTAAACTAGGTTACATACAAATAAATTAAAATAAGACAATACAGTTTTAAAATCAGCTTATAAATGTTTGTCCAGTTTTCCATTTCATTATAAATTTTATATCTTAATTTAGAAAAAAAATCTATAAAAACGATTTTACCAAATAATTTATATATCTCCCAATATATACCCCTTAAAGTTAAACCATCCGTGTGGATGGTTTAACTATAAGGGAATGTAATGGTGGCCCAGAGGTAATGACAATGGACAGCAGAACAAGGGTCCATACTTCAAATTTTGCCACAATCTGGGATCCACCACAAAGTGGTAGGGCATTTTGCGAATGCTTTCATGAATGGCTACCGCTCAAGTAGTATGTCGCGTTCTCCTTACAGCTGTAGAAGGAGTTTTATTCTGGCTTTAGCTTTTTTAATACCTTGGATTACATTATCGACACTAATCTGATATAGTGGTTAAATTTTAGCCCATCAGAACCTAAAATGGAACCAACTTCTACACTCAAAACTGTGAAAAAAACTTGTTGAAGTCGGTGCCATGATATTGCAAAAGTAACTATTATGACAATATTGTGTGCAAATTTCTCTGTTTTTAGTGTCCTTTGCTAGTTATGGGATCGATTATCATTCACTGGCAATGACTAAATATTTGTATATTATCATTAAAATAGGAGATAAAAATCAGTTATCGGAGTGTAACTCAAAAATGGCTAGACCCATTTTCATGAAATTTAAATGGGACCACACGACAAGCATAAAAAGGAAGCATACAAATTTTTACTGGGTCAACACGCAGTAAATAGTTCTGAGGTACCAATCATAAAAAATAGACAAATTGAGAACCTCCTCCTTTTTTAGAAATCGGTTAAAAAACCAACACCGTACTGGTAAATGATGACACGATTCAACCACATAGGAATATGATATAAGTTTATCGAACAACCCACGTTAACGCATTACTGATGACGGAATATAACTTGCACTACGATATTTGGTACGTATTTCTGTAGTTTTATATATATGTTTGGCAGAATTAATCACATAATTTTCTTCATCGGAGCTAGTACAGAAGATTTTAAATAATTTCATTCATACTTAACGTGTGCATGATCGTGTCGTCTAAGAAGTGCACAAGCGACTAAGAAGTGTTTGATATGTAAGTGCAAGTTACCATTACTGTTTATGTTATTTGGTTTTGTTAATGCTAATTATGTAAATTTAATATATGGTATTATTGACAATATTGTTTGAATTGTGTGAAATATAATCTAACTACCACTCAATGTGTACGTTCCTTGCAATGACCTTTTCCTTAGTATATAGTAAGAAATATCTAACATTATATATATACGGTACATAATACCTTCTATATACAAGTCGGTTTTAACTTTTTATTTCGACCGCAAGTTTTTGTAGTTTACCGTCAATACCCTCAACTTTCAGTAAGTTGAGGGTATTACAAACCACACATGATAGAAAAGCCTAATCTTCACGGCCTCTACTCTGAACTGTCGTTAATAAAACTCCGTGCAAACTTATCTCTCGAGGGATAGATAAAAATATTTTCTTCCAAAAAAACAAACCTTTGAGGGAAGAATTTTGCAGAATCACGCGCGATGCTGCCACAATGTTATGGAGTTATACTATATGCAGTAGCAGAGCTCATGCTTAAACTCTCATCAAAAATTAATTTATAGCTAGCTGTACCTGTGACTTTGTTCGCGATTGCCGTGCCTGCAGACTAATTATTCACATTTAGCACTGTTTATCTCATACTAAGCAACGACATACAGACACACAGCCAAAAAAAAAAAAACAGTTTTGGCATCAGTGTCAGCTAGCATAATCGTTGCATTGTTCTAAGACGGAACGAAAAATGATATATAGTATATCATTTTTATAATATAGATAGACAAGGGTCAAAAAAGCCAAAGAAGTCAAGTACCAAGACTGCATGTATAAAAATAAAGACGTGGATGGTAGGAAAGTTGGTAGCGCGAGGACGAGCAATGGAAAATAGTTAAAGAAACTATTTTCAACATACTTGCTCGTTAAGGCACTATTACGTAGGCATCGTCTCTATGAAATTAGCTTTTATCCATACATGTACTTTGACATTCAAGTAGATTGACACTAAAGAGATAGTTTGTGTTTAATTATTTTTCTTAGACATATAAACCAAGGAGTTTCTGACTTTGGAGTTATATATACGAATCACTTTATAACCTCTTTACTGTCGGCGGTGTATAAAGAGTATATAATGGCGGTGTAGTTCCTTGTTTTTCTTTTTTATTAAAAATTCTGTCCTTGGTTTTATTTATATTTAGTGAAATAATGAGAATATTACTTACTATTAAATTGAAATTGGTTCTCTCGTGATACGTTCTACTCGTGATCAAGCCGCGATTGTAATATAAAACTGCACACACGTACCTTATGTGCTATTGCGGTCTTAGGCTAGCATAGCGGCTGTAAAGTATACGTATGCGATTGTGTGCGTGAGTTGAAATCAGTTCTGTTATCTTCAACTTGCGTACTGTATCTATCGTATGACCACAATGTCAGCGTTACCAACTTTATGCACGATAAATGATACGTTCCGAGGCACTTATCGCCCTCGTAATGCGGTAATGTTGAGATTTATCGTGCTTAAACTCAAAAACATGAACAGCAAATCATTATTATAAGGGAGAAAGTTCGTTGAATTGTTTGAGGTGTTTGCTCTTTTGGAGTGACGCGAAAATTGGTGGCACGACTTTTAACAGACTTCCGAAAAAATAGGATAATGTGCAAGATTTTTCTTTCAGTTACAGTCAATTTAACTAAAAAAATATTTGCCTGTTTGTTTAAACATATACCTACACTAATATTATAAAGATAAAAGATATGTAATTTTGTTCGTAACGAATAAACTACTAGACCGATTTCCAAAATTCTTTCACCATTAAAATCCTACATTATCCTTGATGATCAAACACAGGAAAGATATATTCTCAAAGAAGTTTTTTTTTGGAAAATAATTTTGGAAAATTCTAGCGGCCCGCCCCGGTGCATGGAGTGCCTGGGTAGTATTCTAGGGAGTAGTCCCTAATATGCAACTTTTTCTGATGGTGAACATTTTCATGAGCAAGCAGGTATAAATCACTGAAAGGGGGAGGTTCGTAGACATGTTGATAGTTGGTAGGTCATTAGATATGTAACTACATAACAATGAAAACAACTCTAAAATTGTTCCGCATTGCAACAACCCATACTAGTCATTGTTTGGTGCTTTTGATCACAACTTCAAACCCACAATAGAGGTCAGCGTTGTGAGTTGTTTTTTTAGTAAACAGTACAGTATATGGTACATTATATATAAAAATTTCAGATTGAAAACTTGTTTAGTTTTTGGGATAGACTTAGAAACCGTTACAAAATATTGTACAGCCCTACATTTTTTCATTTCGTATAAATAGGTATTTTTATCGATTGAATTGTTAGATTCAGTTTGCGGATATCCATATTAAGTAAAAATATCAAAATATATTAAAAAAAAATATTGAATTAATAATACAGCAAAACATTTAAAAAACTATGGTTAGATTTATAGAGTTAATAACTGATCGAGCTCTTATTGACTCCGTCTTATAGTCATGACTCTTCCCTTATTCACTATCGTGAGCTCAAAGAATCAATACTCCCACTTTACGAACGAAGTTCACTTCTATTATAAGAACAGCATCATTACGAATATAAATAATGTTTCGTCAGCATTACACGATCTGCCGCCATTTCAAACATTGCTGATTCAATTTTATAGTGCTTCACCAACTGCAGATCACGTATTTTTCGAATCGTCGGTGTATGTTTTTTTCATATCGAATGAAAGTCACTCATTCGATTGCAATGTAATTTAACACAGAGATATTCTGAAGCCTGAGGAGTTGGGGGACTATTATTCGATTTGTCGTAGTTTTACATACCATCTTCCAACGCTTATCCCAACCATGTGGGGTTGTTGGGTTCAATGTGTCATCTCTTACGATTCAAGGACATATATTATTTAAGAATATATTTTAGTTATAAAATAATTAGGCGTTGTCTAATAATTAAAAAATTTGGCTTCAGTTCTATGGCCAGCCTTTTTTTTTTTTGGGATTGTGACGGAACAAACACGAGGCCCACCTGACATTAAGCGGCAACGTGTGGCTATAACAGATGCATTTTGCTATAAGTGACACACTGCAATGCAACCGTCACCTTGAGACATACAATTGTTAAACCCCATTTGCCTGTAATTTGAACTGGCTCTCAAGAATTGCTGCCGGATCACACTATTAGGCGCTTGGCGACCAATTTTCTACGTGAGGGTGGTAGTTGTCCAGGTATGCATTCGCAAAATGCCGTTTATATAAATACTACGCGGCGAAGCTCAAGCCGGCGGTGGGGATCGAAGCATGAATCTACGGCACGGCAGTCTAACACTATTACCGTTTTGTTATCATTACCTAAAAACCTGACCCCAATCCATCTTGGGAATGCTCTGGTTAAATACTTTCACCAGCTACCATTACGATAATCAGGGCGTTAATTGGCAACGAGCCATGTTTTGCGCCCATTGTTGAACAACTCTACCATTGTAGTTCTATATAAATAAAATGTTCAAAACAACCTTCATCGATTGCGCGTTTCACATTTTAGCACCCTTAATATCACAGCTCTCGTATCACTCCTGATAAATGAGGCTCAACCATCTCTTGCAACATTATACACATTCGTTATCCCCCGGCCTAATTACACCTTAACCTATATAGTCTTACGCAAGACCTAAATAAATAACCCGGTAACGACCTCACGGCCAGTTTTATGAACCAGGAACAAAAGGTTGAATAATATCCTTTATATCCGTCTTATCACAAACGCCAGTTTCAGCTGAAATCGTCACTAATTAAGTACCGTGTCAGCCGTTATTAAGGTTTTATCTCTTGCTCATATGGCTCATGAATCAATTAGATCCGCCTGAGGGTGCCCGCTTATCCGGGCCGGTCATTTTAACAAAGACGCACGATATATTGTGGGCCAGAGCCGTGTAGGCAAGATACGGACAAAGGCGTTCATCTGAAAAACCCATGTAAAGTGGTCGGAGAAAAGAAGGTTTTATGGCACGTAAAGATGCAAAAGTAAAAGTGCGGTATTTCACGTTATTGTACCAGTGGAAGTGATGTGGGTTTGTGAGGAGTCTCTTTGTTATACTTACAAAATGTCTGGGTTTTATTAGAAGGCACCCTTTTTTATTATATTTTGAGTAGTGGCAAATCTAAATGCTAATGTTTTATTTTTTACCGATTACAGAAAGAGGAGGTGGAGAAACTTCACTGCATTTTTTATTTTATTTTTTTATGTTTGTTATCTCAGAACTTATGTCTGGGTGAACATTTTGATGTTTTTTTTTTATATTTGAAAACTGATGCTTGCCTTGTGGTCCCATTTCAATTTAATTAAAATTGGTCAAGCTGTTATAGAGTTACACTCCAATAAATGAAAATTATTTACCTATCTTGATGATATAGTCATTGACAGTGAATAGCAATTGATCCCATAAGTAGCAAGCGTCACAAAAAAGGATGAACATTTTTTTTTCCAACAAATGGAACTGACTCCAACACTCAACCAAATTTGAGTGTTGAAGTCGGTCCATATTATCGTAAATAAAAAACTAACGCGTAGGAATGCTGAAATATTTTTATAAAAACTGACGTGAGTTGACATAATTATTAACTAACTAACTAAGTATACCGGCTAGCACTCACAGTGTTTGGTCGTAGTCTCCGAACGGTGTTCAAGCAGTAAAGATGCTCATTCTGTCACTGTCTTCACTGCACTCGTCAAAAGTATGTGCAGGGTCTTCGCACTCTATAGCAATTACGTCTAATTTGCGGGTAAACAGTTTGGCACTGGTCGAGGCACAATTAAGCACCGGTTTCCACGCAGATGGTAAAGTCCAGCCACCGTTCCTATAAAAATTTGGATGACGATTTATTTCAATAGCCTCACGTACTTTCCGCGGCACAAAATACTTTTCTCTCGCTAGTACGGATGACTTACCAAACCGTATGAAATGTTTTGTATCTTTAACTGCGGCGTGCGTGAGTACGTAGCGATTCCTGATTAATAAAAATAACAATCTTTTCAACTTCTATATGCAGGTGAAGCTTAAAACGCACCTCACACAAATTAATTTGGCAAAAATTAATTTTGGTTTATCTATAAAAATTACCTGAGTGCCTAGTTCAAAACTTAGATACCTTAATAACGAAAAATGCTAAGTAGATTGCCTCCGTTTCTGGTTTACTTAGCCCAATTTCCTGGGTTTAGGTAAATTAATCGCCATGAAACAGGCAGCTATTGCAAGTTCTAGTCTTGATCATCTATCACCGCCCAATAGAGGTTTTTACCTAACGCCCTCATTCTTTCAGACTTTTTGTCGTGTCTACACTTTCCACGAAAAATGCGGACGGAATAAGGTTCAGATAACATGAGGGCAATGAAAAAAGTGATTTTATCAGATCAAATTATATTTATATATAATTATACTGCAATGACTTATAGGTTGTCATGATTTTATTGTAGCAGCTGTAGTGTTGTATATATAGTTCATACTATTTTGTTTATAAAAGCATACCGCTTGATGCTTGACATGATGACTGACATGTTAATGAAGGCGTTAATGTAGGGATAAATGTCATTTTGGTTGTTTTCGGGGTTCCGAACTTAAAAAAGAAAAACGGAACCCTTCTAGGATCACTTTGTTGTCCGTCTGTCTGTATATCAAGACCCTTTTTCTCAGGACCGCGTGGGGGTATCAAGGTAAAATTCATATCAAATACTCAGGTCTACTGGTCTACTGTCTTTTGGAGCTGTAAAAATATCAGAGTTCTAAGTCAACGCAATCGAAAGATACAGCCGTTTATTGGATGACTTTGTTGTCCATCTATCTGTCATTCAAGACCCATATTCTCAGGGATGCGTCGAGGTATCAAGCTAAATTTCATATCAAATACTCAGGTCTACTGGTCTACTGTCTTTTGGAGCTGTGAAAAAATCAGAGTTCTAAGTCAACGCAATCAAAAGATCTATTTATGCCATAAATTTTCAATACCTACTCGCAAGGGAATCAAAACCTACAGAGTTACATCCCGTGGACTTAGAATCTTGAAATTTTAACACGAATGAACGTCTTATAGCACAGATAACGAAAATAATTAATGTTTAGTTACGAATACATCATATGATATAAATATTTTTAATAATTTTAAAATGTTATAAATTTCATTTAGCAATGAAATTACCGTTAATTTTACCCGCATACCTACAGTTTTGTACGGAACCCTCGGTACGTGAGTCCGACTCGCATTTGATCGGTTTTTTTAATTTATTTCTTGTTTACATATTTAGGTAATGGTCTTAATAGTAGTCGTAGTGAAAGCGACCAAGGCAGGTATCGAAAGACCCCGATGACCCCATCGCAGTCATTACGTTGATAGCTTTGGCGTCAACCGCAAGTCGTGCCTGTAACATGGCCAGGGTTTTTTTTTGTTATTGTTATTGTGACGGAGCAAATTAAATGAAATATCTATTTATTGCCACACAAATACAGAATAAGATTCAAATTTATAATTAGGTGATTCGTTAATATTGCGGGCAAAAGGGTTACACTCAGCATAAGCCGCGTGACATTTTCATGCACTCGCGATGCTGTTTTTCAGTGCACCCCTATGCTCGGGCTGGTGTTCGCTGAGATAGCAAATGAGGATGAATATGAGCGATCACACTACGTAGAGTTTCTTAATAATTACAAAACAGCTACACATTAAACTTTAAGTACAATTGAACAAAACTAAACTAATAAAAATATTTATTAAATAAGCGTGTGTGTCTGTGTGAATGTTGTGAGGTGTGTATGTGTGTGGGGGGTGGGAGTGCGTGTGAGTGTATGTGTATTGTGTATGAGTAAATGTGTATGCGTGTAGTTGTGGGTAACAAATTTGGTGATTTAAGTTCGTGTTTTAAAGGTTGCTAAAAAATTGTTTTTTTTGCCGGACCAGTAGAATAGCTTTAATATTTTTTTGAATCATTTTGGACTTATTTTTTGTCTGAGAGGCGGAGGAAGGTTGTTCCACACTTTTCACGCTCTGTATTTAAAGCAACCTTTTAATCGTACAGAAGTGTGTTTTGGTATCCACAAACAATTGGTTTGTTTAGAGCGAGTGTTTAATGTGTGAATTTCCTTGGTCCATGTAAACTTTTCAAAAAGATATTCGGGCTTTTGGCTCCTTTCTGAGTCAAGCAAGCTAGGTGAAGTTCTTGTCTAGTCTTCATGTTAAGTATATTATGTTTGACTAGAAAAAGAGTCACGTGCTCTCTTCTGGGTATGGTGAAACAGAACCGTGCACACGCGTTTTGCACTCGTTCGATTGCAAGTTCTGTTTTCGCCGATAATTTAGGTCCATATACCGCACAAGCCCGAGACCCACCTAATGTTGGGTGGATAAACCTCTGCCTGTAACAGATGCATTTCGTCATCGACGAATTGCACTGCGCCCGTCACACTGAGACGTACAGTTGTTAGGTCTCATGTGCCTATAATTTTACTGGCTCTCAAGGACTGCTGCCGGAATACACTGTTAGGTGCTTGGTGACAGATTTTCTACTGGAGGGTGGTCGCTAGCTAGGCGGGCATTCGCAAAATGCCCTTCTACCATGTGGTGAAGCTCAAGCCCGCGGCGAGATTCGAACCATGGACCTGCTGCACGGCAGTCCATAGCCAATGCCACTGAGCTATCGCTGCTTCATGAGTGCGCCATTCAGCGCGGTATTCAGAGGTTACACAATCAAACACCGAGCTTGAGACAGTAATAAAGTCCCGATTAGCCTCTCCAAAAATAGTCACAGAGTGATTTTCTGAGGGCCCACTCTCTACGGTACAACACTGCAGTTGTACCGGGGCATTTAGTTCCGACCCTCCCAATGTATCTCGGCAGCGACTCAAGCCGAGGTCCGATGCTCGCTGACAACCCCTCTAATAGTAGTTGTGCGTTTTCCGGAGACCTAGGTAGAAAACGCTTTTTGCTTTCTACGCCCATCTCGGCGGAAGTGCCTTTAGCAGCCCCTCCAGGGCTATAAGAGAGTCTTCACTCTCCCAAAATCCGGTGGAGTTGGACGGCTGAGAGCGGTAGTCAACATCTATGCCCTAACTAAAAAAACAGAGTGAAAGCTTCATGACTCCGCTCAGGTGCTGCACCGGGAAATGTTTAAGTAGCTTTCATTCTGTTCATTTCTTTATTCATATTGAAACGGTACCTGTTTACTGTTGGGCTTTAAATAGCTGTATTTTGTTTCATTCCATTTTACCAGTGAGAACACTACTATGACGCCAAACAGCCAAGCTTTAGTCGCCAAAAACCGCAAATAAATTACGCGAGCTTAGTTCGACGTAGTTGTTTTCATTTATCGAAGAAAGTTGAGCCCTTCCATCATCGTCCCACACAAGAGAAACTACTTTTTGTGGCCAAGCTGTTTTCGTCTTTTGTTTTTCACATTGAGTTTTTTATTTGTATCTGTAGTGGCTCGCCTGATGGTAAGCATCATGCCTGTCCATATCAAAGTTGCAGTGTCACCTTGTACTGCATGTCACTGCTCTGTATTCCTCACTCAGAGACGTTTGACGTTTGAGTTCTTTCATATTCAAGCTTTTAGCTTGCATTTGATATTCTCTTTAAAAGATAAAACATACTCATCAAGAAAATACCTGATTTATGCCCACCTCAAATAAATAAACGTCTTGTTATAGTCTTACGACTAAAATGGAGCTAAAATGTTTCCTACCTCCTATTCTGTTGTAAGTAGGACCATTTTTACTTATATTATTTAATCGCACTACCGTTAATAAAAGTATGTGACCTCCTATCCATCCAAATGTTGTCTGGAAGAGATCGCTTAAGCGGTAAGACCGCCCATTGTACAACATTATATTTAAGATAATGAATAGATTCAGGCGTTACTTTGCGGAAATCCATTTATAATAATAACAAATACTTTTAAAATATTTTAAGAAAACATCAAATTAATATTTTATAAAACACTTAAAAAATATAAAAATATATCTAGTGAAAATTCCGCTTAATTTTCCTGCTAAGCCGACGTGACGTCACAAACGCCACGCAGCCAAATCGGAAGAATTTTCGACGCGTTTCGCTTCTACACGAAGCATCCTCAGGAGGTCTTGACTCTTCGAGCGCAAGATCGAGAATGAGCGGCCGACGGCTCGGCACGCCTTTATATAGACGGGCTGTGTCAGCTCGCCTTTGTCTAGACTCGAGCGTGAGTCACCGCTCTTTGTTGTAGCTAACGGTGAGTAATACGTTTTTAAAGTGACAATGACATCATAATGGTCATAAATTGATAACAAAAAATAATTTTGAATTGTTTATATTATGTAATGTGTTTTAGAATATGAAACATATCGTAAAAAATATAACAAAATTACTTCCTAAAACAAATACATATTTAACTATTTTGTAATGGCAAATTATCACTAAAAATACGCAACAGTGGTGATGAAACCAATTGCGTCTGTTCATTCAACAGTGCAACGCCTGTACTATGTTTTAATATTTCTAACTGTTCCAATACACACAATCGAAATCCCTTATCACAACAATGTAAAATCTTAAAGGTATTACTATCAAGGAGTTGATGACTGCTTTCAATTAAATGTTTTGCAAAGTGAGACTGTTCGGGATGGTCGTTCCTATACGTGGATTTGTGTTCTTTATATCTAGTATCAAAATTACGGCCGGTTTGACCAATATAAACACTGTTACATTCGTCACAAGTAAGTTTGTAAACACCGGATTTTTTATTGTTTTCTAAACGATCTTTTCCGTTACATAAATGGCGTAAATTTTGGTTTGTTCGAAAAGCTACATGGACGTTATTTTTCTTAAATATATTGGAAATTTTTTGAGAGATTGGACCCATATAAGTAATGCTACCTACGTACTTGATATTTCTATCAGTAGGGCAAGAATATAGGAGTGACATAGCTCTATTACGTTGTTTATTATGAATTAATCGATCAACTAATTGTTTATTGTAGCCGTTGGAAATAGCAATTTGGTATATTATATTAAGTTCCTTATTATAATTTTCTTGATTAAGAGGAACCGATAACAGTCTATGGACATAACTTTGAAAAGCTGCTAACTTGTGTTGAATGGGATGACAAGAAGAGAAGGGGATAGCAATATCTGTGTGTGTCAGTTTTCGATATATTTGAAAATCTAGTTTATTGCTAACTCTTGTAAGCGTTAAATCTAAAAAGTTGATAGATTGATTTAATTCTAATTCGAGTTTAAATTTAATTTTGGGATGTATATTATTCAGTTTCTTAACAAAGATATCAATCTGGCGAGAAGTGCCAGTCCAACAAATGATTATATCATCAACGTATCTATAATAAAATAGAATATTAGGTTCCTGTGCTATGTGTTTACGCTCAAAGTCGTCCATAAAAAGTTCGGCCATTAGTGGACTTAAAGGTGACCCCATAGCTAATCCTTCCTTTTTAAATAATACTCATCATTAAACCTGAAGTAATTTTGTTTCATACAAATAGTAGTTAAATCAATAAGGTCATTTACTTTCCCGGGATGTAATCGTTGTTTCTCAAAGTGATTCTCCAAGACGCGTAAGCAATTTTCGTAAGGAACGTTGGTGAATAGACTGTCTACATCAAGGGATAATAATTTGGCACCGGGAGGTACGTTAATATCTTTGACTTTGTGTATCAGATCTAGACTGTTCTTTAAACTATATTTGGGTTTGAAAGATGATTTGCTACACAACAAAATATTAAGATGTTTTGCTAGGTTGAACGCGGGAGCGCCAACATAAGAGACAACGGGATGAATAGGAATGTTCTCGTTGTGTGTTTTTGGTAAACCGTAGAGGCAGGGGGACCTAGGGTTCATTGGTACTATATTGTTGAGTGAATGTGTCGGGATAAATGAAGTAGCCTTTATTGCATTTTTAATATCTAGAGTAAATTTCTTAGTTGGGTCGGAATTCAACCGCTCAAACTCCTCACCTTGGATTATATCATTAACTTTCTGGTTGTAATTATTTTTGTCTAATATAACCACACTATTGCCTTTATCTGATTTGGAAACAACTAAATTGTTTTGGCTTCATTTATCTTGTAAAGAATGAAACTGCCTTATTTCAGAGCTATGGTGATTACTAGGGGAGTAAGCTTTTTTAATTTGAACAGCTATTTGGTGTTTTACAGCAATATCAACTTTACCTTTAACACAAGATATTTCAGAATCTACTAACAAAGTTTCGAGAGTTTTCTGTTACAAATTAGGGGTAAGATTATATTTTAAACCTTTTTCTAAAAGAGAAAGTTCTGACGTTTGAAATTGGGTATTACTTAAGTTTTCAACCCGTGGGTGAAACGTGTGAGCCTGGCTTTGATCAATTGAACTAACATCATTATTATTATTAAATTGTAAATTACGTGATAATCTTTCCAACTTCCTAGATTGTGATAAGTATTTTTCATGTGTCACTTTAGAAGCTAAATCCCTAGCTTTACTATCTAAAATATCGAACTCAACATTATGTAAACTGAAACTAAGCTCTGAATAAAGGACCTTCAGGTGAAGTTTGAGGGTGTCCCTAACTGAAAACCAATGTCTACATTCTTCGTTTAACCAAATCTGTTTAGCTTTATTTAACGCGATATTACTAGCCCGAGTGTGGGTATTGGTACGTAAATTAATGTAATTTGGAATGACACCTAACTGTTTGCATTGCTGATTGAACCAGACATTTTGGGCAGCTAACCGATGGAGTTTAGTCAATTTTATGTACAATTTCGCCTTCTCAGCTATACTTGCTGTTTTAAGATAATGAATAGATTCAGGCGTTACTTTGCGGAAATCCATTTTTAATAATAACAAATACTTTTAAAATATTTTAAGAAAACATCAAATTAATATTTTAATAAAACACTTAAAAAATATAAAAATATATCTAGTGACAATTCCGCTTAATTTTCCTGCTAAGCCGACGTGACGTCACAAACGCCACGCAGCCAAACTGGAAGAATTTTCGACGCGTTTCGCTTCTACACGAAGCATCCTCAGGAGGTCTTGACTCTTCGAGCGCACGATCGAGAATGAGCGGCCGGCGGCTCGGCACGCCTTTATATAGACGGGCTGTGTCAGCACGCCTTTGTCTAGACTCGAGCGTGAGTCACCGCTCTTTGTTGTAGCTAACGGTGAGTAATACGTTTTTAAAGTGACAATGACATCATAATGGTCATAAATTGATAACAAAAAATAATTTTGAATTGTTTATATTATGTAATGTGTTTTAGAATATGAAACATATCGTAAAAAATATAACAAAATTACTTCCTAAAACAAATACATATTTAACTATTTTGTAATGGCAAATTATCACTAAAAATACGCAACAGTGGTGATGAAACCAATTGCGTCTGTTCATTCAACAGTGCAACGCCTGTACTATGTTTTAATATTTCTAACTGTTCCAATACACACAACCGAAATCCCTTATCACAACAATGTAAAATCTTAAAGGTATTACTATCGTCATCAACTATAGCAGTCATCAACTATATATATATATATATATAGTTATATAGTATAGTTGAACTATATATATATAGTTGATGACTGCTATAGTTGATGACGCGGGAGGCGTGCTGACACAGCCCGTCTATATAAAGGCGTGCCGAGCCGCCGGCCGCTCGTTCTCGATCGTGCGCTCGAAGAGTCAAGACCTCCTGAGGATGCTTCGTGTAGAAGCGAAACGCGTCGAAAATTCTTCCGGTTTGGCTGCGTGGCGTTTGTGACGTCACGTCGGCTTAGCAGGAAAATTAAGCGGAATTGTCACTAGATATATTTTTATATTTTTTAAGTGTTTTATTAAAATATTAATTTGATGTTTTCTTAAAATATTTTAAAAGTATTTGTTATTATTATATTTAACCTTATATTAAGCCCACATTTTTGTTACATTTGGTGTACAGCAAAGTGTCATCTATTTATCTATTCAGACGTACATTATACTGACAGGTTATAACAAAGCGGTTACTAATATATTGTTGAACTTAAGGGCCAGGATATAATTGCTTTGAAGAAACATTAATTAAGGCAATAAACTCCACTCTTTATCGGTAACTTTTGTGGAAGTGGTTCTACATTACAAATTACAGCAAACTTCATTAATGGAGAAAGCATACTATACTTAGATATTACTCAGATCGATTCTATATCGAAGCCACTTGAGTCCACGTGTAGGAGTCTACACGTGGACTAATGTGGCTTGATTGGTAAAATAAAAACTAACTTTACTTTACTTGTTTAAGGTAAAGTAATTTTTAAATTTCACAGAAAGAATAAATGTACGACAGTTGGTTAACTAACCGTAAAAGTAATAAGGATAATATATAATAATATCTAATAAAATAATTATTATGTAGCACATATTTTATATTATCAGAGGGCCCCAAATTCTGCTAGATCTGTATCTTGGAGCCCCGAATGACCACCTGGGAAACACACTTCTGGTATGCAAATCATGAAGGATTGGAAAATTCCTGTAATTGCCATTGGTGTGTTCTAAATTGTTACTATCTGTGTATTAACGTGTGAAAAGGGGGACTATGACAATACGTGATTAGGGTGAATGAGTGTAACAGGGTGTGTGAATGTAGAAGGTGTATGTGTGATCATGTCTATTAGCATTAAAGTTAAGGTGCTTCTGTGTAAGTAAATAGTATTGTACAGGTCTCACTGACGCTTTGGTAATAATGGTTTCTCGATCGTGCGCTCGTATAGTCAAGACCTCCTGAGGATGCTTCGTGTAGAAGCGAAACTCGTCGGAGATTCTTCCGGTTTGGCTGCGTGGCGTTTGTGACGCCACGTCGGCTTAACAGTAAAATTAGGCGGAATTGTCACTAGATATATTTTATATTTTTTAAGTGTTTTATTAAAATATAAATTAATGTTTTCTTGAAATATTTTAAAAATATTTGTTATTATTAAAAATGGTTTCCTAGAAGATATTTTTTGATGGCCCAGCTATGATAGAGCTTCGACCTTAATGAAGGCTGTATTTACTTATATTACCAGGTAGTGACTTTTTGTTTCATGAACCCTAGATCTAGGTGTCGAATATCTATAGCACATTAACGATGAAATTTCAGACAGAATTTTGCTAGAAAAGTATTTGAGTATAAAAACATATACATTCCTTTATTAACATTACCTTTCATACAAAAATAATTAGCAGTGATGGTTCAGTGGTAAGCAGTATGGCTCAGTGGCATTGGCTATGGACTACCGCAGCAGGTCCATGGTTCGAATCCCACCGCGAGCTTGAGCTTCACCGCATGGTGGTAGGGAATTTTGCGAATGCCCGCCTGGCTAGCTACCACCCTCAACTAGAAAATATGTCGCCAAGCACTTAACGGTGTGTTCCGGCAGCTGTCCTTGAGAGCTAGTTATTCTAGGTTAACCTTCGATCACAGCACCACTTGTCACCAGGTGAGATTGTGGCCAAAGGTAAAAAAAATATATCTTAAAACGGATTTTTGCATTTGTTGTTGTGTTTTAAGTCTGATATTCAATTGGGAATGTACAACTAATCACCAAGATTTATTCTAATTAGCCCTATACAATTCTGGAACCTTCGTAAAATTATAATAAAAACGTAAATTTTCTTGTCTCCTATTACAAATAGTAAAGTAACTATTTGTACTGGGAGACAAGAAAATTGTTGCAGCTACGAGTAATCAACTTAGTTACCGATGGGGTCGTACCAGTGCCAGTGGCGTAAGAGATGGGTAGGTATGTTGTGTAGATATAGGCATATTAATCATATTGCTAGCCAACTTGACATACTAGGTTAACGAACATTATTAGTAATAATCCTTGCAAAACCTTGGTTTATACAAGACGGGCCAGTTGCGCGCCTGAAGGTAAGTAGAAGGTGTAGTTTTTGAAGCGCTCGTTTGTTTAGCCGTCCTTAACCGCTCAGCATAGTTAAGCAACGTCCGCCGCAGTTATGAGTTGGATATGTGACCGTTAGTGGCATTACTACTGAGCGCTTCCGTGCTTCGGAGGGCACGTTAAGCCGTCGGTCCCGGTTGCTGTCTTGGGATGGCAGTGGTTACAGTATGGTTGTAGGGCATTTTGCGATTGGGCCTGGCTAGAGACCAGCCTCGAGTAGAAAATCTGTCGCACGAAACGGTTTGTTCAGGCATCTGTCCTAGAGAGTCATTATAGGTTAGCGTGAACAACATCTTTGACCACATCATCACTTACCATCAGGTGTGATAGAGGTCAAAAGTTAGCCTATCAGCAATAAAAAAAAGGTATGCGACAAATTGCAGTGTCACAGTTATCGTTCAACTTGATTCTGCACTCTTCATTCCTAGAGATTTGTTTTAATGTATTGTATAAACAGTAATTTGACTTGCTACAGTGCCTTTGACGCCTAAATACAGCAATGTTTGCACACTACTACCTAAAGGGTAAATATCTGATACTGAGATGGCACCCTAATATGGAAGTCACTGCCTGTAGTTTCAGGATTTTCGTACATCAGTTATTGTCATAACGAAATGATATTGATTCTTTTTCAACTATTTATATACATAATTTTAGTAAATTTATTATATATTATTAAATAATTCAATTTATTACAAAATTACAAATTAACGAGGGAAAAAATTATAGTCATGTGTGGGATTCGAACCCGCGTCCAAAATTGGTCTTATATGTAGTACAACTTCAGTTGAACAGGTGTCGCTCCATCCCAATACGGCGGTTAAATAAAGAAAGAGAGGATAAATTTGAGGGATGAGTCATTGTTATGTTAGCTCAAGCGGTCAAAGCATACCCCGGCTATAGGGGTGGATGGACGCGGGTTTGAATCCAGCACATGATTATTGCAAACAATATTTAAATATTCAATATGAATCAAATAATATTCAAGGCTCACCTCCCTAAAGTCCCATTCTCTTCGCGGTGCCGTTGCGCGGCTTCTGTATTATACAAATTGAGACAAAATCTCAATGATCTTTAGACGAGGACTGTTATTACTACATTCAATAATAAGAATAGAGTTCACGGAGCGCTTTCTATACAAACGTAGTTTAGTCATATTTTAAATAATAAGTTCACTTTATATTTACGAAGGGCTACAATATAGCCCGAAACTGGTCGGAATCTTTCCGGTAAATATAACGTGAGTCCCAGCCGGGTGCCTATTTATTTATAAATAATAAGTGTTCAAACTCGGTTTAACTTTGCATGTATATCCTTGAGCCTAATATCTATGCTTCTGGTTATTAAGTATTTTCAAAAATTATGCGAAAAATCGTTTTGTATAGGGATTGTTATTTTACATTTAGCGATATAATAAACAATACATCGAATAACTGGCAAACCAGAAGCTTAGATATTAGACTCAGCAATATGCACACAAAATTTCACCGAGTTTGAACACTTGGTATTTAAAATATGACGAAACTACGTTTGTATGGAAAGCCCTCCATGCAGAGACTTTACATAAAAAGATTACATGTCGGACCAGGGTGCATTTGCGAATTAAGTTCTGAACAATAAGTTGATAGTGAAGATTTTTGCTTGATATCACAAAAAACGATTTGCTGTCAAAAACATAATATTATATACTACTATCTTTCCAGCCGCGGCTCCGCCCGCGCATAATTATGTCTGTTATCACGTAAAACCATTCTCCTCTTTTGCGCAGTTGGATAAAAAGTATCTTGTGTCTTACTTTATAGTCAAGCATGTCTAGTCTATCTTGGCCATTATTGGCATGCTAAAATGTATATTATTGCAGTGTAATTGCAGCATCTTTGTAACCATAGAGAAATATACCTTTCTCTTTTCTGTGTTTGTAACCCAATAACGTATAGGCACATTCGAAAAGGTGAAAATGTATTGCTTGAATTGCACCTTCGCTTTATGGCTCCTTACACCACATAAATATGTCTTTAAAAGTCACACATGCAATACCTATTGTGTGCACGAACTATCAGAATTTGAAGCAATAGAAACATAAGATATAGCAAAACTATCCAACATGGGTCTGAAACCGATTAGTGTTACGGAAATTCGTGCAGTGACAAAGGCTTTCAATGGCACTTGCGGTGGTTACCATCCCTTTGTGTTCCACTACTCAATTCTGAACCTTATGGCTTCGGTTTCAAAGTCTTAATTAATTAAGTACGCTGCTACGAGGCTTTTGGTCAAAGCCAGTTAATCGGTTGTCTAAAACTTGAAGTGATATTGACAACATGATCAAAGACTTTCATGAAATATTCCGCAGAATTTCGACACGGAACGTACAATGTTGTTAATGGAGATAAGATTTCAAGGTTCAATAATATGTGGTTCGACAACACTGTTATTTTAGGATACGCCCTACCCAATTTGGTAAAGTAATTTTAACATATTGTTTCCTTATTATTTTTGTTCAACATACTTGTTTCTATAGGCTTAAAAATCTTGATTTTGATTTTTAGACGGGCCTGGACCATATGTATAAATAACTGTATTATTTATTCATGAGCCTGTACTTCATTATATTGTTACAAAATCTTTGCTTTATTTTTTGTTTATATTAAACTCGTTATTTATTTTTGTATATGTAGATCCGTGTTTTGGACCCACAATAGAGGTCTTGTACATTTTAGGGCTGTGAAAAGAAAACCATAGAGAATTATTGATTTAGAAGCGCTCGTAGCGAAGTTTGCTTAGCCGTTCTGAACCGATCAGCTAAGTTGAGCAACGTCTGCCGCGGTCATGAGTGGGATGGGTGACCGCTAGTGACATTACTACTGAGTGCTACCGTGCTTCGGAGGGCACATTAAGCTGCCAAACCCAGTTGTTGTCTAAGGATGACAGTCGTTATAGCATGATGGTAGGGCATTTTGGGAATGCCTACCTAGCTAGCTACCACCTTCAAGTAGAAAATCCGTCGCCAAGCACCTAACGGTGAGTTCCAGTGGCTGTCCTAGAGAGCCAGTAATTTTAGGTTAGCCTGAACAACATCTTCGACAATATCATCCTTACCATCAGGTGATATAGTGGTCATAGGCTAATCTATCAAGCATAAAAATGATAATCGTCAGAGCATATTATTGATATTATCTGCCTGTATGATGTTCACTGATAAAATAATTAGAGATTTTAAATGTTATTACATAAACTCGAGAGCAATGAATCCGGGTCACTTAAAGAATCCTAAAAATCTCGGAAACTAAAAATGCTAGGTTAATGCAATAAATTGTATTTAATAGACAATGTAATACTCCTTAAATGAAGGTATTAAAACTTCTTAGTTATTGTAAAGTTATATAAAAAAAAAATCAAATTTGAAAAAGGGCCACTTTCGAAGATGGAACTACGAAATTACAGCATTTGGTTTTGCTTTTGTTTGTAATCTGTCATTTATGTGGGTACATAAACCATGTTGATAGTGCTCTGTATTCATTATTCAAGCTGAAATTATGTCACTTACGCCTGAAGAATGCACCAGAATACTTACAATGCTGGAAACCGGCCGGAGTCAGCGCGATACAGCCAGGACTGTCGGTGTGTCGCTGTCAACAGTACAAAGAGTTCTCCGACATTACGAAGAAACTGGTTCTAACCTACGCAGACCAGGAACGGGCAGAACCAGGTGTACCACAGCACGAGAAGACCGATACTTGGTGAACACCATGCTTCGAAATCGCTTTCTCACAGGAACTGAACTCACCAATCAGTTTCGACGCCTCGGAGGAAGTAACCCAAGTGCATGGACAGTAAGACGTCGGCTTGCTGAATCTAACTTAAAACCCCTTAGACCTGCAAACGGCCCTAAACTGGAGCGTGGGCATCGTATTTCGAGACTAAGATATGCCCAGAGCCACGTAAATTGGAGTATTGAAGATTGGTCAAAAGTTATGTTCTCCGACGAATCAAAATTTATGCTCTACAAGCACGATGGAAGACACAGAGTGTATCGAAGACCAGGGGAAAGATTCAAGCAAGCATGCATCGAAGAAAAAGTAGCCTACGGTGGTGGGTCTGTACTTGTGTGGGCCGGAATTTCTTCTGAAAGTCGCACAGAGCTGGTGATCATAGAAAACGGCTCTTTAACTAGCGTAAGATATGTGGAAGAAATCCTCAATGATCACGTTGGTCCATTTATGGTCAATTTAGGTGAGGATGCTATATTTATGCATGACAATGCCCGACCTCATACAGGTAGGATTGTGAATGACTACCTTCAAGAGATGAACATTACTCGTATGGAGTGGCCAGCGCGCAGCCCGGATATCAACCCGATCGAGCATGCTTGGGACGAGCTAGGCAGATGCGTAAAACAACGAAACCCTCCCCCAATCACGCTTCGTGAGCTCAAAATTGCTCTCACAGAGGAATGGGAGAATATTCCCCAAAATCGTATAAGGAACTTGGTGTACAGCATGCCAAACCGCGTAAACGCAGTAATGGAAGCACGAGGAGGCAATACGAAGTATTAAAATTCAAGAAAATCGTAATAAAGTTCAAAAATTTCATGTTTCCTATTTTTGTTTTAAGGAGAGATCAGCAGTTTTTTTCTTTATGTAATTTTGTGTTAATAAAATGTATGGTGACTCATATTTTTTTTACTTTCATTTAAGGAGTATTACATTGTCTATTAAATACAATTTATTGCATTAACCTATCATTTTTAGTTTCCGAGATTTTTAACATTCTTTAAGTGACCCGGATTCATTGCTCTCGAGTGTATATACTTAACAAAATTATGACGGACGTACTTGATACGTGAAACAACATTTCATCGCATGATAATTGTAATTAGATTTTTAAGGAGTACATAGATTCTGGCTACCGCTATCGGTCATTCAGCTCCACCAGATTTTGCTCGTAACACTAAGGACAATACAGAAGTAAAATAATTACATTTGATAATAATATAAAAAAAAACTTTCTATTCCGCATGGCACGAAAACCTCTCAATTGATTTTGAGGAGATCTGTAAAGAAATATTTTGTAACCCTGAAATGCGATTTGGGTTTTTTTTTATCGCCAGCTATTGAAAGTACGAGTTGATCGTATATCACAGCTTCAATCTCCGTACTGCGAGGTCCAACCACTCAGTCAAGAATCGTCGTTTCTTTCTTAATATAAAGTTCACACATTATTAAGAAGGGTCATGCTTGACTAATTTTTTTTTGTGATGGATTAAGCACGAAGCTCACCTGGGAACTAAACTGCCTTTAAAATATACATTTCATCCGAAAGAATTGAATTGGGCACGTCACATTGAGACATAAAGTTGTTAAGTATCATGTGCCTGTATATTTTCTGGCTCTCGAGGACTACTGCCGGAACACACTGTTAGGGGCTTGGCGACAGATTTTCTACTTGAGGGTGGTAGCTGGCCAGGCGAGCAATTGCAAACGCCCTTCCACCAGCGCTGAAGCTCAAACCAACGGTGGAAACCGAACCATGGGCCTGCGGCACGGCAGTCCATAACTATTACCGTTCGGCCATCATTGCTTCGAAAAAGCTGCTATACTGTCAGCCGAGAGCTATAATAACCACACGAACTTGCTATTATCCGCTACACAGTTGTTTTTTCATAGTTTATAATCTATCCTCAACCTTTAAAGTATATATAGATACATATGTGAATTCACCATAGGAACCACGATGACTCCACATACAAAATGCACGGCTCTGAAATATTCATAGTAAGTGTGGTGTTTTACGGTAAAACTAGGCTTTATTACCACAACATGGTTCCGTTTTAAGAACAATGCGAAACAGTAGCATAGCTCCTCTTCTATTGTATTATCTATTCGGACATGAGGTTGTCATCAGTTGCCTCAAAGAACGGCTTCTAGCCGCTTGTAACCATTGGCTACCAACTCTACGTCTTCCAGTGTAACGTGGTATCCACTCAAGAACATTTCTTCCCCATCGGTTATCAGTTTGTCGAGTAATGTGGCCCGCCAATTGCCACTTCAAGTTGCAAATTCTGAAAGCTATGCTGGTGATTTCAGGTTATTACCAGGTTTTAAATAGGTATGATCTGAGAATAGATACATGGTTTTGTTCAACTTAAACCTTTTGGAACATATTTGGTTCGAGGAAATGCGTTCAGTATTACCAGAAATACTAACAATTTGAAACACAGAACCCCTCAATTTCAGAAAATTGTAGTGGTACTTTTGACATAAAGCACATTTAAGCCAGTGTGGTCTTGTGCGTCCACTACTAGCTCTTTAAGAACAACGGAGCTATAAGGTTGGTTTGATTACATTATAACATGTAGGTTAAATGAAGTAAAATTTACGAATTTTGTGTTAGCACGTTAATTTACCCTTCTACCCACAAGTGAGAAAGTTCAGTGGTGGGTGGACTGGGCTTGCCGTTTTGCTTAAAATATGTTTATTTCGTTCATATTGTTTATCGTGTGTGTATTTTCTGATGTTGCTAATATCAATAGATTTAACTTTATAGTTGTTAAATATTGAGATTGTTATGTTATCTTTTACATACTTCATTATTTGGCAAGAACAATATTCATCGTCTTCAATTAGTATACTTACATTATGCGACATTGAATTATTTAAGTAGGTTTGATTTTTGTTCATCAAAGCACTGTACATGTTACTGTGTTAATGGGATGCTGGACTAAAACCCCGTTTTAACCCAGTAATCATAATAGGCGATGAAGGAAAAAATGCGCTGTGCGAGCAGTGTCCCCTACTGTCGTTAATGTGAATAGGATTTTGCTGCATATTAGACGCATACTAGGGCTCCTATTCATGATTACCAGAAAGCTAACGGGTACATGTAAGCCTTTGACCACAATCTCATCTGATGGTAAGGTACGATGTGATCGAAGGTGTGAACAGGCTTAACCTAGAACCCCTTGCTCTTAAGGACAGCTACCGGAACACACTGTTAGGTGCTTGGCGACACATTTTCTACTTGTTGGTGGTCGCTAGCCAGGCGGGCATCCTTCCACCATGCGGTGAAGTTCAAGCACGTGGTGGGATTTGAACCGTGGACCTGCTGCTCGGCTGTCCATAGACAATGCCACTGAGCCATCATTGCTACAAACAATTTTTATTTTCATGAAAGAAAAATTATTTCCCATAAAGTACATTGGGAAGGCTGCTAGCCATGGAACCTAAGCCAACACTTATTGCAATTATGTCATTGTATTATTAGTGAAATTATATTTTATAGTGTGCAGTCCAGAATCAACACCGCTGTATCGATTGACGACTTATACAAAAATGAAACAACTAGATCTCAACATAAGGTACCGCATAACCTCAATACGTTGAGCTTTCGGAGAAGGGAAATCGTTTAAGCCTCCATTCCTGTGTTGTGCCACCTGGGCCTCTGGAGTAGGCATTAGGTGGCGGTAGTAATTTCGGCGTTAACCCATTTCTAGGCCGGGCACTCGTTAGTTTTAACATTTTTGCGGGTACTTTTCCTTTTGGCCGGAAATAGCTAATCATGTAGGTCTCTCTTATATTCTGAACCATGTGTGCAAGAAAATATAAGCAATGCGGTGTATTTTGTTTATTGCTGTTCAACATTCTCACGTGGAACATTTTTTCTCGTTAAAAGGAAACTAATTGAAACCACAATATTAAACAATGCTTTTTTATGCTTAAGTTTTTAGGTTAGCCTTTATTTGATGATGTGGTCGAAGATGTTGTTCAGGCTAACCTAAAATTACTAGCTCTCAAGGACAGCTGCCGGAACACACTGTTAGGTGCTTGGCGACAGATTTTCTACTTGAGGGTGGTAGCTAGCTAGGCGGGCATTCGCAAAATACCCTACCAATTTGCTATAACGACTGCCATCGTAAGACGACAACCAGAACCGACGGCTTAACGTGCCCTCCGAAGCACGGAAGCGCTCAGTAGTGGTCACCCATCCAACTCATGACCGTGACGGACGTTGCTTAACTTTGCTGATCGGTTAAGAACAGCTAAGCAAACTTCGCTACGAGCGCTTCAAAGTGGTAATTTTAAAAAGCATTTTTAATTGGATATTCATAGATAATCGTTCCACTATTAGTTATAGTCACAGGCTTAACACCAGTACGGCCAAAGCCCTGATAGGCAGGTAAGTAGAACAAGCACAAATGATTGTAACCTAACAAAATCACTTCAAAAATTAAATAAAAAACCTAAAAAAAGGCCTCTTTTACGACAAACACAATCTCGAGCAGGCTAACTGTCGGTTTAAGTCACAAATAACCGTGCATTTGAATTTTACAATGGCTGAGTAGTACTGACCCTCAGTTAAAGTGACCACTAACTTACTTCTTGGTTCATCTGTCTATTATTTTTATAGGTTCAAAAAAAGGTTGATATTGCAAACTCCATATTGGGTAAAAACTTCTTGATTAAAATTATTTTCGACGCATGAATGAGTGCCGTTGTTGACAGATTTTGAATGGATATTTGAATTTACTTCGAAGATCTTTCAAGTAACCTTCAAGTTGTTAATCAGATCTCTGTTTTCTATTAAACTGAAAAACCGTAATTGTAACTTTTATTAGCCGAGTAACTTTAGGTAACTAGGAATTAAATAATTGACACCTTACCTGAAGGTTATGAAAGGGGCCTTAAGCTTGTCCACATGCACTTTTTTCTACCGTCTCTTTTATCTCTTAAACACAGATAAACTTATACATAACGACAAGTCTAATGAAGAAATTACAAACAATACCTCAGCAGCTTCTCTTCAGAATTCAATGCGGTAAACCATACAGGTACCTGCATCTAAGTAATCTACGTACATTTAACTCACACCTAGTAGTCAAACGACATTTCCATTTGAGCACAGTTAACACGTGTCGACATGGGACCGCGCAGAATTGACTCGACTTCATTGCATTACGCACTTCGAAGCGACACGTTCAACAACATACTCTAGCAGTATATCTGCGGCATTATGTGCATGCTGTTGTATAAGTAATGCCCGTACATTGAGTTCGAACGTGATTCATAAACCGCAATACCGACCAACAATTTCCATTGCCCAGGAACCATGTGGAACTGAGCAGAACTCTACTTTATGACATTATCAACTTGAGAGTAACTTGTATTATAAGTATATACAGGGTTATTGGTAAAATGCTAACAACTTCTTAGGGTTGACTTCTGCTAGTCCTAAGAAATATTTTGAGATGATTATGTATTGTTTTGAAAAGAAAAAAAATGTTGTGTCTTAATGCCTACTAGCAAAGAGCGGCCGCCGCGGCAACACTAGACCGTGCCGTGGTCCCTTCGAATAGAGTTTTGAATATACATGTAATAAAAAATATGACATAATACATAAGATTTATTAAGTTTTTTCTTTATGTTATTGGGACGGATCAAGCACGAGGCCCACCTGATGCTAAGCGGACTAACCTCTGCCTATAACAGATACATCATCACAAGTCACAAATTGCACTACGCCCGTCACCTTGGGACATAGTTGTTAAGTCTCATGTGCCTGTAATTTCACTGGCTCTCAAGGACTGCTGCCGGATCACACCGTTAAGTGCTTGGCGACAGATTTTCTACTTGATGGTGGTCGCTAGTAAAGTAATAAAAAATATGAAATAATACATTACAGGCACAAGAGACTTTTATTATATTATTATTATTATTACTTTTGACATCAGGTGGTCCTCGTGCTTATTCAGTCAAAAACATACAAAAAAACACATAAAAAAATAATAATTAAATAACAAAAATATTTCAAAACGAAAAAAAATACATCTCATAATGTTTGTTACACAAGCAGAAGTCAACCCTAAGAGGTTGTTAGCATTTTACCAATAACCCTGTATATTACGTTCACAAAGTTGTATCGGCTGCTTGAAACAAGTTATTAATATAACTTATTTGTGCGTACTGTGTGGTCCATTGCGGTCATAAGTAATTTAGTTAGTAGTGGGAGATCATAAACTCAATGCGGTACTTGTGGCTTAGTAATTAATTATCACTGATTCTATGAAATAAATCATATTTTTGAAACAGTTATTATGTTGTACTCAACTACATACATGAATTTTAGATTTGTTTTGTACATTACAAAACATTTTTGTGGGTTTCAAGTAAATAAAACAACTTAGTACTAAGTTATCTACCTTCTTAGACATGTCAAGGTGGATTTTTTGAAGCAATGATGGCCGAGCGGTAATAGCTATGGACTGCCGTGCCGCAGTACCCTGGTTCGACCCCCACCGCCGGCTTGAGCTTCACCGCATGGGGGAAGGGCATTTTGCAATTGCTCGCCTGGCTAGCTACCACCCTCAAGTAGAAAGTCTGTCGCCAAGAACCTAACGGTGTGTTCCGGCAGTAGTCCTTGAGAGCCAGTGAAATTACAGGCACATGAGACTTAACAACTATGTCTCAATGTGACGGGCGCAGTGCAATTCGTGACTTGTGATGAATTGCAACTGTTATAGGCAGAGGTTAGTCCACTTAACATCAGGTGGGCCTCAAGCTTGTTCCGTCACAATAACATTAAAAAAAAATGTCATAAGTTTAATCACCAGTCATAATTTTTACTAAAGAAAGCCATGAAACTAATAGGTTTATGATAAAAAAAACAAGGCTTTTAGAACATGAACGACTTCTTGAGACTTGTATTGATTTTACGCTTGTACTGTATTTTGAAAATGATTAATTTTATGATTTCATGATATCATTTGTAATCGTCAATCGATAATCGTTTTAGTGATTTGAAGCTTCTTTACCGACTTCAAAATAAGGATGATTTACGCAATTCGTTTGTAATTTTTATTGGACGCGCTCGTAGCGAAGTTTACTTAGCTGTTCTAAACCGATCAGCAAAGTTAAGCAACGTCACGCGCGGTCATGAGTTGGATGGGTGACCGCTAGTGACATTACTACTGAGCGTTTCCGTGCTTCGGAGGGCACGTTAAGCCGTCGGTCCTGGTTGTTGTCTTAGGATGGCAGTCGTTATAGCATGGTGGTAGGGCATTTTGCGAATGCCCGCCTGGCTAGCTACCACCCTCAAGTAGAAAATCTGTCGCCAAGCACCTAACAGTGTGTTCCGGCAGCTGTCCTTAAGAGCCAGTACTTCGAGGTTAGCCTGAACAACATCTTCGACCACATCATCACCAACCATCAGGTGAGATAGTGGTCAAAGGCTAACCCATCAGGCATAAAAAAAAAATATGATTGTTTTTTTTACTTTTAACTGGGTGAACAGATTTTGATGTTTCTTTTTTTGACATCTGATGATGTTAAGTCCCATTTAAATTTAATGAAAATCGGTCAAGCCGTTTTTGAGTTACACTCCAATAACTAAAAATAATTTTCCTATTTTGATGATATTAACATTGACAGTGAATGAAAATCGATCCCATAAGTAACAGGGTGGCTAAAAAGAGTGTTTTTTTACCAATAAATGGAACCGACTTCAACACTCAAATGCATAAAATAACTTGTCGAAGTCGGTACCATGCGCACAATATTGTCATAATAGGTACTTTTGATCCATCATGGTACCGACTTATTAACAACAAGTCATTTCACACATTTGAGTGTTGAAGTCGGTTCCATTTTTTGGTATTATATTTAATTTATTTTTATTAACTCGCGTGCCGTTACATCCACCGCAATCGCGCTACGTTTACCAATCAATAAAAACACATAAACAAGAGCGTATGTTTTAAAATCTTTTACGAAAGCATTCATCATTGTGTTATAAACTTCACAATGAGTATTTTTAATAACTGAAATCTGAAAACGGTAGGTACATAAATGTTTTCATTATAGTAATCGGAACGGCGTGTTTGCGGCGGTCTCCCGGCGTCTTGGCCGGATTCACAGCGTTCCGCTTAACATTCCCGCTATATTTCCCGGGTGTAAAGCCACAGCGGAAGTAGCTCACCGTAAGCTTTGTTTGGTTGAGGTATGCACAGATGGAAGAGCTCTTATCTATACGTAAATAGTGTCTGAAGTGTTGAAGTGCTAAGTTTTAGATTTATAATAAATCTAACTATAATAAATAAAACAATTAATCAAGAAGCATACTTTTAAGAAAGTTGACTGTCAAGTTTTTGAGAGCTTTCTAAAATAAGGTATGTTGCTAGATATCTCAGTTAGCGGTGTTGTTGTTTTTCCAATGATTTTTACTTCACTCAACGGTTACCATTGGCCTAGTTTGGCGAAAATTATTTTAATTGGATTTACCTCCCTTAGTGGTGAAATTGTATGGAGTTCAAATGTAAGAAATGTGAAAATTTCTACCATTCAAAATTAATATTTGCATAAATATTGTAAATATTGAATGAATAATCAAGCTCTTTATGAGTTTTAACCGATTTCCAATAAAAGTTTGAATTTGACATCAACACTGCAGTTTTCACTCTAGTTAAGAACATAAATCTGAGTACCAGAGACGCGTGACCTTCGCCGCTGAGCTGCTACGAGTGGAAAAAACAATACTTACTAAAAACAAAATTAATATCGTTCACACAAAAAAATAATTTTCAGTTATCGGCTGACAACTAGAATTTATAACTTGGAAATGCATTTTATTATAACTTTTGTTAGAACAGAGACAACGCGGTCAGTTAGAGCTCGCTCAGTACAATTTTCTGACAATAAACTCAATCCTGTTGAATAAAAAACAATAAGATGATCCTTGGTATATACTAGTGGTCTATATGTATGTTCTTATAGGTACCCATTCAAATTTATTTGTAATACAAACTGATGTGGTGATAATATGTGTACGGTTATTATAACATGCATGTTTTACAAACGTGAATTATGTGTTAAGCTGAATTAAAAGTTCTCCTAGCAAAATTTTCTCTGCTGTGGCAACGTCAAACTTACGAACAAAGGACCCCTTGTACCGTCTACGGAACATGGCTTCGCACTGCGTCAACTCGGCCAATTCTCGCCGACACCGCTACACGACTACACGGAGCAACAGAGGTCAATTCAAGCTGTACCTACTCCGAATCTAGAGGTTAATTTCCGATATGTTCTTAATGTAGAGGCTGATGTGGACTTCTCCATATTAGATATTCTCCCGTAGTATTCATAACGCTCAGCAAAATTTACTGATTTGAGTTTCTTTATTAAATTAACTGTGATTTTTATTTACGCGTAAATTCGCACTATGAAGAAATGTACAAAAGATACAATGAAGAGTTAGCCATAAGAGTATTTTGCAACCAATTGAGTTATATTGAGAATTATTTCCAAAACCCTTTTTTATTATTTTAATGGTACATAATTTAAATAAATGCATTTATTGGCTTAAATTTAATTTAAATAATTGGTCCTTGCAAAAAAAAAGCCTTAAGTTTCTGTGTGTAATGAATTTATTCAGTTTATGGACCCAGGACTTCCTCAAGATACCTCTGATCGATAAAAAAGTTAATGGTAGGGTTATGAGACCTGGGGCCCATATTTTGGAAGATTTTAGATAGAAAATAGCTTAATTATTAAATTATATTTATTTAATGTATTGTTTGCAAGAAAATCACTGTATTGATGTTTTACTGATGCTTGATTGATAGATGTTTTCATTATTATATCAGTGGCAATATTTGCATATTGTCACTGCCATATGATAGCGACGCGATTGCTATATAACTGCGATTAGGAGCCAGAATTAGCAGCCTACCGAATTTGACATAAACAGCAGTTCGATCACAGAAGCATCGCAGTAGTGTGGCGTTTGGTCAATAGCTAAGAGAATTGGCCCCCTGTTCTAAGCTCAATGAGCACTGGCTCTCACTTCGACATACGAGTAGTAATGGCACGATGCTGATTCGACATATTTTGACCATATGCCATCCTTCACGATATCTACCTGTTAGATATCGTGATATGGTGGATATGGAACAGCCCTTATTTTCTTAACCAGAAATTTACGACACAAAAAATGTTTATATATTTTATTAAACAGCTACAAACTACACAATGCTACCGCTACCATAACAAAAGCATGTAGGTAACCTAAAACGGGAGAAAAAATTAGTCATGTGCGGGTTTTGAACCCACGTACATCCACCCCTATAGCTGGGGTATACTCTGACCGACTGAGTTAACATGACATTATGATTCATAACTCTAATTTTTGCTCTCGTTTTTCAACCGACACCTATAGTTCAACTTACGCTGTATTAAAGATACCATACAGATAGAGATAGAGACAGATGGTATAAATACTCTAGCCCACTATTATTTTGACAGCATTGTCCCGTTAGATTGAAATTATTTTTGGAAGTTAAATAAGTGTCATCATTTTGATCACGCGTCGTGTCGACCAAGCGTTCTGATAAGTTTTGGAAAATATGATGAACTCCCGGCCCGCTCGGACCCAATGTATCTACACTAAATATGTAACCACTATGAGGTTAAGCATATTTGCGCCGGCTGAAGTAGCCACGGTGCCAGACCTCACGATTGTTTATTTAGAAAACAGTTTCAGGACAATTATCTCAACGTAGAAAAAGGAGACAATTTTTTAACTTTCTTTTAAAAATTCTGTACTTGCATATTTTTTGAGAGACACTTATCAAAAGTTTGAAGTTTCCGTACACCGCTGATGATACTTCCATGGAGATAAACACGCTATTTACTTTTACTAAAGCTGAAATTTTCACGTTAACTTGTTGAGCTACGTAGCAGCGTAACTTCATTCGCGGGGGGTACGCGAACTTGCAAAATTTATATTTAAGGCGTTACTAAGTTAAACCTGCCTGGCAAACTCCACAGCTTACGGACAACGAGGAAGGGAGGACACTTTAGAATTTGAGAAATTTTGTCTCGGAAAAGTTCGCTATTTTGGACGCTACGCCGACATAAATCATTGCTCACTTTCTTTGTGTAGCGTAAACTTTATCAGCGACGGACCGTAGCGTAGATGCGTAATTGTGTTTGTAAGTGTTATTGCATAAAGTTGTTGGTGTGCGTATTGCACAAAATTGTACAATCATATTCATCTTCTCACGTACGTGAAATCGGCATTTCACTGCCAATTCAGAATACGACACAAGGACATATTGTAAAAAGTTCTGGCGTCGTTTTTGTAGCCATCCACCCACCTGACATGAACCTTAGTAATTCTATTGTTTGTAGTATGCCTCTACCTTTCAGCTCATGAGGTTTTTAATGCGCTTAAGAGTTCTGCAAACCCACATTGCTGTGATTAGTGGCATGCTGCTCGTTCGAAGCTTTCTATCCCTTCACATTAACTACTATAACGTCCACCATTGAACAAACGCCTCCTTCATTAGGTTCCGTTTTCCATATTCCCCTCGCTTGACAGGCTTCTTGGGAATTGCACTCAGATTGCCGTTCTTCAACAAAGCGCTGCTACCACCTGCTTGTATGAAACCAATTGAAAGTCGAACATCAAACGTTTTCTTTTTAATTTAGAATTTAGTTACAATCTGAAATGTGATACTAATATACAGGTTTTATTATTATTCAAGTTATTTTAATTTTGAGATAGTACTGTACTGTATCAGCCGGATCGTCCACTGCTGAACACAGCCTCCCCTATTAAGAGGGTATTTGCCATAATCCCCACGCTTGGCAGGCGGCTTGGGGATCGCAGTGTACAATATCAGTTCATAAGGAGGCGCTGCTACCTTCCAGTATTTTTCCCTTTGTCGCCTCTTACGACACCCACGGGATGATATGGGGAGGTGCAATTCTAACCCGGCACCCCACGGGGTTCTAACCCGGCACTCCACGGGGTTTGAGAGAGTAATAGAACGATATTACTGGTAATATATATTTTTGACTTACAGAAATATCTATATTAGCAAATTGTTATTTTTTGTGAAATTTAATAATCCGTATATATACTATTAGCATTAGAGATAACGTTTTGTAGATTTAGGAAAACTAATAAACTACCAAAAAACGACCAAGAAAAAAAAAGCGACGATCTACAAGCCATCTATCAGGAGTGGAAATAAGGCAGGCCTCCTGTTCATAAGTAATTACTGCGGTAAGTGCAATAGTACACACCCTTCTGGCTAATGTAATGACACTAACTATAGTTCTTTGGCTGTACGTCCATTTAATTCAGAAATTTGATACCTAACTTTTTTTTTTTTTTTTTTTATTATGACGGAACAAGCACGAGGCCCACCTGATGTTAAGCGGTATCCTCTGCCTATAACCAATGCATTTTATCACAAGTGACGAACTGCACTGCGCCTATCACCTTGATACATAGTTGTTCAGTCTCATTTTGCCTGTAATTTCACTGGCTCTCAAGGACTGCTGCCGGAACACACCGTTAGGTGCTTGACGACAGATTTTCTACTTGAGGGTGGTCGCTAGCCAGGCGGGCATTCGCAAAATGCCCTTCCACCATGCGGTGAAGCTCAAGCCGGCGGTGGGGATCGAACCAGGGACCTGCGGCACGGCAGTCCATAGCTATTACCGCTCGGCCATCATTGCTTCAAAACATGGCAGCATTTTAACTGAAAATCTCTGTACCACAGCTAAATTATTTTTTTTAATAGTCGACCGTTTGTTCATGGTTTATTTAATGTGCTTGGTTGCTTTTTTTAGTATAGTTACGTACGTAACATACTAATAATTAAAACGAAACATTGCACGGAATATTACACACATTACCTGGATTTACTAGTACACCGTTTATGAATAGAGCCTAAGTTATCGCCAAAGCTCGTTATAAACTAAATGTTTAGTCATATAAACTTAAATTTTGTAATGCAATCAAACTTCTGAAGCGCAGGTGGCAACACAATAGAAAATTTTAGACGAAAATAAAGTAAAGTACATATATTTATCGCTTAGTACGCTGGAAGCAAAACTTTGTAGTTTACCGAGATTAAAACTGTCAAGTTCACATAAATTCACTTTACTAAACTCCTGATCCTCTGTTCTCTAAATAATAATGTTTACATGGGCTTTTACGTGGGAAATTAGAATAAACTATTAATGAAACTAAACATTAAATACAGATTAGATATCAATGACAGGCACTCAACAAGAATCAACACAACGGGTGGAGTAAAAACCGCATTAAATTTTTACTTACCCAGACCCATCCGATTCGAGTGATGTGCGACGACTATTCCACTCGATGTAAAGAAGTTCAACAAGTGAGCGTGCTATATGCCTAAGGACACAGAATAAGATCCAGAAGGATCACTCCGCTAAGCCATTCCAATAAATAAGCGACTCAAGCTACGAAGCAATAAAGTAAACTTCAGCTCATAAATCACAGAGTGCTTAATATTTATATTTCCGTACAAGGCGTCTCTTTCTATCGCATAGATCTGATCTCTTCTGATGCGGCACTCACCGTAGAATAATCACGTCCAGATTGACACGCCGATATACCTGTTCGGTCCTTGTAAGTGATTAGGAGGGTAGATGGAAAAAAAGCTCCTTCAAATCTTCATAATCTACTACCATCGGACGGTAGTAGACACTTTGTCATTGCGACCCGCGCTGAGTACACGTTGTACTCAAACCTGCCGGGTTTCCTGTGATTATAACTTTTACTGTGCTGTGCCCTTGGGAATCGCTCTCCATATCTAGACAATAATACCTAGTGTTAAGTGCTGCAACAATAAGAGACTGTTTGGATTCAGTGATACCGACTGCACGAAAAAGCTGTGCCTAATCTGCGATGGATGCTGCTGCCCTCGGCGGGCGTAGATAAAATGTTGGTGGAATCTTCATATTGGTCTCTTTAGCTTGCAGGTATCGAAGCTCAATTCCTCACCTAAACACAGTACTCACCTCAGACAGTCCACTATTATTACCTCCTCAAGAGTTGTGTGAATATCGCACAATACTTGATTTGTAAATAAAGTGCAGAGTGAGCCAGGCTTGCTTAGGAGTAAACACAAGCAACTGAAGGTCGTAGTGGAAAAGAACACAATTATTACTCTTACATTTTTTAGGCCATCACTGATTCAAATTTAATAAGTTCCTTACTGCGTAGCTTTTATATTATATTTAGACACAACCATATTCTATGTCAATAAACCCGGGGTAACTACCCTTTTACCTCATTATCAGTACCTGGAAGAAACTTAAATATGTAAAAGGTTTTTGTTACTAAAACATAATAATGTGTGACATACTTTCTCATTAATGAAATTCTGTGTAAAAGATACGGATAGCTATATGATATCCCTGAACTCGCTGTCTCATATTTTAATACCATTAAAACCCGCCAGATTACAAAAACGCTGATTTTTATAACGCACTGAAAATTGCGTGGGCAGAAATTCAACCTTAACTAAAGTGAGACAAGAGATATTTCCACCTTTTTCACACTCACATCAATCCACGTCGCATGCAACGTGAGATTGTGTTTTTATAACTTTTTGTTGGTTGACTTTATTATACGCAATGGAATTCGTTTTTGCTATGATTACGTTGGAAAACTGTGGTTTTCATTCTGGTCTACATTGGTTGTGAAATAATATTTAACGTTATTCGTAGAACGGGAATAATATTGAAATTCTTTGGTAACTATGAAGACTTCAACATCAATATATCTACTTTTATACAATGCGATTTACAGCAGGTGGAATATTCGTATATGAGGTAATGCATTACTCGATACAAATATGTAGGTAAATTATTTTGTTAATATTTTTTTATTGTTCGTAATTTTATTATATTTGCAGGTAAATTGATATATTTTTACTTAGCTGCCTTTGACCACTATCTCACCTGATGGTAAGTTATCATGTGGTCGGATATGTTGTTCAGGCTAAACTAGAATTGCTGGCTCTCAAGGACAGCTGCTGGAATACACAGTTTGGTTACTGGCGACAAATTTTCTACTTGAGGGCGGTAGCTAGCCATGTGGGCATTCGCAAAACGCCCTATCACCATGCTGTAACAACTGCCATCATAAGACAAGAACCGGGACCGACGGCTTGACGTGCCCTCCGAAGCACGGCAGCGCTCTGTAGTAAAGTCAGTAGCGGTTACCCATCCAAGTTATGACCGCGGCGGACGTTGCTTAACTTAGGTGATCGGTTAAGAACGTCTAAGCAAACTTCGCTACGAGCGCTTCTAAACTTACAAAGAAAGGAAAGACGTAATTGAACACTTTACAGAGCAGTATACATAACATAGGTCCAACTTCACCAATCTAGGATTTAATTAATACGTGGGTTACTAACTTACCCATTTAAATGTGATAGGCTTTTTCCATCGTAAGACGAAGTAGCAGATTTTAAATTTGTTCTATGCCTGAGGTAAAAATAAAATAGCTTGGTCTGGATTTTTATCACAAGTTGCAGTAGCCTTTATACAAATAGCTTATATCAACATAGGTTATACAAATAGCTTATATTATTAGCTGTTGCAATATGGTCGTATTTTTTTAGTTTATGGAGCTATATAGCCAAATTCGGCGGCATAGTATTTTAATCTAGTATAAGATGTTTCCTTTGCTACTAATTTATAAAATAAATTCAGACAGTTCATATTTGTAAAAATACTGCAATATTATTGGAAGTCTTCATGTAAAGTTTTTGAGAGGGCACGCTATGCCGTCGGTCCGGGTTGTTGTCTTAGGATGGCATTCATTATAGCATAGTTATCGAATCCCCCGCCTGGTTAGCTACCACTTCCAAATAGACCATTTGTCGCCAAGCACTTAACGATGTGTTCCGGCAGCTGTCCTTGAGATTTGAGACACATCATGATTTACCATCAGGTTAGATAGTGTTCAAAGGCGAGCCTATCAGCTATGTAAAAAAAGTCTATGGTGACGAAAGCATATTATATAGTGTTGGTTACACATATTAAAGTACTCGTATAGTTATACCTAATATAGTTTGGTGAAATTGGCTCTTAAAAAAAATAGTTCACATTACCATATAACAAAATTATAAAACAAAATAAATAAAAGAACTGCCAGTGAACAAAAACTTTTAAATAACAGTCAACTTCTAGCGGAGATTTTTTGCCAAAATGACGTAGGTTTGTACGGCACCGAAATAGTTTTATCAATATGCTACCTTTTCGAGTACGCAATCAATATATCGTTGATGTGGAAAACATGGAGCACATTCGACGTAGGTCAAGGATCTTGACTGTTCAAAGGGCCGAAGGAAAAAATTGGGACAAAATATTAGACCTCTTGAAAGGACAAATTCTTACAATGTAATTACGAGCTAAGTAGTTTGATAATAGGTTTCTGAGTAATACATTATTGAATAAAATTGTATTAGTATATTAATTTTTTAATAGTATTAATGGTTGAAAAAAAATTATTAATTTGGCAAGCATACTCGTTTGTGTAGCATAGGTACGTAAAAACAAAAACATTTTAGGAACAATGCATTGCCGAAGATACATAGCTAACTATACACGGTGTTTACACGGCTAATAAATATATTGAGGACTGAATATCTGCGCTGTTGTGTATAGACTTCTACTGTCTATTGTAATAGGTATGAAAATATAAGAATCAAAGTTAATCGATTACAAGCTGCCCGCATGCTGGGTAATGCCAATTTATTAGTTGGGTTGGAGCATATGCATTTCCTGTTGGCCTACAATGGTCTGAAGGTTTCCTAAAGGTTTTCAGTGTAGCAGATGTAGTGTTGTATTTAGTTTGTAGTGTTATATTAATAAAGGTATAAATATATATACCAATAAGTGATATATGGGAATATATATTATCAAGTATTAGGGTTGTGAAATCTTATATTCTTTTGAAGCGGTCGTATCGGTGATTGCCTAGTCGCTTTAAACTAATCTACTAGGTTTAGAAATGTTCGCTGTAGACATGCCTTGAATGAGTTACGGCTAGTATCATTTAATATTAACACCTTCCGTGCTTCGGAGGACATGTTAAGGCGTCGGTCCACGCTGTTCTCTCGAGCAGGCAGCCGTTATAGCTGGTTAGGGTATTTTGTGTATACCCGTAACAGTTTTGACGTTTAATGTATGGAATATCTTTCAAAAATAGCAATTTAAGATCGATCTGAAGCAGTGATGGCTCAGTGGCGTTGGCTATGGGCTGCTGCGCAGCAGGTCCATGCCTCGTATCCCGCCACGGGCATGAGCTTGAGGAAGTGCATTTTGTGATTGCCCGCCTGGCTCGCTACCACTCTCAAGTAGAAAATCTGTCGCCAACCACCTACCGGTATGTTCCGGCAGCAGTTCTTTAGAGCCAGTGAAATTACAGCCACATGAGACTTAACAACTATGTCTCAAAATGACGGGCGCAGTGCAATTCGTGACTTGTAATGAAATGCATCTGTTATAGGCAGAGGTTACTCCGCTTAACATGAAGTAGAAAATCTGTCGCCAAGCACCTAACGGTATTTTCCGGCAGCTGGCCTTCAGAGCCACTAGGTTAGCCTTGTGAGTAACCCCACCTCACTCGTTATATATACTACTACCTTATGATTAATGAATTTAATATTTATTATTATATGAATTGATGAATTTAATTAATGAATCAAAAATATGGGACTCTATTTATTTTGTATAAAGTTTTAGGTCAAGATAAAAGAATCCCAATATTTAATACTACTACTAAGGCTTGTGATCGTCTATTGTTTTTGTTCTATTATTTGAGTTTAATACTTTAAAATTATACCTATTCTATTTAATCACTATTTTAAAACATAAAATCCGCGAATCATTAAGAACAAAATACCTAAAAGAAATTACTTTTCCTGGTGTAATCATAAATGCAATATTAATTTAAGTAATGTAAACTTTAAACACAATGCTGCTGAAAAACATAAAAAAACATACATAAAACGAAATATCCATAAAATGTTTATAGAATAGAACTTATTGTACTGGCTTAAGGCACCCGCATGCGGCTGGCTGAACATGCATCTAACCTTTCTGTATTTCAGGGAGTTTAGGCAACCTTGCCCTCTCTTATGATTGTTTTGGGTTTCAGGGTCCTGTAGAGAGAAAAATAAATTCTAACGTGTTCAAGAGAAGTAACTACAAGAACTAACTACCTGAAGTTTTATTTTTTTTAATAAAATCAAGCAAATATGCTGGCCCTTGTTAACGTTAAATTTAAAATTATAGATTCACATAATTAAGCTGGTTCGTTTTGTTTTTGTATAGACAAGGTCTCGTTATGTATAGTCAATATGTCATATCGTCAAGTCTTCTTAAGTTATGAAAATGGTTCTACCATAGCGAAAGTAGGTATGAATTTATCATATGTGTTTTGTTTCATAAACCTTTTGTTTTACGCATTAGCAAATACAATTTACGCTTTTGTATTTTTATGTACGCAATGCCTTATTGATCAAGTTTTATTAAGCATATAACTTTGCTACAATTTCGTGCACACAAGCTTGTAAGCAACCAAGACATGTTATCTGCTGTGTATATGTGTTGATAGGTAATAATTTAATTTGTTTCTAGTGTTTGGAATTGCTGACACGCATAGCGTTTCTGCTGGAAAAACTGTTTTCCTACGGTGAAAATCCCACGGTGCGTCGTTTCTTGCTATCACGACGATTTGACAGTCATAATGTGACGTCATGAAAAGCGGATACCGCTAGAATGGCCAATTTGGACTTATATTCTTTTCATATGATGTAAAGGTTTAGGAAATAGTTGACCAGGTCTTTGAGCGGCCGATGCCAGTCTACCAAATGTTCCCTGATAAATAAGTGTCAAGTGATAAAATTATAATATAATATTTTCCATCCGGAAAATATTTGAAGAATAACTTTAGATACAAGCTCATTTATTCTTTATTGTTGTTTGAGCTTAAGCCGACCCGTTTACACGTGTGGCTTTGTTCCATAACATCGAGTTTGGCTTTTAACTTTAGCTCTGTATTTAATTTATTTTTCATTAGAGCTAGATCAAATATAGTATTTTGATCTTTATTTAAAATATATCATCTGATAATGAAGCATAAAAACACTCACTTAGTTAACTGCCGCAATCATCAATTGATATTTTATACTTATATACAAATAAATTCTCCTTTCGGAGGAATGGCGACGATGTTCGCACTTAGACTTAAAACTCAGACGTTTTTAGTCATCCTAGCTTTGGTGTGATCAAAGTGCCTGTCCCAAAGGAGAGTATACATATTATAGATAGGTGAGTTAGGTTTATCGCAAATAGCCAACTCGATCATGTGTATATCTTTGTATGCCTCAAAATGGCAGGTGTGTTAAAGAAAGTTATAGTTCGTGCAAAAATTATTACATTTACGCATATGCTCGCCAAATCTTTGCAACAAAGGTTTTATGAAACATAATCACATTTTATGATTGTAAAAAAAACAAATAATTATTCACTCAAGTTCATAGTGTCAATCTCATCTCAGTCTGTCGTGTGAAATATTAAACACATTTTACTGTCTAGGTTTATTTCTAATCCTTTGCAATGATATTTACGCTTAAATAAAGATCTTTATTTAATTTGTATAAATTCAATTAAACAGATGGAGTCAATGTAAAGTCAACCTAAAAGTCACACAAAAAACATTCCTTTGGAATCATAAATCAATAATGTAACAATTTATTTCTGCGCTATATTTAAGCAGACGACAGGGATCTAACCAGTTCATCTGATCTTGCTAAATGTCTAATCGCTCAACATTAATTAATGATTAAAATATTCAAGATCTGTTAACCCCTTTCAAAATATATAGTAATAAATGTAATACAAAACTTAGGTAGCGTTCTAAAATTTATACTTAAAATAAAGTATTTAAATGTTCATTGAAATTAATTAATTTATTATTAATTTATTTAATTCAAGAAGTAATAACTAAATATTTTTATTACCGGCCAAGGTTAATTAATTGTTCACTCAGTATAATAAGAATAGTTAATTTAAATTGTGTATTTAATATCAATAATTAAAGCGTTTAAACCATCAATTCAATCAATGAATAAGAGATGAATTTTGTAGATTAAATATTTGAAACATCTCTACTAGTTAAAAGAAATATATTTATAAAGTTATTTATATTTAAATCAAATATCGATTTAATTAAATTATGCAAAGGAACTACATTTTAGTACGCTAGACCAAGCACTTATTCTAGTACTTAGCTTTCAAACTGCAACCCGAAGACGGCGAACATTCACTGAATTTAATTTAGACATTTATATAAAAAAACACTCGCGCGGGTGATATTATTTACTGGTTTTAATTATTTCCGCCGACTTGGCGGTTCAAGCGTTCGCGTATTACTAAACGAATTTTAAAACAGACGCTTCAATCATTTGGGTTAAAACCATATTTTTTTTCTCTCTCGAATAATATCTATCTCGCTCACTCGTAATAGAACCTCGCTTCATTCTCAACTTTATTGTTCACATGTCAGACTGGATGTGAATTTTATTGCTTTTTTTTTTTAGAAAGCCCTTAGAGAAGTACCCTTCCTAAGAATTTTAGTCGTCGAACGTCAAGTAGTTTGCGATTTATGATTTTAAAACAAAGATAAACCCAACATTTTTTGTCTTACCAAATGTTTCTAAATAATTCTCAAGCACTGTGAACCCAAGTTTTTCGACTGTTCTCAAAATTGTAGTGACAAAAAATACATGTCTCTAATATTATTTTATCTTAAGGATGTAAAGTGACTCATCTTGAGAGAAATTTATTACTTGCATGTGTGTTAACATTTTGTAGATAATAGATGCATAAAATTTTATGATAGGTAGGGTCTAGGCGGTTACAGCCTGAACAACATCTGCGACCACATTATCACTTACCATCAGGTGATATGGTTGTCAAAGACTGCCTATCAGCTATAAATAAAAAAAACTAGGAATTACAGAAATGACAATTTTAAAAATTCATTCGATGTATTCAAAAATGTTAATCTATTACATCACTTCAATATGGCTATTCACTAAATTACAAGTAATAAGGTATATTTTTAATGTTGCTACACATATTCAAAAACAACGTAATCTACTGAATTTGTCTCGGCCCGAAAGTCGCTTAATCACTACTTCACGCTAAAATTAGGCTATTCCAAAACGATTCTATGTGAAAATCTCATTTTGTACCGAATGTAAAATTATATTGAAGTCAATTTTGTTTAATACCCCTGGGGTTGCCTCACTAGGGGTTAATTGGTACACGACCGAGAACTTTGCAAGCCATATGCGGTTTTCTAGATTTGCCTTTACCCGAACAAATTTGGTAAGCAGGTGGGGCTACGGAAGCCCAATTACTGTACCTCGGCTGCCCCGTACTGCAATATGATATTATGTAGGTGCCCAATTGCCGTGAAGTAGAATCGATTTTAGTATGAATTAGTTGCGTTTAACGAACTTGTCCCTAATTGGAAGTTTCTAAGCGTAGGTATATATAGCAAGTATTTGAGGTATTGGGGTTTTTTGAGAAAACAAATTTTCAGTTGCAATGTGGAGTCTAGAACTGTACTATGTAGATGAATATAGGCTCAAACTCCATTACATAGGACCTAAATAAGCTAAAAGACCTGTGTCTTTTAGCCTGTACCAACATGTTAACGATTTTTTTATTAACATGGTTAAATACGCTTAATTTGTTTCTTAATAATAGAGTAACCTAATAGATGAAGATGTTATTGTTTTTCTGTTCAGTACCTTTATGTACCAAGCATAATAGCAAGTGTTCAAGCTTTGTAGGTGATATCATTCATTTGTATATATACCCTGTTTGATGGTTAAAAATGTAGATTGACTAAAACTGAAATAAAAATATGCTCATAACACAACCTGCATTAAACAATTAATAATTATTATAGTTTTAGTTTAGCCTTATTCTCAAGAAAAATCAATGCATGAGAAAAATATAAACAGACCGAAGGTGTTATAAACATTTATTATATACAAATTATACTATATAATATAAATATAGCTTTTATAAATTTAAAATGTATGCTTTATTGTTATTCCATAGATGTACTAACATTATTTTTTGAGTTATATAGACTATGTTTTGTACTTATATACATATATATTTGCCAAATTTATTTTGTAAGCATAAAATATTAAATTAAGCTAGATGGGAGAAGCCACTGGCACCCGAAACACAGTTTCTAACTAGTTCGGGAGCGTATGGATTAATTAATTAAAATGTAACAACTTTATGCAAAAATAAATTATTATTATTATTATTATCTTTTTACTCCTTGTGATGGAACAAGCAACCTGATGTTAAGTGGACTAACCTCTGCCTATAACATGCATTTCATCACAAGTCACGAATTGCACTGCGCCCGACACTTTAAGACGTAGTTGTTAAGTCTCATATGCCAGTAATTTCCTCCTCCTTCACGTATCCCAGATTAAGTTGGTTTGACATAATGTGTTTTCTTATGTAATATCTGGATAAATATGTGTTTTATAACATCTCATATTTAAAAAAAATAGTAATATATGGATTTTCGAAGATTAAAAATAAATCTCGTATCATTTTATGATTCTACATCCAAAGAGCAAAACTGTTTGCAACGTTCGTCCGTATGTCATGGGTCTCTAGCTCTTTAGAGAAAAGAGTTACAAACCTAAAATATAATCTGATGTTTATTGTAAAACATAGACCCAAAGATAACTAAATATTGGACTCGAAATTCAATTATATTGTTTTTAAATTTTTCCGGCTTTTCCTGTCGTATTGTAGAGAGCTTTCCAAAATCTTATTCAAAATCTTATTGAAACCTACCATGTTGTGTGGTGTCATCGTCTTTATCTCATTGAGTCAAATACAAATATTTTTATTAATTACTTATCCAAAACGAATATAAATAAAGTTATAAATTTTAGACCATTGTTACGGGTCTATCTCAAAAATTAAACAAGTTAGGAATTTGAAATTTCGGTAACTATTTTATGTACCCCTTTAATTAACCAAAATACAAAAAAAAAACTGAAAATATTATAAAAAAACGACCTTAACTGAAAACGTCTATTTATATTGTGGATTTGATGCTGTGATCAGAACCAACAAACATTAATAAGTTCCGTTAAAACAGTCAAACAATAGGAACGAAGGAATACATTTGACCAATGACTCACTTACCATGATAGTTCAATAGTTGCGGGTTTGTTTTTTTCCTCTCGTTGTGAACATTATTTATTTTTATGCGCTATTCAAACGAACTTTTAAAGAACAAAGCCCATTACACACTAGGCAAGTTTTTTTTAAATTTATGTTGATGAGCCTTTGATCAAAATATCTAATCTGCTTAGTGGTGAGTCAAAATTGTTATTATGCTAAAAGGCTTTCTAGAACGGCTGATGGCACACACCATTAGCTGCTTGGTTGTTCTACTTGAGGAAGGTCAGTCGGGCGAGTAAATTACCCCACTACATTGCGGTGAAGTTCAAGCCTCCAGTATAATCCGAACTATGGATCCAGTGTGCGGTAGCCCTTAGCAACTGGACCATCATCTCTTAAAAACTCGGGAGATGATAGTAAAGACCCAAACAAGAAACAATGAGCGTTGCTTGGCCATCTATGATGTAAACTCACGCTATAATATATGAACTATATACAGTTTTCAAGAATTGTTTAGTTTAGCTTTTTTGCTTAGCACACGATAGTGCTTGTAATCATATTTAGAAATATAGAAGGATAGCGACATCATTCCAAAAGTTAAGTGTTTGAAAAAGCATTCTTTCAATCAGATTTAATCTATTATTCTGGTTGATGGCTGCGCACTGTCCCCTATGACGGTTAAAGTAATACAATTGGAGTACGAAATTTCGGCTCGAAAGAGCGTGTTCAGGTGGCCGGTTAGTTAAGGCATCTGGCACCAAATCGGAGGTTGCGGGTTCAATTCCCGTCCGGAGCAAACATTTTTGTGCTCCAATAATTTGTAAAATATAATTTTCAAGAAGATTAGAAAATCAAACAAACTCAATAAGTTCACCTTTCAATCGCAACAGTCCAGTAACCAACAAAATAAACAGAACTTAAATAACAAACTAGGTAGTAGTAGGTAGTCATACGAAATAATTACATTCGCACCACAACATTATTTCAATAAATTTATTACAAATTTAATTAGTAGCTGGCTGTGTGCAAATAAGTTGGTTGGCAGTTTTTACTTTTTAAAGTTAACTGTGGCAACATGGCGGAATGTTGGAGCCTGGAGCGCCAATTAGTCCTTATTGCGTTGGTAAAAATATGAGATGTAGATACAATAATAGAAAAGGAAATTTCATTATTATATAATCAATTAATCATGATATTTAAAAATTATTGAAGCACAAGATTTATCTGCCGGGCGGAAATGGAACGAAACAAAAATGTTTCGTGCTCGAGATAGTGCCTGTAATCATATTTAGAAATATAGAAAGGTAGCGACATCACTGCATAAGTTAAGTTTTTGAAAAAGCACTTCTTTCTTTCAGATGAAATCATGTAGTCTTGGTGATAACTGCGCAACGACCCTTGTGTCGGTTAAAGCAATAAAGTTGGAGCAAAAAGTCTCGGATTAAAAAAGCATGTTCCAGTGACCGAGTGGTTTAGACATCTATACGAAGAAGCGGGTTCGATTTCCGCCCGGAATTAAAAATGTTGTGTCAAATATTTTTTAAATGTGATTTTCGCTCAGTACCCTATTTATTTAGAAGCATATTTAGAAACATAGAATCAAGATCAACTTTTCAAAATCTAGTATAATTGATCGACCGGAAGGAATAAGCAATTTTACTTCCGCTGGAGCTGCAAGGTTTATGCGCTAAGTATTTGTAAATATGATATACCCATAGCACGCAGTTGTGCTTAAAATAGTATTTAGAACTATTGACGGACAAGAGTTAGTGTGAAAAGGTACTTTTTCGGTCAGATTAAAACCCAATGTAGTTGATAGCCGCATATTCCGATATAATAAAGTAATAAAATTAGAAAACAATATTCGCATCTCATTCCACCCATCTTGATACGAAAAACCTGATATATTCGTTCCATTTCCGATCGGGATTGAAATTTTGTGCACAGTTAAAAATACTATTCCTTTCACTTATAAAATTTATAAATAATTAATACCAAATTTAATTTCATACAAGGGTTAGTTTAATATAGACTAACAGTTGCTTGACAAATGTGAAAAGTTCCATGTCATCTAAATAATCATTAACAATAATAATTGTATATGAAGCTTTTATAAAAAAAAATCATGCTGTTTGAGTTTTTACTCTGGGGGAACTGTAATCTTTTGGAATGTCAATGTAATCTTTTATTAAGGCATGAACACAATTCCCTTATATTAGGTCCTTACATATGAAATTGGCGTTTTGTATGGGAGGAACAAAAAGTCGAATATTTTTTAATATAATATATTTAATTAATCAAAGTATGAACCATTATTTTCTATGCACTTTTGCCATCTCATAGGTAGTTCATTGATCCCTTTACTAAAAAAACCAGTCGGACGGGAATCAATAAAATCTTTGAAGGCGATTTGGACTGCCCCATCGGAGTTGAATTTTTTCCCTTGCAAGAAGTTATCCAAATTTCGAAAAAAATGGTAATCTGTTGGAGCAAGGTCCGGGGAGTACGGAGGATGTCTTAGACTTTCCAATTGAAGCTCTTCTAATTTAGTAGCCGTCTGTAGCGCAGTGTGTGGTCTAGCGTTGTCGTGAAGCAGCAGTGGCGTGGAGCGATTGACCAGCCTAGGTTGTTTAGCCGCTAGCTTTTCCATCATGGTTTGCAATTCCTGACAATAGACATCAGCCGTAATAGTCTGGCCAGATTTGAAAAAACTGTAATGAACAATACCGGCACTAGTCCACCAAACGCTTACAAGTAACTTTTTTGGGGTTAATTTTCGCTTGGGGCAGGATTTGGCTGGCTGGCCAGGATCTAACCATTGCGCTGAGCGCTTCCGATTATCGTAAAGAACCCATTTTTCATCACAGGTAATGATTCGGTTTAAAATACCTTCATTATTGTGCCGGTTTAGTAATGTAACGCAGCAGTCGACGCGCGTTTGCCGGTTTGTTTCAGTCAATTCGTGAGGTACCCACCTTTCAAGCTTTTTAATCTTCCCAATTTGCTTCAAGTGAATTAAAACAGTTTTATCACTAACATTGCAGCCTGCAGCTAACTCGGACGTGGTTTGCGATGGATCCGCTTCCACAATAGCCTTCAACTCTTCATTATCAACTTGAATCTCAGGCCGTCCATAGGGCTTGTTCTGCAGGTCGAAATTTCCAGAACGAAAACGTTGGAACCAAAAACGAACTGTGTTTTCTTTTGCAACACGACCGCCATACACATCATTCACCCTTCGAGTTGTTTCCGCAGCACTAGTGCCACGGCGGAACTCGTACTCGTAAATAATGCGATATTTAAGGTTTTCCATTTTGTAAAATGAGTGACGCAAACAGAAAAAAACAGAAGAAAAAAAACAAATGAATGACGATCATCGAAGCACAAATACATGAGTCTATAGCTGTACAAATTTGAATTTGGAATTCCTTACCAAAGAGGAGAAATTCGTGATTAAAGTGGCCAGTACGAAAAACGCCAATTTCATATGTAAGGACCTAATATAATTAATTATACATTAATTACAATTATATTAATTATATTGTCTTTTTCTTTGTCTTTCCTTATTACTGGCAAAGTTACGGTTTCAGAATATTTATTAATCTCATAAGAATACAAAAATTCACTTACTGAGATTACTTAAACTAACTTAAATAAAAACAATGTGCCGCAGATCGTAATGTAGCTTAATCAAAATTAACAAGATAATAAATTCTAACTAAGTACTTAATACTAAGTTATAATATTCTATTTTATAAGTACCCTCCGAATGCGTACGTTAAGAATTAGACCTGCATAGCATTTGCTCGGACATATCGCAAGCGTGTTTATTAAGGCCATGTTCATAGTGACAGTGCACAGCAATTTTGTTTGGCATACAGCTTAGGGCTTTTCATTAATTTATTAACAAGTGTTTATATCTAAACAGAGACAAATGCATAAATTATAACATGGACATTTATATAATATAAACTATATGGATATTTAGAAATGATTAATTATTATAGTAATTTGTTATGATAAATCCTTTAAAATATGTGTCTTAAGTATTTTTTTAAATAGATTATAAGATTTTATTTCTTTTATGTCTTTTGGTAGGTTGTTATACAATTGAGCCCCTTCGTACATAATATTTCTTTTTCCAAAATTTGTTCTAGGTTTTCTTAAACAAATATTATTAGCTTGCCTTGTTAAAATTTTTTGTACGTTTTTCTGTTTCGTAAATGTTATTTGTGTATGTATATCCTTAGTAAGGATTTTTTCGAATAAGAATACACGTGTTATACTTGTACATCTGGGATAGATTCATTAATTTTGTATCCTTGTAAATGTGGGCAGTAGGCGTTAAGTAATTATACCGAAATAGAGTTTTGATCACCTTATTTTGACTTCTCTGTAAAGATTCTAAATTTGTTTTTGCTGCTGTTCCCCAAATTTCAACCAAATAATCTAGATGTGACTTAATCATGGCATTATAGATAATATAGCGTACTTTTTTAGGAAGGCATCGGGCCATGTTCTTTAATGCTCCCATTAGTGATGTAATCTTATTTCGTATACTTTCTATGTGTGGTTTCCATGTAAGTTGACTATCGAGAATGAGCCCAAGGTATTTTTCCTTTGTAACTTTCTTAATTTCCTGACCATTAATAGTGAGAGGGTGATATTTACCTATATTTTTATTAATTGCAGCGAAAATGATGTAGTTTGTTTTAGATGTATTTATTGTAAGTAAGTTTGATTGAAGCCAGATATGTAGTATATCGAGATCATGTTGTGCTTTTTTTACAATGGACTCGATGGAATTATCAGAATAAAATAAACTTGTGTCGTCAGCATACAAAATTAAATTTCCTGTTAAACCAATTTTATGTATGTCGTTTATATACACTAAAAATAACAGAGGGCCAAGTATAGAACCTTGTGGCACGCCGTAGGTGATCTTTTGAGGTTTACTTTGTATATCACCTATTTTAGTTATTTGATACCGATTTGAAAGATACGAATGAAACATTTTATAGGCCGTCCCAGATATTCCTAAGGTTTTTAATTTCATCAAAAGTATTTCATGGCTCACAGTGTCAAATGCCTTTTTTAAATCAATAAATATGCCTAGCGTTATCTGCTTTTTATCAATGCTGAGTTTTATCGAAGTGACTAAATCAATGGCTGCAGTAAGTGTATTAGATTTAGGTCGAAAGCCATATTGTTTATTGTATAATACATTTGTAAGTGCAAGATATTCACTCAAGCGGTTATGTAAAATTTTCTCAAATACCTTTGAGATTACAGGTAACACAGATATTGGCCGATAGTTTCCAGGGTCCATTTTACTACCTGTCTTATAAATAGGACTAACCTTGGCTATTTTCAATGTATCTGGGAATTGGCTTTCATTTAAACACTTATTAATACAACAAGTTAAGTTTTCTTTTATCAAATCTTTCACACATTTTATCATTTTTGTAGTAATTCCATCTATACCAGCACTTGTATTAGAGTCTAGGTCATTGATAATTTTTTCTGTCTCATCTACAGTAACAGGTTTTAGAACGGTCATAATAGAATCACTTTGTTGCATATTATCTGAGACTAACATTTTATGAGTATTGTGATATTGTTTTGAAATTCGACAAGCTAATTCAGCACCAATATTTGAAAAAAAGGAATTGAAACATTCGCAAATATCGCTGGTATTAGAGATTTGACCTACAGTAGTATTTAGTTTTATAGGTATGGAGTGTTTCTCTGTTTTATTATTTGCTAAGTTATTAATGAGTTGCCACATTTTCAAAGGATTTTTCTCACAATTTTTGAAAGCACTATAATAATATTCGTTCTTAGTGGTTTGGATAGCTACATATACCAGGTTTTTTTCTTGCAAAAACTTCTGTTTCAATTCTTCGTCTTCGTGTGTCTTCTTGAGATTATGCCATAGATTGTTTCTTTTGTTTATAGCTACAAGTAATTCTCTGTTGATCCAATCTTTCTGAGGGGGGTTTTGTAGTTTGGTTTTAATTATCTTGTTCTGTGATATCACTTTTAGTAACGTATTTTCTAATGTTGTATATTCGTGATCCAAGTTAGCCAAGGTGCCATCTTTTAAGGATAGGTATACATTATCGTAGTTAACCACTTCATACTGTACGCGTTTTATGACTTCAGGTTTCATTCTCTTTATTTCAAGATAAATTTGTCTATGATCCGAGAAACAACTTTCAATAATAGCCATATGAAAAGAATTTTTGTTTAGGGAGGTACAAACATGATCCAGTACAGTTGAAGTGGTATCTGTTTTTCTTGTGCAGTGTTCCTTATCTACCTTATTTAATATTTTCATCCCATTCTCTTTTAATATATTTTTATATTCCTTAATAGTTTTTTCTCTACTAAGTAAATTTAAGTTTAGGTCCCCAAATACGATTGCTCTTCTTCGTCTTGAAAGCTGGTTACTGTATGTCTCCAGAAACTTTTTACCACTTGAAGAAGGTTGTTTGTAGACAGCTCCAATGTCAAGAGATAAGTTTTTCAAGTGAATCCAGAGGTAATGGTTAAAATCTTCGCAGTGATCATCAAGGAACTCATGTTTTAATTTTTTATGCACGTATATTGATACACCACCTCCTACGGTTGTAGTCCGGTAATTATAGTAATGATTGTAATTTGGTATGTTTAGCCTTTGGGCGTCTTGTTCATTTTTAATCCATGTCTCTGTTACAATGATTATATTCAAAGATGTCTTAAAATTTTCTATGATACATCTTAGTTCATCGTGTTTACCTTTCTTCACTAAACTACGAGCATTTGCGTATAAAAAGTTTATTGTCTTGGGTGTAGTTGATACGTCATTATAGTTACTGGTAACTTCATATGTTACTGGTTCATTAATTATTTCAGTTGTACTTTCGCTATTATTTAGTTTTTTGTCTCGTGTTTAATAATTTTCGGAATTCCTCTGATATACTTTATCGTAAGGTTTTGTTCACCGCCCTCCTGTCGTTGTTTAAGTTCGCTTTTGAGATTCATTAAATATTTTTTCTGTTGAGGAGTTTGATCAGAATATATTCGGACACCTTCTAAGGTGATGTTGTCCCTTTGTCGTAAAATCATCTTAGCTGTTTCTTCCGAGTTAAAACATACTTTTAATGGGCGTGATTTTTTACCATCATATTTACCAAGTCTTAGGATTTTTTTGGCGTTTGGGCAATCCGGGATAATATTTTTTATAATTTTGTCTAGCTTGGATTTATCAGCATCTTGTCGCGCTTCTTGACTATCCAAATATAGTTCAGGGATTCCTACTATTACAACATTTTTGCTTCGTTCTGCGCGTTCTTGAAGCTCCATTATTACTTCGTCATAAGCACCTTGTATAGGAGATATCATTGGTGGGCTTTGTGGGCTGGATTTTGATTTTAGTAGCACGATATCATTTTGTAATTGTGTAATTTTGCCTTCATTTGATTTCACTGTTTCCTTTAATGTAACTACTTCTGCATTTAGTTTCTTGTTTTCTGTTAGTAGATGTTCTGTTGTAATTTTGATTTCCTGCAGCTGTTCTCTGATAGAGGATGTATTTTCACTTATTTTATTTATATTCTCATTGTGACATTTGCTAGTGTCTCGAAGTATGTCAAGAATTTCTTGCTTGAATATATTAAACTGGCTTGCAAAGTCATTTTCTGGTGTTTTTCTCTTTCGCAAATTAATATTTCTCGATCTTTGCTCGACTGAATCTAGGACAAGAGTGGACAGATTCGGCTGGGAACTACTACCGCCCCCTGTCGATGCCACGTTCTTAGTCATACTTTTTGTTGGAGAATGAGTTACACTCATTTTAATTAAACGCTATTCAGTACGCACCTTTATATTCCACAGGTATACGTTGCCACTGACCGATGCTATCTGCGTCTCTTTCACTCCAGTGGTTGTATGCACAACGGGTTATAATAGCAAAACGACGTATTTACCACAACGTGCAATTGTAATTATTATTTTCTTATAAGAATGGTTGGAATCAAAACGTAATGGCTGTATAGTAGTATATTTTTAAGTAATTGGTGTACACGTCTACTCACTACGACTGCTGGCTACGAGAAAGTTGGGTTATAATTGTAACAAACATAAAGTTTTCCGTCACAATATTTATGTTATTGTGACGGAACAAGCTCGAGGCCCACCTGATAGCTAGCCGGGCGGGCAATCACAAAATGCCCTTCCACTATGCGGTGAAGCTCAAGCCGGCGGTGGAGATCGAACCAGGGTACTGCGACGCGGCAGTACGTAGCTATAACCGCTCTTCTATCACTGCTTCAAATTCCTACACGATTTTTCCTACCTAACAGTCTGTGTCTGTCATGGTAAACAGTAAAAAACTCGTCTCTATTCTGAACCTAATGAATTTTGGGTGTTTATCTCCCTTTACCTATGGGCACTTTTTTTTAATGTAATTGTGACGGATCAAGCCCGAGGCCAACCTGAGGTTAAGTGGACTAACCTCTGCTTATAACAGACGCATTTCGTCAACGACGAATTGCACTGTGTCCGTCACATTGAGACGTACAGTTGTTAGGTCTCATGTACCTGTAATTTTACTATGGGATATACTTGCGTGAAATAAATAAATAGATTCAGGCGTTACTTTGCGGAAATGCATATTTAATAATAACAAATATTTATAAAAACATCAAATTAATATTTTAATAAAACACTTAAAATATACAAAAATATATGTAGTGACAATTCCGCCTAATTTTCCCGTTAAGCCGACGTGACGTCACAAACGCCACGCGTTTCGCTTCTACACGAAGCATCCTCAGGAGGTCTTGACTCTACGAGCGCACGATCAAGAATGAATTTTCTCGATCGTGCGCTCGTAGAGTCGCGTCGAAAATTCTTCCGGTTTGGCTGCGTGGCGTTTGTGACATCACGTTGGCTTAACAGGAAAGTTAGGCGGAATTGTCACTAGATATATTTTTGTATTTTTTAAGTTTTTTATTAAAATATTAACTTGATGTTTTCATAAAATATTTTAAAAATATTTATTATTATTGTGTGGAAATTATTTACTATTTACACATTACATATACTACTATTTCATCACATACATTTACTATTTATTATTTACTAATAATAATTTAATGCTGTGTCTGTAGTCTGTATCATTTTTTCCAAATCTTATTATACACACTTAACTTTCGTACAAGGGTTAGTTTAGATTCTAAATCGTACAGTCTGTCTACGTTTGTTTTAAATAACTCTTATCAAAAGTTCTAAAAGTCGAAACACTAACAAAGTCGACAATACCAGCAGCCGTTTAAGCCTAAACAAGTAGACTCTTTCATTTCCACACTCGGGCCGAGCTCCCACTTTACAGAACGAGTTCGCGTCAACTTCCACAAAGCAAAGGAATAAAGGCTACCGACGTTTCTGCTCTTTTAGTTGAAACTTTTAACGCCCTCTTTAGGACACTCCATTGTTATAAATTATCTGAAAACGCTCAGTGGTCGCTAATTCTTTCAATTGTTTGAAGTGTTTATATTATGGTACATTTAGTAAATGGGTTCTTATTGTGTTTGTCTTTTATTGTTTTTGTTGTGACTTATCATGGCAGTTTCCGGATTAATTCAATGTCCTTATATGTTGGATATCTAAAAAGGCGAATAAGGGTACAACTTTTTTTTTTTTAATGTTATTTGACGGAACAAGTTCGAGGCCCACCTGATGTTAAGTGGACTAACCTCTGCCTATAACAGTTGCAATTCATCACAAGTCACAAATTGCACTGCGCCCGTCACATTGAGACATAGTTGTTAAGTCTCATTGTGCCTGTAATTTCACTGGTTCTCAAGGACTACTGCCAGAACACACCTTTTGGTGCTTGGCGACAGACTTTCTACTTGAGGGTGGTAGCTAGCCAGGTGGGCAATCGCAAAATGCCCTTCCACCATGCGGTGAAGCTCAAGCCGGCGGTGGGGATCGAACCAGCGTAGTGCAGGGTACCATAGCTATTACCGCTCGGCCATCATTGCTTCAATAATGATGGCCGCAAACTAAAACTAAAACTAGCTAAACGATGCCACTACCCACGTCAAAGTGGTGTCGTTGTCAATTGGGTGCACATGCACAGGAGGGATTATTACTATCTTAACGCCTAGATAACTCGTAAGGTAGCGGGGCTACTGTCAACGAGATAAATTACCAAGGAGAGATGGTATTAGGCACTGTGCCTGTCATAAGCCGAAGGCAAAACTATTTTACAATTAAATGTCCAATTGTTGTTAGAGAAGAATATTTTACCCAACTCCAATGGGTTGTAATTCGGTAGAAGGAGAATCGGAAATACAAATGAAGTCTGATAGTCTAACTGGATAACTAAATTGCAATATTACATGACTAAGCCGGCGAAAAGAGTAGAAAACTATACTGAAGCGGAATAGTCTACGATTCTCCTCAGAATGTTTGCATTGCCCGAACATAAATCAGAAACTTTGAATCGAGAGTTAATGACATATTGTATTTACCAATACTCTGATATGCTTATGAATCTTCCCATTCGTTACATAAAAACCCAACTAAAACTCGTTGCATAAAAACCCAACGTCATTTTAAGAGTAGTATATACCTACTTCTATGAGAACTTCCCCGTGGGGTGCCGGATTAGCATTGCACCTCCCCATATCATCCGGTGTGTGTCGTAAAAGGCGACTAAGGGAATAATTATACTGGAAGGTGGATGAAGCGCCTTCTAAAGAACTACTATCTTACACTGCGATCCCCAAGCCGCCTGCCAAGCGTGGGGATTATGGCAAATACCCCCTCAATAGGGGAGGCTGTGTTCAGCAGTGGACGATCCGGCTGATACAGTACAGTATATACCTACTTGCCGCCCGTGGCGTGCCGGGCTAGAATATCACCCTTCCGTCTCTACCCGTGTGTGTCGTAAGAGGCGACTAAGAGTAACTTACCAAAAGTTGGGCAGCGGCGTTTTCTGAGAAACTGATATCTCACACTGCGATCCCCAAGACGCCTGCCAAGCATGGGGATTATGTCAAACCCCCCATAATGGGGGAGGCTGTGTTTACCAGTGGATAATCCGGCTGATACAGTACAGTATATACCTACTGCGCAAAGCAACACTCTTGTGCTCAGGATACTATACCTACAAAGTTGAATAAAGTTCCGCAACGATTGTTACTCGTTGTAAGGGGTAAGACTATACAGCATAAGCAATTTGTTTAAAACTCGCTTCAGTTCTTCAAAATAGCAAGGACGTATCAGTTCAATACACAAAGCTAATAAAACCAGAACAAAAAACTTTGTCATAAAACGGAACACGAATTAGGCGCTCGCATTTTTGCTCCAAAAAGGGAATGAAAATATTGTCAGCCTATTATTTTCCCATTGACAAAACACGTTTTTTTTCCGAACGGCGAACAACATAAAAAGTTTTAAGGCCGGTCCGCGACAGCCGACGGGCTTTTGCGGTCAATTAAAAGAGTGCTGAATTTTGAGTTTCCAATGTTGTTAGAAATTTCGGAGGGTTGTTAATCGAGTAATCCAACTGTTAAACACGCATGAAGGGATTAAGAGGCAATTTGTTTACGTTCGTTGGCGGGCGGGCGGTAGGCTGGAGGGTACTATGTTGACTATATAATACTTTGGTAATGCTGTGGTCACGCAGGCGGAGTTTTGACTGCTACGGTCTGAGGTTTTGATGGACTTGTCGAGTTTAAAGGGTCGGTGTAGTTTGATTTCGAGTTTTATCGTGGAAGGGGGATGATTTTGAATTTAATATATTATGTAATTAATATATGTATGTATTTAAAACGGTAATATTGTTTGTTCTGTGTTATGCAAAGACAAATGACAGCATCTATAATTTAATATGACAGGTCTATAATTTAATGTTATGGTAAACCTAATCTAGCACAATTTAATTATATATATTTTTGAAGCAGTGATGGCTCAGTGGCATTGGCTATGGACTGCCGCGCAGCAGGTCCATGGTTTGAGTCCCGCCCAGAGCTTGAGCTTCACCGCATGGTGGAAGGGCATTTTGCGAATGCCCGCCTGGCTAGCGACCACCCTCAAGTAGAAAATCTGTCGCCAAGCACCTAACGGTGTGTTCCGGCAGCAATGCTTGAGAGCCAGTGAAATAACGTGATGGGCGCAGTCAGTGCAAGTTCGTCACTTGTGATGAAATGCATCTGTTATAGGCAGAGGATACCGCTTAACATCAGGTGGGCATCGCGCTTGTTCCTTCACAATAACAATATATATATATATATATATATATAATTGTTTTTTATTTTTTTATCAACATTGACATACTATTTATTAAATAAATAGGATAATGTATTTCCATGATATAATATAATTGAATAATCAAATGAAATAGTTACAATTTATCTATTTATTTTAGTAATCGAAACCTTTTATTGACGACATACCTACTATTGTATTAGAGGAAATAAATAATTAAATAAAGTTCAGAGTCTAGAGAACATTATAAATACTTTTTTACATTATCATATTCGGTATCATATTAGATCGAGATAAGACTTATATGTTCTATATATATGGTTAGACTTTGCTGGTTATGTTTTTATATTTGAGAATGCAAAAATTATATCATTTTCGTATACTCATCTTATTAAAATACCGATTTTCCGAAGAGTCGCTTTAATATGTCTCTAGCGAACATTATTGAATCATAAAAACGCACGAAGTTTAGATCCAGGGTTTCTATGGTACCAGCCTACAAGTATAGTGAGTAGGAAATCAAGCTATTGCGAACAACCTATGGTGAAAATACTAAATTTAGGTAAAAATACGCCAAGTGACCAGATATTTGGTTTATTTATTTTTTGTCTCTTTATGTTCTTTTTTATACCATATTTTTATGAGACGTCTTATTGAGAGAAAAATTAACTTAGGTAACGAGACGACGAGAGTAGGACGTGTAAAGTAAGGCGAGTTACTTAGGTATTCAATTCACTGTTCTCTACTTTACATTTATTTCCTAGCCAAAATCAAAGTTACAGTTTTAAACCTATTTTGACCAAATTTTGCCTAAAGAGGAAACTGTTTATCAGTTTTGTAAGCTATTAACTGGGTTATAGCTATTCTACAAGATCATTGTATTTTTAGGTTTAATATAATATTTCATGTATCCTGATAAGTTATTGAACACAAATAAACACAATTCCATAATTTATGCCTAAAACCATAAAATATATTAAAAGTTACGTTTACCCGTTACTAATATAACCAATTCAATATGTTTTTTTTATGTTATTGTGACGGATCAAGCACGAGGCCCAGTTGATGTAAAGCGGACTAACCTCTGCCTATAACAGATGCATTTCGTCACAAGTCACGAATTGCACTGCACCCGTCACCTTGATAGATACAGTTGTGCCTGTAATTTCTCTGGCTCTCAAGGATTGCTGCCGGAACACACCATTAGGTGCTTGGCGATAGATTTTTTACTTGAGGGTGGTCGCTAGCCAGGCGGGCATTCGCAAAATGCCCTTCCACCATGTGGTGAAGCTCAAGCCCGCGGCGGGATTCGAACCATGGACCTGCGGCACCTGCTTCAAAATATGGAAATAATATATTATATTATATAGTATGGTAATAATATATTAGATATCATAATAAATCTTCACTGAATCTCGCGTATTTCGTGATACAAGACAATTAATATTGGCGACCGAAAAACCTTTTTTGACATTTACAACTGGCCGTTTTACACGTATCTTAATTTAAATTGTAGAAATTAATTTATTTAAATGTAATTTTGCTGTATTTTTTTTAGTTTATATTATCATATCGTGGTGTGTGGTTCAGCGACGGTTTTATTATTCGTATACCCAGTTCCTTTCGTGGGTAAGGTCGATAGGTAGCTGTGATTTTCTTTAACAATAGTGAGATGAACTAGCAACAAAACCAAAAAATATATCAAATTATTTTCAGTTTCCCGCCGTTGACATCAGCTCCCCTTACTATTGTCACCTTGATCGATATGGAGTCAAGCGACGAGTAGATTCGGTTCAATAACGAATACCTTACCTGAGCTTGTCATATCATAACGAGGTCCTTATTCTGTTATATCCTAACATATTCTATCAATTGATTGGTTGCATGTTGAGATTCCTACTGCAATTGATCGTAGTTTCCGTATCATATAAAGAAAGAAAAGAAAGAAAGAAAGAAAGAAAAAAAAGAAGGAAAGAAAAATTATTTATTTAGGACTTAATAAACACACTACAGCAAACAAAAGACATAATACACATATACATATAAAACACATAAATATACACATAAAACTATACAATCACAATTTATACATAAAGTTAAGTAAACATAATAACATATTTATACAATACATGTTCAACTTTAAACATTTTAATCTAATGCGGTATAAATGTGCGGTCCTAAAAAGGACTTGGCTCAGCATAGTGCTGCAGACAAAACCTACAGCGCTGATTTTCAGCCAAGACCTAAGTGACGCACGGTAATAATGATAAAAACTAATAAACAAAAGACAAACAACTCAATAAACATATAGCAACAATAATTGTTAAATCGGAAAATATGGAATAGCAAGGAAAGCTTTTCAAGTATTGTTCCATTAGCTTTGATAAAGAGATTTAGAAAATGTGGTCAATCATTATTTCGCTGCATGCAACTATAGATGTTCTCAACATATTTTTACTTTGTTACATGTTGAGTCCAATTAGAATTAGAGGCCCAAAATTTAAAATAACTAAATTACACGTTTTGGATCCCCCCCCCCCCCATTACAGATATCAAAATGAAAATTAGTAGAGAACATCTATAGTTGCATGCAGCGAAATAATGATTGACCACATTTTAAAAAATATAAACCATATTGTTGCTTTTTGAAATTATCTTTAAAAGTGCGAGTGAGAGGGCTACATAATGTAAAAGGCCTCTTAACAATAATAATTGTATATACAATTATTATTGTTAATGATTATTTAGTTAAGCTTTTATAAACAAAATTTCATGCTGTTTGAGTTTTTACTCTGGGGGAACTGTAATCTTTAGGAAGTTTATTAAAGCATGAACACAATTCCCTTATATAGTTAATTATACATTAATTATATTGTCTTTTTCTTTGTATTTGCTAATTACTGGCAAAGTTGGGTTATAATTGTAACAAACATATATATTTGTTTATGTTATTGTGACGGAACAAGCTCGAGGCCCGCCTGATAGGTAGCCAGGCGGGCAATCACAAAATGCTTTTCCACTATGCGGTGAAGCTCAAGCCGGCGGTGGGGATCGAACCAGGGTACTGCGGCGCGGCAGTCTATATCCGCTCTTCTATCACTGCTTGAAATTCCTACACGATTTTTCCTACCTAACAGTCTGTGTATGTCATGGTGAACAGTAAAAAACTAGTCTCCATTCTGAACGAATTTTGGGTGTTTATCTCCCTTTACCTACGGGCACTTTTTTATGTAAGTGGACTAACCTCTGCCTATGACAGACGAATTTTGTCAACGACGAATTGCATATTGAGACGTACAGTTGTTAGGTCTCATGTACCTGTAATTTTACTATGGGATATACTTGCGTGGAAATGTTTATTTACTAATAATCATTTAATGCTGTGTCTGTAGTCTGTGTCATTATTTCCAAATCTTATTATACACACTTAACTTCCATAAAAAGGTAAGTTTAGATTGTCAATCTAACAGTCTGTCTTCGTTTGTTTTAAATAACTCTTATCAAAAGCTCTAAAAGTCGAAACACTAACAAAGTCGACAATACCAGCAGCCGTTTAAGCCTAAACAAGTAGACTCTTTCATTTCCACACTCGGGCCGAGCTCCCACTTTACAGAACGAGTTCGCGTCAACTTCCACAAAGCAAAAGAATAAAGGCTACCGACGTTTCTGCTCTTTTAGTTGAAACTTTTAACGCCCTCTTTAGGACACGCCATTGTTATAAATTATCTGAAAACGCTTAGTGGTCGCTAATTCTTTCAATTGTTTGAAGTGTTTATATTATGGTACATTTAGTAAATGGGTTCTTATTGTGTTTGTCTTTTATTGTTTTTGTTGTGACTTATCATAGCAGTATCTGGAACTCATTACTTCCCAAGCATCGAAAACATTGGAATTTTATGATTAATTCTTTAAATTAGGTTCATTACATCAAGAAAAAAGAATATGACAAAAAAAATTTAAAAAATCTACCTTCATCTCTGTTTCAGCCTGTCCTATAAATAAGACAACGGGGACATGTGATCAGAAATAATACAAGTAAACAATTATAAGAAAATGAGTTTTATTTAAAAATTATGTCCTTATATGTTGGATATCTAAAAAGGCGACTAAGGGAAAAACTAGCTAAACGTTGCCACTACCCACGTCAAAGTGGTGTTGTTGGCAATTGGGTACACATGCATAACAGGGATTCTTACTATCTTAACGCCTAGATAACTCATAAGGTAGCGGGGCTACTGTCAACGAGTTAATTACCAAGGAGACATGGTATTAGGCACTGTGCCATGGTCATAAGCCGAAGGCAAAACTATTTTACAATTATATGTCCAATTGTTGTTAGAGAAGAATATTTTACCCAACTCCAGTGGGTTGTAATTCGGAGTCGGAAGAGAATAGGAAATACAAATTAAGTCTGATAGTCTAACTGAATAACTAAATTGCGATATTACATGACTAAGCGGGTGAGAGGAGTAGAATCCTATACTGAAGCGGAATAGTCTACGATTGTCCTCAGAATATCAGCACTGCCCGAACGTAAATCAGAAACTTTGAATCGAGAGTATATCGATATAATGTTGTCTTAGGTTTTTGCGATTATTAATCATAATCGTGGTCAGCCAGTCAGTCACCCCATGACCACGATCACTGCAAAGTGTTTGAAACGTCGGGACAAACATAATGATAAATATACGCAATTTAAACTGTTTAAAGTTGTTTAATTACTATATCGATATATTGTATTTACCAATACTCTGTTACGCTTATGAATCTTCCCATTCGTTTAAACTTATACTCGTTGCATAACTTTACCCAACGTCATGTTATGAGTAGTATATACCTACTTTCCGCCCGTGTGGTGCCGGGCTAGAATGTCAACCTTCCAACTTTACCCGTGGGTGTCGTAAGAGGCGACTAAGGGTAACTTACCAGAAGGTAGGCAGCGGCGTTTTCTGAGAAACTGATATCTCACACTGCGATCCCCAAGACGCCTGCCAAGCATGGGGATTATATCAAACCCCCTATAATGGGGGAGGCTGTGTTCACCAGTAGATAATTCGGCTGATACAGTACAGTATATACCTACTGCGCAAAGCAACACTCTTGTGCTCAGGATACGATACCTACAAAGTTGAATAAAGTTCCGCAACGATTGTTACTCGTTGTAAGGGGTAAGATTATACAGCATAAGCTATTTGTTTTAAACTCGCTTCAGTTCTTCAAAATACCAAGGACGTATTAGTTCAATACACAAAGCTAATAAAACCAGAACAAAAAACTTTGTAATAAAACGGAACACGAATTAGGCGCTCGCATTTGTGCTTCAAAAAAGGGAATGAAAATATTGTCAGCCTATTATTTTCCCATTGACAAAACACGTTTTTTTTCCGAACGGCGAACAACATAAAAAGTTTTAAGGCCGGTCCGCGACAGCCGACGGGCTTTTGCGGTCAATTAAAAGAGTGCTGAATTTTGAGTTTCCAATGTTGTTAGAAATTTCGGAGGGTTGTTAATCGAGTAATCCAACTGTTAAACACGCATGAAGGGATTAAGAGGCAATTTGTTTACGTTCGTTGGCGGGCGGGCGGTAGGCTGGAGGGTACTATGTTGACTATATAATACTTTGGTAATGCTGTGGTCACGCAGGCGGAGTTTTGACTGCTACGGTCTGAGGTTTTGATGGACTTGTCGAGTTTAAAGGGTCGGTGTAGTTTGATTTCGAGTTTTATCGTGGAATGGGGGTGGTTTTGAATTTAATATATTATGTAATTAATATATGCATGTATTTAAAACGGTAGTATTGTTTGTTCTGTGTTATGCAAAGACCAATGACAGCACTTATTATTTAATATGACTGGTTTTTAATTTAATGATAAGGTAAACCTAATTTGAACTGACACAATTTAATTATATAATTTTATTGTATTTTTATTAAATGATTACATATTATTAATTGTTTAAATAAGATAATGTTATTCCAAGTAAACATTTAGTAATAAAATTAAATAAGTAGTGTGTCATGATTTAAAAACTCCCACAGATTTTAATAAAGTGGCAACTCAGGTATCGTGCTCCCCTCCCATTCCGTACTCGCCCCACCACTGAGTTACTGGGGAAAGGGTGGTACCGAGCGATGCCGAGGCATTCTGGGTAGACGACTCGTCGGCTTCGGACGTGTAGGAATTATTGTATAGTCTGTTAGAGATATGGTTGTGAAAAGTAATATATCGATATAAGTCGTAATAGTTGTGAAATAAAGTAAGATAATCGAGAAGAATCAGGAGTTTCTTTTCATTTCAGAAGTGGGATATACTCACAAAGGTACAGTAACATATATATTTTGTAATGATTTTTCTTTAAAATGAAACGATCTCCCTTTTCAAAACTACCTACATATTTGAACATAATTTGTTTTTCTTTACTTGTATTATTCCATGCTTACGCAACCACAATGATTTCGAATTAAAACGTTTGGTCAGGGCTACCCTCTGATAACGTTTTATGCATGATGTGTAGATGTATCAGGGCATTTGGCCGGGGCTACTCCTTGGTATTGTCGGTGGCACACTACATAATGATGCAAAGGTTTTAGTTGTCGGATGTTTCTGATCGGGGCAACTCTCCGATAACATCCCACGTAAGTAATTTTCGTCAGTAATGTTAGTATTGTTTGTAACTAGCATTTGGCCGGGGCAACTCCCCGGTAGTGTTAATGTTGCAATATAATTATAACGTTACAAATCTCTGTAGTCGTCGGATGTTTCTGATCGGGGCAACTCTCCGATAACATCCCACGTAAGTAATTTTCGTCAGTAATGTTAGTATTGTTTGTAACTAGCATTTGGCCGGGGCAACTCCCCGGTAGTGTTAATGTTGCAATATAATTATAACGTTACAATTCTCTGTAGTCGTCGGATGTTTATGATCGGGGCAACTCTCCGATAACATCCCACGTCAGTTATTATCGACAGTAACGTTACATATTTATGTTTGTAAACGGCATTTGGCCGGGGCAACTCCCCGGTAGTGCTTAATGATGCAAAATAATTATAACGATACAAATTCTATAGTCGTCGGATGTTTGATTGGGGCAACTCCCCGATAACATCCCTCGTCAACAATGTGGTTGCTTGAGTTCTGTGGACATGCTACGTTATTCTAACTAATAAAATAATATTAATAAAAATATCACAAAAAATATTACATATAACGGAAATCGGATGTGTAGTATTTTAACAAAATGGTTCAGTGTGCTTGTTAGGTAAAATCATAGGTTACGTGTGCCTATTGGACCATGATATGATACAAGTTAGTGCGCCTGTGGATAGAATCATAGGTTAATTATGCCCATTACACCATCAAACAGGGTAAGTGCGCCTGTAAGATTTTATAAGGTTAAGTGCGTCTATTACACCATGAAACAGGTTAAGTGCGCCTGTAAGATATTAATAGGTTAAGTGTGCCTATAACACCATGAAACAGGTTAAGTGCGCCTGTAAGGTATTAATAGGTTAAGTGTGCCTATTACACCATGAAACAGGTTAAGTGTGCCTGTAAGGTATTAATAGGTTAAGTGTGCCTATTACACCATGAAACAGGTTAAGTGCGCCTGTAAGGTATTAATAGGTTAAGTGTGCCTATTACACCATGAAACAGGTTATGTGCGCCTGTTAAATGATTTGCAGGTTAAGTGTGCCTGTTGTATTGAGCTACAGGTTATGTGCGCCTGCCATATAGTTGTGCTTACTGAGTTATTTGGTTTGTTCAAAGTATAGTAGATGTACGCAAGCTATCTCTAATGAAATTTAAGTTGCTTTTATACAAATAGTACATTTAACAATAAAGTTATATTATAAAATATCAACTATTTTAAATTTACCAGATAACCAAATTTTTTATTTAAAAGGTTTTATTTGAGGTTTCTACTGAAATGGGGTAGCACCAGATTATTACGCTGATTATATCTAATGATTTCAGATTCGATCCTAAACATTATGAATCCTTTTTAAAGAGGAGGCACTCCACCTGGTAAGCCACCTATAAAAGCGACAGAAAAGGAAGTCCCGATGTCGCAGTTCATCTTTTTCATCGACCTCGAGTGATGAAGCCCCACCATGAAGGAATCGTAAGAGTCGTGAGTGAGTGAGTGAGTGAGAGAGAGGCTAAGGATGTTTTAAGATTATTGTTTTCATGGAAAGCAGAGTCAAATAAAGATAAGGGCCAGGAAAATAGATTAAATATTAATAACTATAATTATATTATTCCTGAATAAGACCCAACAAGAGGGTCTCAAACCATTGAGTGCTGGTTGCGTAAAGTGAAAGAGTGCTCTACTGTTTATGGGTGGAATGACAAACAAAAAATTCACTTCATTACAAAAACTAGTTGGTCTGGCAAAGAAATGGTTTGAGGCTCTTCCGACAGTAGTTTTTACTTGGGAGGAGTGGCAAATAAAATTAAAAAAGGCCTTTCCAAGTGGACAGAGTTACGGCCGCCTTTTGGAAAAAATGCTGAGCCGCACCTCCCGAAGTGATGAACATCTGTGTGATTATTTTTACGAAAAATTAACTTTACTGACTAAGTGTGAGATCGAAGGTAGGAAAGCAGTCGAATGTTTTGTGTATGGCATTACATATATGACAATTAGACGTGGAAGGCACTGAATTGTTCAAATCAAATCATTTATTCACAGGAATGTTGTACAGATACAGCAGATGTACAGCTTTACAAAAATGTCCATAACATTCTACCATGGCAATGGTGTGCAAAAGTTTATTTATACAAAATAAGTCAATACACCTATTTATTATGAAAGTACAAACGATGATAATAAAATTAATATTATGTCATTCGCTATTAAATACAATACGTCAAATATTAAAATATAATCAAAATCAGACTTAAATACAATTCCATTAACATTAACAAAGTACCTAAGAAACTGAATGTCCTTAAATCATTTATGGTGTAAAAACTTGTCAAGTAACCATAATGTAATCTTTTTTTGAGAATATTGAATGTCAAGTCTTTAAATAAATTACACAATTTATTGTAAAGTTTAATTGCATAAATAAACACATTACTTTTACACATAGCTAACTGGCATTTAGGTTGGTAGAGTTTAAATTTATCTCTCACATTTATACTTAATATAGTATAATTCAAAGTAAAGTACTTTGGATGTTGCTTTACAAAAACACAAATATCTCTAATATACATGCAAACCAATGGCAAGATGGGAAAATGTTTAAAAATTGGTTTGCAACTACCTATACTACAGGCTCCACAGATCGCTCTCTTGCCCCAAAGTAAGAGACCGTATGAGAGCACAGAAGATACATATCCGTGGTATGCACTGAGAGCATCTTCAGTGGATACGGTTAACCGTAACTTTTCTTTATAGTAAAGATGAACCTATCTAGTTTGTCACATACGTAGTTAACGTATGTTTTCCAATCACAATGCTCATCAATCATTATTCCTAGAAAATTGGTTGAATTAACATCATTTATTTTATTATTTTCCTGGGTTATGTTTAATTCTATGCGTGGACTCATGTAGCTTCGTAATTGTATCATGTTCGTTTTCTTTACGTTAATTTTTAAACTATTATTCTTTAACCGGCTAATTATTTCACCAAACGCAATATTTATTTCATTTTCATAAGTATGTGGATTTGTATACTTAACAATTAACTTTGTATCATCCGCAAATAGTACTGTTTTTTGATGTGACGTTTGGAAGATCACTTATATAATATAATAATAATATAATAAATCTTTTATTTTATCTGAACATTTTACAAATTTGAGATAGGGACTACCTTTTAAGTATAGAATACCTGTGCCAGGTAGACCCGCTCTTCCTTATCTTAACATTAAGATTTATACATATATATTTAATTGAATATTTAGGTTACAATTTATCTAAAACAATCTAGTATATACCAACTTAATATATAACAAATAAACATGAGGTATACTTAGGTATAACATCTAACTAAATTTTAATACAGTATTACTCAAATGGTTTCTAACAAATTAAACTGTGTAAAAGAAGGTAGTTATTTGTTTACAAGCCAAATATTTTATCTTCATATGTAACTTATTTTAGAACAAATACAACCGAGGGGATAAATAATATTCTGTTTATATAGTCTAGGGTAGATATGATAAACAAAGGCAGGTAGGCGACGATTACTTACAAAAATTCAGAGCACAAAATATACGTAAATTTAAAAATCAGGTACAGAATAGGTTGGCGGAGTGATGTGTGGTACAAGTGACAAACGTGCATCCATTTAATTTTATTATGAATTAATTTATTATATCATTGTTTTATTTTATTTATGATAGTTTATGTTTGAGTCTATAAAAAGACTCTATTATAAATAGATATGCAAATATTTATATAGATATATTATATTAAATGATGTAGGTGATAAGTAGGTGTTTTGTGAGTCATGTAAATCAATAAAATTGCAGCATAGATTCTACTTCAGCGTAATCCAAAGTCATGAGCCAATTACGTACAATATATTTGCATTCATATACGGTATATTTTATTATGTACAATAAAAACAGAAAAGGTCCCAGCACACTTCCTTGTGGGACTCCAAATGTATTTAGTTTATGTTTCAAGCTTATAAAGTAGTAAATTATGGTCTACATAATAAAACGCATTATTCATGTCGAGAAAGATAGCTGTGACAGGTTTTCCTTCGTTTATGCAATCTACTATCATTTTAACCAGATTAAAACATGCCATTGAAGTGCTACTATTACTACGAAATCCAAACTGTTCTTCTTTTAATATATCTTGACTTGTTACATAGTCGTAGATTCGGTTTAATATTACTTTTTCGAGTATTTTTGACATAACTGGTATCAAAGTAACTGGGCGGTAGTTGTCCATATCTGTAATATCACTTTTCTTAAATAGAGGTTTGACTATGGATTTTTTTAGAACGTCTGGAAAAGTGCCTTCCTCAAGTGACAGATTCACTAAGAAACTCATAGGTTCACTTATGTAGTTAGCGCTTTTCTTGAGCATTTTGGTACTTAATTCATCAATACCTACCGAATTTGTGTTATTTAGGTTAGTTATTATTTTCCATATTTCTATTGGGTCAGTTGGTTGTAAAAATATTGTATCATATATTTTAGTTTTCATAGTTTCATTAATCTTGTCTGTTTTAAATACAAAGTTGTGATTAGTCAAATTTATATAAAAATAATTAAATATTTCGTTAATGTCAACAGGATAAGTATACATTTTATTATCATATTCTTTGCGTTCAATCTCTTTTTTTATTTTTATGTCACCAATTTTGTCATTAATTATGTTCATACTGCTTTACATTTATTTTTGTTGTTTTCTATATATTGTTTACTCTGTAGCTGTTGTCCAGAGCCTGAGGATCTACTTTACTTTATTTGTTCACAAAAATATAACAAAATACGTGAATGCGCCTATAAATTAAATACACTTGATAGTGCTGGATCATATTCAAATTCACCTAACAGTTCCGTTCTTTGTTATAACTGTCATAATAGGGGACACTCGTTCTTCAAATGCCCAAAGCCTTTGGTTACATGCAAGATATAAAGATATGCAAGAGTCGGGCATGACATCGACTCTTGCAAGTTAGAGCCACTACGCTCCGAACCACATTGACCACACGGGACCCTATTCCAAGAATAGCTAGGTGCTGTATACAAATTCAAACTCGACTTAGAGATTTAATATGGAGCTGGGTTAAAGTTAAACATGCGCTATGTTGACGCATTAAACCATGATAAGTCATCACGGGTCCCATTTTTTTATATGACTATTGTTCATTTTATATTGTATTATTAAATTTAGAAGTATAGTAAGTATAGCCCCATAAGTGAAATGTAAATGAACTACTTATAAATTGTATATATTGAACAATCAACTTACTTACATAATCTATTATTATACACAAATGGTAATAAAATAACAATTTTTTTAGTGTTAAGTATTCTTAGTGTTATTAAATAAGGAATTATATGCATACCTATAGTCAAAATATATATAAAGTTGTAATCACCGAATGTCATGATTTAAAACTTCAACTAACATCAGTAAAATTTAATTAGTTTTGCAATGAATAATTAACAAATGATAAGTATACTTTAAAAATTAATACCTATACGTAGCTACGTTGAAACTACTGAGATAAATGATTATCAATCCATTAAAAAACCAAGTTCAAATGAAATAATCAAATGTAGCTAGTTTAATTGATAATAGTGTAAGTTGTAATAGTGTAAAATTCAAAATTGTAAACAGTATGTAAGCAGGTGCGTGCGCCAGGGGGCAGCACGATGCCGGATGGCCGAATGTCATGATTTAAAAACTCCCACAGATTTTAATAAAGTGGCAACTCAGGTATCGTGCTCCCCTCCCATTCCGTACTCGCCCCACCACTGAGTTACTGGGGAAAGGGTGGTACCGAGCGATGCCGAGGCATTCTGGGTAGACGACTCGTCGGCTTCGGACGTGTAGGAATTATTGTATAGTCTGTTAGAGATATGGTTGTGAAAAGTAATATATCGATATAAGTCGTAATAGTTGTGAAATAAAGTAAGATAATCGAGAAGAATCAGGAGTTTCTTTTCAAGTGTATATAGTGATTTTAGTAATCGAAACATTTCGTTTTTTTTTCACCTTCGAGTAAAGAAAATAATAAAATAAAGTTCAGAGTCTAGAGAACATTATTAATACTTATGGCGTGTATTCTATCGAAAACTTATTTATACTCTTTTTAGATCTAAATAAGACTTATGTGTACTATATAATATGGTTACTACTTTTCTGGTTATGTTTTTATATTTAGAATGCAAAAATTATATAATTTTCGTATTCTCATCTTATTAGGATACCGATTTTCCAAAGAGGGTTTAATATATTTCTAGCGAATATTATTGAATCACAAAAACGCACGAAGTTTAGGTCCAGGGTTTCTATGGTACCAGCCCAAAAGTATAGTTAGAAGGAAAGCAAGCTACTGCTAGCAATCAATAGTGAAAAAACTAAATTTAGGTAAAAAATACGCCAAATGACCAGATATTTGGTTTATTTATTTTTTGTCTCTTTATGTTCTTTTTTATACCATATTTTTATGAGACGTCTTATTGAGAGAAAAATTAACTTAGGTAACGAGACGACGAGAGAAGGACGTGTAAAGTAAGGCGAGTTACTTAGGTATTCAATTCACTGTTCTCTACTTTACATTTATTTCCTAGCCAAAATCAAAGTTACAGTTTTAAACCTATTTTGACCAAATTTTGCCTAAAGTGAAAACTGTTTATCAGTTTTGTAAGCTATTAACTGGGTTATAGCTATTCTACAAGATCATTGTATTTTTAGGTTTAATACAATATTTCACGTAAGTATCTTGATAAGTTATTGAACGCCAGTACACACAATTCCATAATTTATGCCTAAAACCATAACAGATATTTAAAGTTACGTTTACCCGTTACTAATATAACCAAATCAATAAGTTTTTTTTATGTTATTGTGACGGATCAAGCACAAAGCTGATGTTAAGCGGACTAACCTCTGCCTATAACAGATGCATTTCGCCACAAGTCACTGCGCCCGTCACCTTGAGACATAGTTGTTAAGTCTAATGTGATTTCACTAGCTCTCAAGGGTTGCTGCCGGAACATACCGTTAGGTGCTAGACGACAGATTTTCTACTTGAGGGTGGTCGCTAGCCAAGCGGGCATTCGCAAAATGCCCTTCCACCATGCGGTGAAGCTCAAGCCCGCGGCGGGATTCGAACCATGGACCTGCGGCACGGCAGTCCATAGCCAATGCCACTGAGCCATCACTGCTTCAAAATATGGAAATAATATATTTTATTATATAGTATGGGAATAATATATTAGATATAATAAAGCTTCTCCGAATCTCGCGTATTACGTGATACAAGACAATTAATATTGGCGACCGAAAAACCTTTTTTGACATTTACAACTGGCCGTTTTACAGGTATCTTAATTTAAATTGTAGAAATTAATTTATTTAAATGTAATTTTATTGTAATATTTTGTCAGTCTTTATTATATTTTCGTGGTGTGTGGTACAGCCTGGTTTTATTATTCTTCTACCCAGTTCCTTTCGTGGGTAAAGTCGATAGGTAGCTGTGGTTTTCTTAAACAATAGTGAGATGAACTAGCAACAAAACCAAAAAATATATCAAATTATTTTCAGTTTCCCGCCGTAGACATCTGCTCCCCTTACTATTGTCACCTTGATCGATATGGAGTCAAGCGAAGAGTCGATTCGTTTCAAGAACGAATACCTTACCTGAGCTTGTCATATCATAACGAGGTACTTATTCTGTTATAACCTAACATATTCTATCAATTGATTGGTTGCATATGCTGAGATTCCTACTGCAATTGATCGTAGTTTCCGTATCATATAGCAACAATAATTGTTCAATCGGAAAACATGGAATAGCAAGGAAAGCTTTTTAAGTATTGTTCCAATAGCTATCTATGATACAGAGTTTTTTTTTATTTTGAATAGGTTAGCCTTTGACTACTATCTCACCTGATGGTAAGTGATGATGTGGTCGAAGATGTTTTTCAGGTTAACCTAGAAGTACTGGCTCTAAAGGACAGCTGCTGGAACACACCGTTATGTGCTTGGCGACAGATTTTCTATTTGAGGGTGGTAGCTAGCCAGGCGCGCATTCGCAAATTGCCCTACCACCATGCTATAACGACTGCCATCCTTAGAACACAACCGGGACTGACGGCTTAACGTGCTTTCCGAAGCACGGAAGCGCTCATTAGTAATGTCACTAGCGGTCACCCATCCAACTCATGACCGCGGACGACGTTGCTTCACTTTGCTGATCAGTTAAGAACAGCTAAGTAAAATACGCTACGACCGCTTCAAAAAAAAAATTCTAAGCTAGTCTGAAAAATAAATGTGTATTTAGTTTAAATATTTGTAGTCTAATATTACTTCTCCGTAATTTAAGAAACTGAATTAAATTCATATAATGCGAATGTACATATTTATACTGAGAATATAAGAACCCTCCGACAATTTTTTTTCAAGGCAACTGTTAATAAATACTTGGCTCAAACTTCGAAGTTCGAATGTGACAAACATTAGGAGTATTATCTTCCTGTAATGTTTTAAATCAGAGGATCATTTTATTCATATTTTCCTTTTGTTGTTACTTTATTATACAATATGAATTTGCTGTTAGAGTCTGATTCTACAGAAGTTAGAGTTAAGTTAGTAAACATTAGCACAGTTCAGTTTTGACCAAATATAACATAGCCCACAGTTTAACTGTGGGCTAAGAGTATAAAGCATAAATCATATTATACTTATTATAACTACCGGGATATTTACCGTGTTTTTGATTGTTTATGAGCTCTCGATATTTCGGCACTGTTGCAAGCGCCATGATCACGAGTAAACTGAAGTCTATGCGAGTGGATGGTAGGCACTAAGAGCAGACGAACCGGTCTACCCTCTTCCTTGTACGTTTTTTCGGCAAGGCGATACTACTATTGTCACTGTCACTCACATCACTATTTAAATTTCGACATGCAAAACTAACGATATCAGATCGTGAACTATTTGGAACACTTCTTCGGCTCTTGCATAGGTTAACCACTGGATTCCAAGTTCTCGACAGTTGAAACCCATCTTCCCTATTGAAGTTTCGATATTTCGTAATTTCGATTGCTTCTCTTACCATTCTCGGTATGTAGTGGCGTTCTGTCGAGAGTACCTGTGGGTTGTGTAACTCAATCCAGTGGTTAGCACCAGACTCCAAAAGGTGTTGAGCTATGGCAGATTTTTCAATATCATTGTTTTTGACTGCCCTTATATGCTCCTTAATACGGCATGATATTGTTCGTTTTGTCTGACCGATGTAGGACTCCGTGGAATACGCTACATTACTACATCATTGTTTATCTACAAGCTATTTTATATACCAAGGCGAGTACTACCTACAGATTGATGGTGTAGCCATTGGCAGTCCAGTTGCTCCTGTGGTAGCTAATATATGGATGGAGCATTTTGAAGAGTTAGCTATCTCCACTACATCTATCCCCATCAAGCTGTGGAAACGTTATTTCGATGACGTGTTTGCCATAATAGAAGGAGATGAACAATTGATAAAATCGTGTGTGGCACATTTGAACGAAATTCATGGCAAAATAAAGTTTACCTATGAAATGGAAAGGGAGAGAACAATTGGTTTCTTGGACGTAAAAGTACAAGTTCGTACTGACGGTTCTATAAGCCACTCAGTGTACAGAAAACCGACCCATACTGACCGGTATCTCCATGCAGACTCCCATCACCATCCAAGACAGCTAAACTCTGTGGTAACAACACTAGTAAACCGCGCTTATGACCTCTGCGATGACGAACATCTAAACGAAGAGTTATCACATATACAAAAAGTCTTGCAGGATAATGGTTACAAAGTGAAACAAGCACCAGTGCGTCATAATTTCAACAAAACCAAGAAATACATTGTTGAAAGAAAACCAGCTAATTTGCCATATGTGAAAGGAGTGACTGATAAGGTCGCAAATATTTTAAACAAGTACTGTATAAAAACTATCTTCACCCCTTTCAGAAAAGTAGCTCATATGCTGCGGTCACCGAAGGATAACTTTCCTTTGGAAAAGCCTGGTGTGTACAAAGTCAATTGTAGCTGTGGTGAGTCCTACATCGGTCAGACAAAACGAACAATATCATGCCGTATTAAGGAGCATATAAGGGCAGTCAAAAACAATGATATTGAAAAATCTGCCATAGCTCAACACCTTTTGGAGTCTGGTGCTAACCACTGGATTGAGTTACACAACCCACAGGTACTCTCGACAGAACGCCACTACATACCGAGAATGGTAAGAGAAGCAATCGAAATTACGAAATATCGAAACTTCAATAGGGAAGATGGGTTTCAACTGTCGAGAACTTGGAATCCAGTGGTTAACCTATGCAAGAGCCGAAGAAGTGTTCCAAATAGTTCACGATCTGATATCGTTAGTTTTGCATGTCGAAATTTAAATAGTGGTGTGAGTGACAGTGACAATAGTAGTATCGCCTTGCCGAAAAAACGTACAAGAAAGAGGGTAGACCGGTTCGTCTGCTCTTAGTGCCTACCATCCACTCGCATAGACTTCAGTTTACTCGTGATCATGGCGCTTGCAACAGTGCCGAAATATCGAGAGCTCATAAACAATCAAAAACACGGTAAATATCCCGGTAGTTATAATAAGTATAGTGTTAATGACCGTGACAGTTTAAAAACTCATATAAATCATATTGTATATAAAAAAAATAGATTTTATATTTATATATATATATATATATATATATATTTTAACGGACAAGTTACATTATTGAACTATGCAAAACCAAACGATTATCTATAAACTAGCGCATCATTTCATTTGTAAAAAAATCATGTATAATAAAAATGTTGCATATATTTTTAATGATAGCCTAGTGGTAATAGCTACGGACTGCCGTGCTGCAGGTCCATGGTTCGAACCCCACTACCGCCGCCAGCTTGAGTTTCACCGCATGGTGGAAGAGCATTTTTATGGCCTGATTAACTATCTCCCTGAAGTAGGAAATCTGTCGCTAAGCACCTAACAGTATGTTCAGGCAGCAGCCCTTGAGAGCCAGTAAAATTACAGGCACATGGGATTTAACAACTGTCTCAGGGTGACGGAGCAGTGCAAATTGTCACTTGTAACGAAATGCATCTGTTATAGGCAGAGGTCACCGCTTTAAATCAGGTAGGGATCGTGTTTTTCCGTCACTATCACATAAAAAATACTACTTAACACCCCTTGGTTGTGGTCACGAAGTTAGGAGTCATCTTATATTAAGTAGGATACTAGCATATTTTTATTTTTTTATTTTTTTTATGTTATTGCGAAGGAACAAGCGCGAGGCCCACCTGATGTTAAGCGGTATCCTCTGCCTATAACAGATGCATTTCATCACAAGTGACGAACTGCACTGCGCCCATCACCTTGAGACATAGTTGTTAAGTCTTCATTTTTGCCTGTTATTTCACTGGCTCTCAAGGACTGCTGCCGGAACACATCGTTAGGTGCTTGGCGACAGATTTTCTACTTGAGGGTGGTCGCTAGCCAGGCGGGCATTCGCAAAATGCCCTTCCACCATGCGGTGAAGCTCAAGCTCTGGGCGGGATTCGAACCATGGACCTGCTGCGTGGCAGTCCATATCCAATGCCACTGAGCCATCACAGCTTCAAAAGCATATATTTGAATAACTGTATAGCCGAAATGTCTACTACTGAACACCGCTTTCCCCATCATAGGGGGTTCGCCATAATCCCCACGCTTGGCAAGCGTTTTGGCGATCGCAGTATAAGATAGATTTCCACCTTCAGGAATTTTACCCTTAGTTGCCTCTTACGACACCCATGGGAAGAGATGGGGGGTGACATTCTAGCCTGGCACCCCATATTTGGATTACAAGTTACCATATTCTATTATTTACATAATATTGTTGAAAATAAATGCCACAAACTTACGAAAGAAAAAATATCCGTGAAACAATATGAAGGAACATAACCTAATGAAGTAATGCAATGAATGGAAAGTGAACGCAAAGTTTTATAGTATATTACAGTAGGAATATACTGAAGCCAATCCTATAAAACTTTGCGTGACATCATTTTATGACATTAAAATGTAACAGAAGCTTTTGTTATAATTGAACTAACGATACAAATTAATAAAGCCAAAAGATAATGTGTTACATAACACGCATAATGAAATTTATACATATATAATGTGAAATCTGTGGCAGCAACCACACCTAAAACATTTCATATGGTTCAAGCTTTATTTAAATACCTAATCCAAAACTATTTGTTGGTGGAAGTAAATTTTCACTAAATGTTCTGTGAAACATTGGACACGAGTAGAAATGCCGCAATTTGTATTGTTGTAACATATATTTTAAGTATTTTAAATATAAAACTTCAAGACCAGTGAAACAATGACCAGGAAAATAAGTAATTTTTTTTTTCTGTAATGGCGTACATAGTGTACCTCATTGTATTACAATCTAGCCAACAATACGAACAAATGAATAATTTTAGTTTGACTTAAACTGCTAGATGGAGTAAAGTTCAGAATGTGTCCATTAACACCTATCTTATCTATATTAAGGGGAAGACGCTATGTGTTCTTGTGTTCTTTATATGTAGCACTCACTTCACTACTTATCACTGTCACTCAACTACACTAACTCAAAAGGTTTTGTCCTTTTTAGCCTTCTTACTATGTCTGTGTTTTCAAGGAGCTGGATTGCCTCAATGTTCACATGGTGGTGAAGTGTATGTTCGTGAGCTTCTGGATGGTTTTTTATTATATCCACAACGACTTCCTTTTTCAGGTCTCGATGGAGGTCGACAGTTCTAATGTACCACGGTGCATGGACTATACCTTTGAGTACTTTATTTTGGAATCGTTGGAAATAAGTAAAGTGATTGATGTTTCCATAAAATTTAAAAAACTGATAGGGCCTGGACCGGTCATATTGTTAGGACAAAAAGAAAAAAATAGACAAAAGATATCATGGAATGGTACCCTAGAAACGGGAAAAGACATAAAGGGCGTCAAATAAAAAGATGGAAAGATGATTTACCAAAGGGATGGAGAAGATTAGCTCATGATAGGAAAGTTTGGAAGTAGCTAGGGAAGGCGTACGTCGAAGGACAACCTGACAAATAAACTGGTTGCTGAAAAAATACTTGGATATAATGTAATACTTCTAATTATACTTTATTTTTATCAGTATATAAGTTAAGACAATACATACTCTGGTCAGTGAATAAAGGTAAAATCTATCTATCTATAATTTGTTTTACCTAAATGAATTTATCTTAACTAAATATTGTGTCTTACGAATCCATGGCGTGCGGGTCTAGAATTACACTCTTTCATGTATATCTTCATGTGAAAGGAAGAAAGGACGAAGGAAAATATATCAGAAGCAGGGCAGCATCGCCTTCTGAAGACTGCTATTTTTCACTGCGATCCCTTAAACGTCTGCCAAGTGTGGGGATTATGGCAAACCCCTACTGGGAAGAACGTGGTTCAATAGTGGACGTCATGGGTGTTGAGAATGAGCACTATTGGCGACCGAATTACCTTTTTTGATTATACTGATGTTTCTATACGAAATAGAAATAGAATAGAGGCAGAGTCACCATATAACGTGACGACTATTTTGGAGCCCATAAATGGTATAGGTACAAGAGTATGGTAGCTTATATACTATAACAGTGACCTCTTAGCATTCGCAGTGACTTTGGCTTACAAAATACATTTGGAAGCTAGCTCATCCATACATATTATCTATCATAACATTATATTTTATTTTTTATCACTGCATTTTATAAAACAGCATAATAATATATTTTAAAACGGCACACTTTAACCATAAATATTTTTAAAGCAAAATCTGTTTAGTCCAATGCATGCAGGTCTAATCTTACATTTAAAATACAAGAAACAGGCATAATTTGCATTATACAAAAGATAATACACTAGCGTATCCGCTACAGTTTCAACACGTTGAACTATTGACCTAACTAAAGCATAGCAAAGGTGCTTATTACGTACATATACGTATATTTTATAGGCAACCCGCGGCGAGTAACTTGCCGCATCGAATGTGCCGGCTCAAAAACGACTTCGATCACGCGATCATTTCGATTCATGTCCGAAAATTCTTATAGAAATTCTTGATAGGTAGCAAATACACTCCTACTCGTATTAGCGCGGAAATCGATATGTCTTAAATCGATTTTACAGGCATCGAAGGCTAAAAGCATTAAGTAGGTCACACCTAAAGAGTAGTTTTACAGATATAACATGTAATTAGGAAGAGTGTATCGAGAGTTGAATATAAAATGAATATTAAATACGAACATCTCAAAGCTAGCTTCTCAAGCTTCCAGCAAGGGAGAAAGCCAGACACGTCTTTATACCTAATTGGTTTGAAAACTGGATTCGAATGGAAGTGAAATAGATGTCTTGAGCGCCATCTTGAAATCGATTATTCAATTTAAATCCATCTCACGTGTGCTCGGAAATCGGTCAGCGGACCCGCAAGGAGCCACGCTGGCTCCCACTGGTATGACAGCACGTGACAGGACTTTATTTTAACTCTACACCTTTGTTCTGTGTCGCACAATAGCATTTATTGCTTGTACATAGTTGCAGAAAATCAATTTTCTCAACGCGATGCCTTCAATGTTTGGTTTTATTGTTTGTGGGTTGGGATTTACAGTTGTTCAATAATTTTTACTATTGAGTTTACCATACATTTAATTGTTTAATGATGCCTATTATGGCTCTACATATTGTCTTATATGTAGAGCTATATCATTAAATCTAAATAAGCCGCAGCACTGTAGAGAGGTCCTTGTATTTAGGGCTCATTACCATCTTTCGCTACTGCATCTTCATAAAACAGTACAGAAAGCTGAATGAAAACAATTCCTATGAAGACACTGTCATATCCTACAACGGCAACATAATATATGCTGCCGTAGATTTATGTACTCCGATATAAATATAAATAAATGAAGGATACTTATATATAAATATAAAAAATATATTAATAATATGACATATTCATATTGAAAAACATTTTCACAAAAAATATAAATAGTTCACATTTTTCTGATATAAGTAATATTTTAAAAATATGTAGGTATATGCAACAAAATTTAAGTCGTTGTGCGGGATTCGAACCCGCGTCCATCCACCCCTTGAGCCGGGGTATGCTCTGACCAATTGAGCTAACATGACATAACGTCATAACTCAAATCTTTCCTATCGTTCTTTAACCATCGTATTGGGATGGAAAAAAAATCCTATCGTATATTTGTGATTTTGTAATGTAATCCGCATAGCAGGCGTTATTGCAAACTTAACGACATTAAAAAAATTGGTACGAGTACTTGCAAGTATTGTAGTGACCAGTATTGTGTATTAATTGTGAGTGAAACTCCGATTTTATAAGCAGTATGTATAAAAGAAAAAAACATAAAATAAAAAAAAAAATTACAATAATTGTGGAAGTCGACCATGAAAGTAGGAGCTCAGAGTGATTTGAATCAGTATAGGAATGACTTAAACAGGTTATTACATACTTTCATTTTTATTCATAGGTGATACGCTGGCCTTTCACTACTACATCACCTGATGGTTTGTGATAATGTGGTCGAAAATGTTGTTCAGGCTAACCTAGAATTACTGGCTCTCAAGGACAGCTGCCGGAACACACTGTTAGGTGCTTGGCGACAGATTTCCTATTTGATGGTGGTAGCTCGCCAGGCGGGTATTTGCAAAATGCCCTACCAACATGCTATAATGACTGCCATCGTAAGAAGACAACCGGGACCGACGGCTAAAACGTCCCCTCTGAAGCACGGAAGCTCTCAGTAGTAATGTTACTAGCGGTCACCCATCCAAGTCATGACCGCGGCGGACGTTGTTTAACTTAACTGAACGGCTAAACAAAACTTCGCTACGAGCGTTTCTTTTCATAATTAGAAGTACCTAGATGCTACACTAAAACTAGAAGATACCGTTTATGGTTATAATCTCTTATTTAAATAAATTATGTTTGATTAGTGATCTGGTGAGGTAATTAAAATGAAACTCTGTAGTTTAAAATTTTTCCAAAATAAAACAAATGAGTTTGAACTAATTTTATTTCTAAATACAATGATAAACAAGAAAAAAACGTTTGTTTTTACTGCCATAATTACTGAGGTATTAGGTGAAAAAATTCAAGGTAATGTATTATTAATAGAACGACTAAATAAGTTTTCCTTCTTTAGCGAGCATAGCTTTGTTTTCTATCTATATACTTTATACTATCTTTAACGATGGTGATATTCCAAGTAATTTATAACATCAGATAACTTGAAAACTCTTGATCATAACCAAAGAACTTGCACAATACAGAAATGAATCAAGACCAGTATTGTTTTTTGTGTTTGTAGACCCAAAACCTCAAAATAATAAGTTTTTCTAGTACTGTCTGACACTTTTCTATGTCTCGTAATAAAAGACAATGCCTACTCCGTTCTAAGAGCGCCCGCCGCGACAACACTGGACCGCGTCGCGCTCCCTTTGAATAGAATTTGAAATATTTACATCTAGCAAAGTAATAAAAAAACAATTCATGCACAAAATTTTGGTAACTTGAGGTGGTCCTCGTGCTTATTCCGTCAAATACACATAAACAAACACAAAAATGAATTCAAAAGAAATAAATGTAAAAAAAAAGAAATTTCTCGAAATGTTTGACTAGCAGAAGTCAACCGTAAGAGGTTATTAACATTTTTCCAATAACCCTGTATAGCGAAAAAGTCTTCAGTTATAAAGCTCATTTAATACGCCTTTTTGATTACATAACCGGTCTTAGGTGTAATATTATTGGATTTATATAATATAGTATAAAACCACGGTATACAATAAGTTTTTCTGTCGCAAGTATCATTAGTAACATTATTATTACGTATAAAGAAAGATACGGTACCATAGTATACAAAACTAGACTAAATATCTATCTTCATTACAAAATCACAAATATACGATAGGAAAAATTTAAGTCATGTGCGGGATTCGAACCCACGTCCATCCACCCCTTGAGCCGGGGTATGCTCTAACCAATTGAGTTAACATGACATGACGTCATAACTCAAATCTTTCCTATCGTTCTTTAACCATCGTATTGAGATGGAGTAATCCGCATAGCAGGCGTTATTGCAAACCTAACAACATTAAAAAGCTATCTTCATGTCCTGCTAGAGCATAAAAATTTGTCATGCTATAACTTCTCATAAATATAAATGCGTTTTGATGAGGTTTTTAATATAGCAAATTTTATTTTAAAGCTTATTTTAATATGTCTCTTTTATAATTTATAAAATTTGCTCAGATTTCTTTTCTAGATAAGCATACTTCACACGGCTTTAATACTTATAATAAAATTTGTCAGTGCTTCGGAGGGTACGTTAAACCGTCGGTCCTGGTTGTTGTCTTAGGATGGCAGTCGCTATAGCATGGTAGTAGGGTATTTAGCGAATACCCACCTGGCTAGCTACACCTTTAAGTAGAAAATCTATCACCAAGCACCTACTGGTGTGTTTCGACAGCTGTCCTTGAGAGCCAGTCATTTTAGGTTAGCCTGAACAACATCTTTGACCACATTACTTACCATCAGAAACATCAAAAACTCTACCATTACAATGGTGTGCAATTTTCCTATATCTATATTGACCTAAGAAATTCATTATCATAATTTACTAATCAATACCTATACATTTATTATTACTTATCAAATCAAAAAATAAATAACACTGTCATCATATTATAAAGAGGAAAAATTTGTATTTTTGTATGCAACGAATAAACTTAAAAACTACAGGACCGATTTGGATGAAATATTGTATGGCGTAGTTTGACGAAATAGTTTGAAACCCGAGGAAGGACATATAATAGTTTTTACCCAAATGCACAAAAACAGGTTAATGGTTTTTGCGCGATAACCGACATACGCGCAGGCGGAGCTGCGACCGGTAAGCTAGTTATTAATGAATTGAACACGTATACAATACTTTTTCACAATAACTAATATAAAAAAGAACTTACTCTTGTTATAACAAGAGAAACCATCTTATTACAAAAATAATATCAAAATTTTATATAACCTCAGTAACTATCCATAAAATCCACGAGTCTTTTTTGCATAAAGATCCATCATCTCACCTCTACATATTTACGATACGACATAATCCGTAAACTCCAATATCCGAAACCGATATGCGGCATCCCTACAAGCTCAATACGGGTTTATTATAAAAGTATTTGGGCGCATAGCCTCACGTGCCGAACAGTATAATACAGTATTATATAGCTCTACTTCTCCGGATACGGTGTGGACGTAATTGAGATTTCATTCTGGGGGGTGCGATATTATAGCCTGATTACACGTATCGAGACAAGCGGGGAGATAATGTCCTCAGCAGAAAGCTCAGTTTGTATGTATCCATTTGAGTGAATCAGATTATGTTAGCACTACATTATTATTTACATTTGACTCTAAACTGCTTTCTATTTTGTAGAAAATGGGTAGTTACCAAAATGATATCAATTTGCCCCCTTCCTTTCGTCGTCCCTGTAATTCAGTACAAATTATCATAATGCATGTCACGCTCCGACTTTGACGTTTTACGCAATAATAACGCTTGAGTTACACGACTCAGAAGATGTATTGAGTGACGCTGTGGTATTTGTTGAGAATGTGAGTGAAAGAATGAGACGGTCTGATTCTCAGAGGCTGAATTCTTTCACTGGTGCCATCGTTAAGTTTAAACAAGGAAACATTGTAGGTATGTCTAGACACGAGCGCGTAATGTTTTATTTATAACAAGGCGATATAATGCAGTTTATTTATAATTGCAGTGATTAAAAACTAACGTTTGAGACTCTTTATGAAAAACATCCAGTAGCAGTGATGGCTCAGTGGCATTAACTATGGACTGCCGCGCAGCAGGTCCATGGTTCGAATCCCGCTGCGGGCTTAAGCTTCACTTAGGCATTTTGCGAATGCCCGGCTGGCTAGCTACGACCCTCAACGAAAATTTGCCGCCAAACACCTAACGGTGTATTCCGGCATATGTCCTTGAGAGCCAGTAATTCTAGGTTAAACCTTCGACCACATCATTACTTACCATCAAGTGAGATTGTGGTCAAAGACTTGCCTAACCGATACAAAAAAATGACTATTGAAATTTCGTTCAATGATGATGAAATTCCTGCATTAAAACCTAAGGAAAGTTATTGGACACAGAATTTAAGCAGCAACTAGGTAAGAAATACTGACCATTTTCACGTTTACAGTGATGTGTTTTTGGGTTAAGCGTCTCTTTATTATGCGCTTTTTTACCACTCGGAGTACAAAGTTTGTCTACTGGTTCTTAATGTCCGCTACGGACATAACTTGGAATGGTGACGGAGATCGCAAGTACCGAGCGCTTCCGTGCGCCGTCGCGTCGGTCCCGGCTGTTGTCTTAGGATAGCAGTTGTAATAGCATGTGGATAGGGCATTTTGCGAATACCTGCTTGGCTAGGTACCAACCTCAAGTAGAAAATCTTTCGCCTGGCACCTAGCGATGTGTTCCCGCAACTGTCATTGGGAACCAGTAAATCTAGGTTAGCTAGAACAGCATCTAATACAAAGTAAAAGGCAACTATCTATGACAGGTAAAAAATAAAATTTCACCGAGTTTAAACACTTGCAGCCTTACTTATAAACGCTATTTAAATTTTAAACATTACTTAGCCGCTGATTAGCAAAATTTCTTACTCATAAACGCTACATAACTTTATCCAGTACCTAAGTACTGCTTAAATCAGCTGTCAATTTAAACACCGTCCCACCCATGTTTAAATATTTAAGTAGCAAGATGGCGCCCATATTTCTGATCAGCTGATTTAGTTACAGACCCACCAACTTATCTGTTCAGGTGGCAGAAAAAAGAACTACAACATTCCTCCAAATTGTGACAGTTCGTAGTTGATTTCCTTGACCAGTAGCGCCCTCGAGTACTGCACAGTTAAGTTGGTGGTACTATACAAAGAAAAGTATTATATTTACTTTTTAATTTCAAGATATTTAGCACTAGATACATGCTGTTTGGCCATTTAGGTCATTCATAATACTTTTTAGTACAATGTTGTCAGTTTAAAATACGTTCGACCTCATTATCCATTGCTTAGCTAAACAGGTGCTATGTAGCGTTTATAAGTAAGAAATATTTAAGCATTACTTAAACACTGTTTAGTTATCCATTACTTAGCAACTACATAGCGATGTTTTTATAAGTAAGGGGGTTGATGTTTTAGATACGACAAAAATACCTACGTTAGTATGTAAAGCGCGGCGCACACTTACCAATGGAAAAAACGGAACCCTTATAGGATCACCTTGTTGTCCGTCTGTCTATCTGTATGTCAAGACCCTTTTTTCAGGAACGCATTGAGGTATCGAGAATACACTATTCCCGAGGGGTGACGGGCTAGAATTTAACATTTTTTTAATAATTTCTAAATATTATATATTTCATTTAGCAATAAAAATACCGTTACATTTACATACCTACAGATTTGTACGGAACTCTCGGTGCGCGAGTTCGACTCGCAATTGACCTTTTTTATGTTAATAAGTGCTGAGATGGACATGCTGGGGGAAGATAGGAAGCATCACGTCTTCCAATTACAATTACAGTGCCATCATTGTGTGTGACACGCTCGACACTCCAAGACATTCATTTTTAAACGTCGATTGCTTGGTACTTTCTTTTTCTACACTGCCCTTTATACATAAACACAGCAGTGTATGCTGAAGAGGCCTTCGATATGGTTTATCAACTAATTGGCACCACCCAGGGACCGCGTGTGGGGTATCGAGATGACTCAGCGGCCAAAACTCCAGTTTATAACAAGAAAAGTTGTTTGGCGTCTTGGGTCAAACATAGAACATCACATTAATGCCACTGCACTAACGCGGTAGATATAGGTTAGTTAAACAATTGAACACAGCGAAGAGCGGACTCTGTAGCAATTTAGGGGCCTAAGCACTTGTTTGTGAGTGTTAAGATTAAATCAGTATAGATCACTTGATGGAAAACGCATATGTTTGGTTGTTGTTGTGAAATACTTGTCTAGACACATAAAAGGACGTTAAGATGATATAACTTTTAAAAAACCTTGTGGGAAACTCCAAAAAAACGTCTAAGTAGAGAGTAGCAACATAATATGCTGAGGACACTGGTCCGTTCGGAATCCTTATGCAAAACTGTTTATTTATTGTCTCTCTAGAGTAACTTTACCTTCAGACCATATATAAATATAACCCCTTATACCTATAAGGGGTTATATATATATATGGTCTGTTACCTAAAATATGGTCTGTTTACCTAAACATGATCCCTCCCTGAGTACGTAAGAATGTTTCCTCTATTGTAAATCTTATCTAAATATATATTCTAATACAAAGTTTAAAAATGGGACGGACCCTGGTGTCGATGGAAAGAAGATTGTAAATAAAAGAACAACATAAAACGCTGACCAAATGACTTCTTAATGATATTGCCACTTTGGAAGTTCCGGACATTCACTCAAATCACCAAAAGAAATCGCGAACCTGCCATTTCCCAGACATGTATAAATGTAGGGAGGAAAAACACAGTGCCCCAATTAACTTAGCCGAGATAAATGTTGGCCCTAAACTGTAGTCGAGTCAGAATACTCGCTTCATCCCACGTCATGGTTACGGTTTTGGGGATCCCTTCGGGTTAAGGAAAAACGGTACGCTAATACGGCATCATTTGGATAATAACTTGTCATGTTGATATTGTCTCTCGCAAAAAATTTAGAAACTTGAATAATTTGATATCTGCGACTCTTTGGATGGAGATTATTTTAGAAATATGCTAATATTTTAAAACGCTTGCATAGAAGCTTGCCTTTTTGTTCCTTACCGACCTACTATGTTAAGCAATTTTTGCTGCGATAATTACTTGGATAGGTGACCAATAAATCGAGAATTTCCGTGCTTCGGTAGGTCAGAATGAGCCGCTGGTTTCGGTCGTTGTATAAGGATAGCAGTGGTTGGTAGCAGAAGGCGATACGCGTAGTGTTTCCTGGCTAGCTACCATTTTCAGGTAGCACTTCTGTTTAGATTTTGACTGTTATATAAGGCGTCCCACGGCGATGCCACATGGAGGGAAAGTACCTTGAATATTGTAGATGGAACATTTTACTGAAAGAAGACATTTTCTAAATTTAAAAAACAATTTAAACTGCATTCTTAGATATTTAAATGATTACATGGTTGAACCGGGAATTGAACCCGTTATACGAGAAAAAAAAATCTGTAGTTTTATCATACCGATCGAAAGATTTCATCACAAAGATAATTTTTTGCTAAATAACATAGTGTCAGAAATAAAAGTAAGACCATGAATTTTAACATTTGATGTGAAATTTTGTTCAGAAAAATGAAAAGCTGACATTGCCTTAAGGACACACAACTTTTTGAAGCGCTCGTAGCGAAGTTTACTTAGCTGTTCTCAACCGATCAGCAAAGTTAAGCAACGTCGCCCGCGGTCATGAGTTGGATGGGTCACCGCTAGTGACATTACTACTGAGCGTTTCCGTGCTTCGGAGGGCACGTTAGTGCCCTCCGAAGCACGGAAACGCCATCGGTCCCGGTCTTAGGATGGCAGTCGTTATAGCATGGTGGTAGGGCATTTTGCGAATGCCCGCCTGGCTAGTAACCACCCTCAAGTAGAAAATCTGTCGCCAAGCACCTATAAATACTTATTATTAATAAATGTACCCACTTGAAAATCATTTTCATATAATTTGTAGTTTTAATTTCAATGGAACAGTAAAACGATTAACGAAAATAAATAGGTTGGAGTCGGGTTTTTCTTTTTTAAATAATTTATACTTGTTTTATATTATGTTCTTGTACTGTCTTTTGTTGCACACAATGTATAGTGTATAGTACCAACTCTGCATGACTGTGATAAAGGTAGGTAGACGTTGGCGTTGTATGTAGATTAACTCAGTATTTTATTTACTATAAAAAACACCTGTATCTGACGAATGTCGTAATACAGTTAAGGCTCGAGGAATTTCACAATTTACTTACAGTCTTCAGAAGATTTTTCTTCTACGAAATGTATTCCGGATAAGACTAACATAAATTCAAATGAAGTATCGTAATGTAATTTTTCCTGACAGATCGAGACTACACAGAACCTTGTCCTAAGCAGATTTCCTCGAACTTACCTGACTTTTTCATTAAATTACTTTCGTAATGAATAAATGTATTACACCAGGGATTCCTTTCTTCACTTTTTGCTTCCTTATTTTATTATAAACCGAGGGAAGTGTCTTATGCTCCGAGTTATTTTTTTATCCAGGGTGTAATAAATTTTTTTTAATGCCCCTTTTTCGGATTAATTCTAAATGTAAATGGGGTGACCTCGAGACTGTCACCCGTCTGTAATACTTTTAATGAACTGAATAAAAATAACAATGACGGAATGCTCTTTCTGTTCGAAATTATGAAAAGCCTTTTGGTAACTTAATTTGAATTTCTCTCTTGGTTAAAACATAGATGCTTTGCAACAAAGGAAACGAGACCTAATTAAATCAGTTGTTGAAACGGCTTAGTATAATAATAAAGTTAAAAGAAAATATTTCTGCTAAGCCATTACGTAATCATTTTATCTCGTTTTAACAAAGGGAATATGAAAATATATTAATGTTTTTATTTTGTTCTATAACGAGACGGATCGGTCGCTCATCTGATGGTAAGAGGTCAGGGCTGTCCATTACAGATGCAGTGTCACGAGCCTCGTTCTGCTTACCATTGCATTACGCTCGTTAAGTCTCGTTAATGGCAGTAATTTCACTTTCTACAGTGCCCTTCACACGTATTAGCACACTACTACTTTGTTTAGGCTCAAAGCAATTGTGTATTCTCGCTCTGGATTATTTCTGAAGAGACCTAGGACCTGGTGAATGCCGCAAACGAACTGTTCCATGCCTTGTTGTAAAATGTGACGAAAGTAAAATAATGTTCCAAGTGTACTCGCTTCGATGTGAGTAGGGTTTGGCTGTATGTTGGGTGCACATCATGGCTCTTACCTATCTTAACGCCATTATTATCTGAAACTACTATTGAAAGCATTCCTAAGGAGCCACAAGATCACAATTGGCGATAAAATCCAAGCGAAAACTTCTTATAATATGTCTTGTGTCGTTTATGTTGTTAGATAAAATATAATTTTGAAATATTTTAAGAACATTCCTATACCGTCTTTAGTGTAGTAAGATAAAATAGATTGTACTGATCCCAAATTGTGTGGAATAAGGTTGTTGATGATTTTCGAAGAGGGATTTTACCCCTCTTGATATATTATTGGTATAATGGGTCTTTTCGCACACATAATTATATCAAAATATATTTTTAACTGCCTCGACGGTGCGACTTACTCGTGACTATGGTCAATGCAAATTGTCAAGATTATTCAAAATTAAAATTCCTAATAATTACGTGCTTGAAAGGACCTGTTAATCCTTCTTCGAATATGAAAAAGATTCGCTTAAGTTTAAAAACACACATAGAACGAGACAAAAAAAAATACATTTGAAGGTAGTAAAAAGATGGAGTTGTTTATGTTGTATGCATATCTTTATAACTGTCTATTCCTCCACCAAAAGGATGACAATTTCAGCTGCTTTTGCGTTATCTAAAGCCTACCTATATGATAGGATTGATCCAGGATTATAGATCCAACTAACGTGACATTGGGTCCGTGGGGACCAGGAGCTCATCGTATTTTCCAAAACTTATTGCGCGCTTAGTCGATGCGACACGTGATCAAAATGCTGGCACCTATTTGGCACAACGAATAAGCATTTCAATTCAACGGGGCAATGCTGCCAGCATGCTGAGCCCGCTGCCAACTGGTAGTAGGCTGGAGCATTTGGACTGCCTGTGAGTCTACAATGACTTATAGGTTGTTTAAAAGCTTTCATTGTAGTAGCTATAGTATTGTAAATAGTGCGTAGTATTTTGTTAATAATGGCATAACGCCGGTGAAAAAAATTACTAACGTGTATATCTGAAAAATATTGGCTCATAATTCCGTCAAGAATTCTAGTTTATGTACACCAAAGTAACGTCTAAAACACGGCGTAACTCAGTTGGAACAATCTTCAGACCCTTTTCAAGAAGCATCGTTAGGTGTTGACTTTCCGAGCAGTTGATTGAGCGTGAAAGCTGCTATGACGAGGTTACGTTACATGTTATTGACAATACGTTAGTTTTACCAAGTTAGAAATTGAGGTAAAATTATTACAAAACAGTTATCTATCTCGTAAATTTAGAATAGGCCGGTATTGTATATACTCAACGGACGAGATTAATTTCATTTTAAAAATATAGTTTTCGCTTCTCGTGATTGCCAGTTCTTGTTTATGACTAGTGTAAGCGACTGAAACAGTATTTTATGCTTTAGTGCCTGCTTATTATATTCATGAGTATAAATAGTATACTCGTATATAATTTTAAAGTAAAAATAATGTGTTATCTATCTCTATCGGCCCACGCTCTTGTCTTGGGCTGTTTAACGTCTTGGCCAAATGTTATTGTGACGGAACAAGCCCGAGCCCCATCTGATGTTAAGTGGACTGCCTATTACAGACTCATTTCGTTAACGACGAATTGCCCTGCGCCCGTCACACTGAGACGTACATTTGTTAGGTCTCATGTGCCTGTAATTTTTACTTATTTGGTGCACTCGTCGTAGAATCTACTTTTTTATTTTACACGGACACTGCTATGTGACACATAGATCATTGTATAAGACACCGCATTAGTAAAGTGAAACATTCTTCTGTTCTTTTCAAAAAGTATCGTCGGTAAATTTAGAAATTTGTAGCATTTCATCGGACGCAAAAGCCTCTACGAAGAGGTTACGTTTCGTAGTTTCTGATGCCACGTCAGTGTTTCTATAGTAGTTGTTGATTGTAAAAAAAATATTGCTAAGTTTATTATTTTGGATAACTAACGTATAGGCAGACATATTGTCGACTTGCCATATAGCCAGAGGACGTTGATTATGTTTATTTATCAGGTTTTAAATAAATACAAGTTATTTTACTGGCTTCTGCTTCTTCATAGGATCTTCGTTATCCATTTGGAACAATATTCAAACATTTTCATAAATCATCGTTTCAGGTCTAAACTCTGCGAGCACTTGATTGAGCGCAAAAATAGCTTTTACAAAGTTACGTTACGTAGTCTTTCTGACTTCAAGGCAGTATTCCTAAGTTGGAGATTACAGAAAAACTGTAACGATTTTTTAATGTACTTAAATTTAGTCCGGTGTTACTTTGTACTCGCCCTCTGAGCTGTTTTATTACATATGTATTTACTATACCAACATAAATATGTTTTATGTAGCCACTACAAAGAAAAAATATGAAGCAGAGCATGTTATATGAGGTAGGTGTAGGCAAACATACTACATTCATTCCAAATGATTACTGTAAATTGGTATTGTATTAAAACTTATTTTGTTCGTTTCAAAACCATCTAAAGCTCCCTACAATAGATGTTTTGGATAACTTAACTGCTATAGTAAAATTCTCTAACCAAAAAAAGTTAAACTTTAAATTCAAATTCCAAACAAGAAAAAAAAACACAAATTTAGCCATAATCATTGTAAAACCTATCAAGAAATAGAACTTTGATCAAGACACCTGCATTTTTCCTACTGTGGCACATAAGTATAGAAAATGGGCCATCTCTTTTTTCTAATAATTTCAAATGAATAGGTACAAGACGGAAGTAACATTAAAAAAACAGAAAATTACTCTGATTGGAGGCCCGTATGCCTACTCTAGCACGGTTGACTATATTTCTTTATAAGTACGAGTATCTATGCAATATGTTTTGGTATACACTTTTTTAAACTATCATGGTTTAGTAGATAACTAATATTATTACTTACGGGATTTGTACCGTGGTGATATTTATTTTTGAGCTCCCGATATATCGACGCAGTTGCATGCATCATGATCGCGGGGTGACTGAAAGAGGGTAGACCGTTTCGTCTGATCTTGATTTTTGTCAACCGCTCGTTTCTCCATTCATACCGCGATCATCATGCATGCAACTGCGTCGAAATATCGGGAACACAAAATAAAAATCATCACGGTACAAATCCCGTAAGTAATAATATTAGTTATGTTTTGGTATATTTTAGCAACTCAAATCGTAGCTACAGACTTCTACAGACACGATTTTTATGGTAATAATTACATTCTCTTTAAATAAATCAGTGCACTCTGAACACGCTAGATATTTGTCATAGTGTGCATGCTGTGCCCCACGCGTATGGGCGCGCACACGGACAAGTCACGTTTGGTACTACTCTATGAAGTCTAACTACTTCTCTTGTTTTACTGTGGTACTAACATTTCTAAAAATAGTGTCTATGAGTTTTTATAGTGTACCTAAGTACATAATAATGAGAGTAAGCATATCTTTCATAAACATGTGTATGGTGATGTGAAAAGAAATCAAATTCCTACATTCAAAAAAATTATTCCCATTATATTTTGGACTACATTCGTTTTTTTTTGTTGCAGTGTCGACGGTTGACGTGGATGCAGTGTTGGGGAAAAAAGCGTCGTTGCCGTGTGACGTCACGCCTGACGTAACCGAAGACCGCGTCTACATGGTGTTATGGTTTAGGAAAAGTGGCGGGAAACCAATATACAGGTATATAACACAATCTATACTTCTGTAATTATATTCTAAAGAGGAAAGATCTGTTTTTTTTTGTATGTAACGAATAAACTTTAAAACTACTGGACCGATTTGGAAAATTCCCTCTCTATTAAAATCCTACATTATCCCTGATGAACATAGGCTATAGAATATTTTCTAAAACTTAGGGATCCGTACGAAAAATTAGGTTTAGACAGTGTAGAGATTAGATAATAGATTTGTAACCCTAAGTGTAAAATATATACCAAAAAAAAAAATCGTTATATCGCGTACGCTGTGGAAATCGTTAACATGTGCGGTACTACAATTTTATAGAAGACATCAATATCTATAAAAAAGTCTACAATATCATATGTGTAACTATTACAGTTAGGTCAGAATAACTACTTTTTAGGTGTTTCAATATATATTTTTTTGTTCAATACCCGTGCAATGCCTGGGCGGGCCGCTAGTATTTTATATATATAAATATATATATGTATATGAGTGAGTAGTAAGTGCACATACTATCAATTAATTATAGAAGTAAGCTTGCAAATGGCCTTGTTGTGCAGATAAAACCCTACTCAAACACTACAATAAGGTTGTATAGATTGCCGTTTAATCCATCAAGTTAATTTGCGATGGGGCAATTTGTTGGTATTGTGTTTATTTTGCTAATCACATGACCAAGCACAATAGATACAAGTCTTAAAAAAACAATAAATGATTTGATTTAGTGCCAACAAAGTAAGCAAAAAAGGCCTCCACCTTTAATGGGGGATGGCGACTTATGGGACGCAGTAAGATAACAGTTGCTCGGAAGCTGCTGCTGCACTCTAATGGGGTGCCGGGCTAAAATGTCACCCCTCCATGTCTTCCGGTAGATGTCACTAAGTTATTGTTAGAGGTGACTAAGGAAGATGGACTTAAAACCTTATAAGAATGATATTAGCATTTATTCTCGATCGTGCGCTCGTAGAGTCAAGACTGAAGATGCTTCGTGTAGAAGCGAAACGCGTCGAAAATCCTTCCGGTTTGGCTGCGTGGCGTTTGTGACGTCACGTCGGCTTAACAGTAAAATTAGGCGGAATTTTCACTAGATATATTTTTATATTTTTTAAGTGTTTTATTAAAATATTTGTTATTATGAAATCAGCAGCGTGTTGCCGACCCAAATTTCTATTGTTTTATAAAGTTTTTGATCTTCGGAGTTAATTCAATTAATTAACGTATCATAGATTTTTTACAAATTGAAGCCAAATCTTCAAAACGGATTTACTAGAAAAAAATATCGTAATTAACTGGATTTGCTAAAACTAAACAACCTCTTTCCAGACAAGGAGCAAAGTTATCAAGTGATGTTTAAAATTATTTAGGCCCCATTTTGCTAATCTGGGGTTTAATTAATACACGGATAACTTATACTATACACCATTAAAATGTGATTGGCTTTTGTTACCATAGAATGTCAAACCTAGAGGCAGTTTTTGAATTTGTTGGCTTTCTGCCGTGAAAAAGGAAAACTCCTTAGTATGGACTTTTAAGGCATGTGACAGCAGCGTGGACATAGACATAGTTTGTTTTATCAGCTGTAGCAAATGAGTCATAAAGTTGCCTTTAATGATCTCTCTTAATCCTTCTAATAACTTATCGAAATTGAGATTGCATTTAAGGCTGAGATTCCCTTGCTTTATTAAGGCTCTTCTTGATTTTTTATTAATGGATTAATACCATCAAATTTGAAGGTATACTTTTTAACCTTGGATAAGTTTATTTCCTCTACTACAGCCTTTTGACTGATGTCAGGTTTTATAAAGTCAATGCCATAGCGAATTTAAAATACTGCAACATCATTGAACGTCTATGGTGATACTGTCCTATTGCATTTTGTTGGATAAAGAGATTAAAGTTATGCTCATACAATGCGATTAAAATAAGAATAGGATCGGCCTAGCGCCATGTTGTGACGTCAAAACTAGAACTTGGTACAGTGTGCAAAAAAATAAATGATAAAACATGTATAAATTAATAAAGAAAATACAAAACCCGACTGCAAATAATTTATATTTGTTAGTTTAGTGTTTTATCGTTCCATTGAAATGAAAACTGCCAGTTAATATATTTACGAAATCGTTTTTTAACCTATTGATATCGGCGATAATTATAACAATAGAATTTCATTCATAAATTGGCCATATTGGGCCAGTCCGATTCCAAGAGGTTAAAGCTAATCATTTTGGTACCCAACACAATGGCTTTGGAAGAAAAAATAAATGGTTTTTCTCACTGTATGGCGTCTTAAATCCACCAGTTTTATTTTTATTTTTTATGTACATAGTGTCACTTGAGCTATCAAGATAAATCTAACGATATCTCGTACATTAAAATCGGTTAAGCCGTTTTTATACTTATAAGTTATGGTGAAATAAAGAAACTCACAAACATACAAACATGAAACCTGAAAACTTAACACATGTTTATGTGGGCAGTCGTGTAAAAAAACAAGTAGTCATAGGTAGGTAAACGAAGTTGAAGGTGACTGTGGGTACAGCAATCAGAGAAATATTTTGAATTAACTTTATTTATTAGCAATATTTTGTACTTAGGTATCTTAATTTGAGTCGCTTAGCTCTTCGATGCCGCATGTCCTGATGGCCCACTGAGTCAGACTCATCGTTATCATCGTAAGGGGTAACAAGAACAAATATAACAATCACCAAAAACATATTAAACAGTTAACAAGAAGTTAACAAGAACAAATTAAACAGTCAAAAAATCAAATTAAACGAGAAGATCAATAAACACTCGGAAACGTGTCGCGTAGTATGTACACTGTCGGAGAAATATGACCCTGACGCTCGCGTTTTTATCAAACCAAAATGGCGTCTGTGCTGTCAACCTTAAAAATATGAATGAAATAAAATTAACAATTTCGGGTCACTCATTTAAAATTACGTATAAAATATGGCACTGCTTTATTTTTAAGTTTGTTCTGCTGATCGTACTTATTAGAGTGAATATGAGTGAAGTTAGCCGAAAGCCCGTCCTATTCTTATTTTAATCGTACAGTTTAATCATAGTTAGATGAAATTGGCCCTTAAACTCCGTTTTTGCAACATCGTCTTTGTCTTACCAAAGTGAGCAAACAAACCTCATAAAAGTTACACGTGATCATTAAAAGTGCGCAAATAAAAACTCCAGCGTCAGCCAACTCGAAACTCGCCTTAAAAACTTGGTGAATACGTATTTAATTAACTGAGTAAAGTCGGGTCTAATGAACCATGCCGTACCTTAAACGGATGAGCGGAAGCCGAGCACAACCGATCCAATTAGCTTTAGAACACACCTACATAGGGAAATACTCAAGACGTCACGTGCTCGTTAAGAAAATCACACGAGATTTGTGGACGGCCGTCATGGCAAGCCAAATGTATCTTGCATATAAGAAGAAAAAAATACGGATATAACAGAAACTTAGTAAGCAGTATACATTTTTTTAAATACTTTTTTTTACGTCTGATAGGTTATCCTTTGACCACTATCTCACCTGATGGTAGATGATGATGTGGTCTAAGATGTTGTACAGGCTAGCCTAGAAGTACTGGCTCTCAAGGACAGCTGCCGGAACACACCGTTAGGTGCTTGGCGACAGATTTTCTACTAACCTCTACCTATAATAGATCCATTTCATCACAAGTCACGAGTTGCACTGCGCCCGTCACCTTGAAAAATAGTTATTAAGTCTCATGTGCCTGTAATTACAGGTATGTTCAATATCAATCCCTGCAAACTATTTGATAACTTGTTGAAGTCAGTAACATGCAGATTGAAAATACTGACCTCACAATATCATGGTTCGACTTCTACAAGTTATGAAATAACTTGCTTTTCTCTATTAAAAGAAGGTTTCGTTTTTATTTATATATTTTCATTTTACGTTTAAGCTGCATACAAGATTATTGTCTTTTGCCTAAAATACTGTTGACCAACTACAAGAGTTGCTATTGCATGTTGTACGAATGCCCGCCTGACGCCCTAATACCTTGATATAACGACTGCCATCCTAAGACAGCAGCCAGGATCGATGTCTCAACATGCCATTAGCCTCCAACAAAGCTTCTAAAGGGCACACTCAGTTAGTAAAGGCCACTGGGAGCCACCCATCCACGTTATGAACTCAGCGAATGTTGCTAAACTTTGTTGATAGGTTAAATAAGTCCAGGCACTCTCCACTATGATCGCTTCAAAGATGACGCAGTGCCTCTTATAGCGAATTTTAGGAAGCTCTAAATTAAATTAGGAAACTAGTCTAGAAAGCTAAATTACTAGAGTTTTCTAAAGTGAATATAAAGAAAATACGTACTCGTAGGTATTTAAATACGATAAATATACTTGTCGGGTGCAGCATATGGTTTTAATTGTTGGACATCGTGGGCTGATATCGGTGAATCCAGGCAATAAGAATGACGAACGCCGGATTTTAGGTTCACAATCACTTTATTTTACAGTCTGTGACAATTTACATTAAAGATACAATATCACTCGCGACTAATTAATACTGTGCACTGGGCTCTGACAAAATAAAAGAAAAGACGGAGGCTCGTAAAACATCAAACTAAAGCCACACTTTTATACATGTGTGCGATAGAAGTGTTGCCATATAAAAGCAAATATAACTAAATTGTAGGATTTATGGGAATAAAGTTTTTGAGATATAAATATACAGCAAAATCGTGTTCGTAAGAATACTTCACAATATCATAATATTATTTATATTGCGCAATATTATTATAATATTGCACAATCTTCACGATTATTGTTTAATATGTATCGCAATTTTTTTTAAAGATATTCTTTTACGTTCTCTAGAACAATAAACAGCGTACAGTTACGATTATTTTTACACATATCTCTATCAATTTGTGTATAATGTTTGTGAAAGCAGAATTAGAAAAAACATTAAAATTTTAATTTTTTAAAAATACTGCTAATTTTCTTTTTTTGTGTGAAAGTTTTGGTAGCCTTGTCGATATTTCTAACTTTACGGAAGAATACCTAGAATTTCATTATTTACCATAGATACATTTTACTAAAAACATGAAACGAAAATTGGTTTGAGCATTCTGTGATAATAAAATAACCGTTCCTGTTATTTGAAGGACTTTTCCCAAAATATATTTGGTTTATAAATGTTAAATTTTGAGAAATTTTAAATAAAATAAAAACCAACAATACTCGTTAAATGGTTTTCTATTTATCTACGGCATCTGCGACGGGAGCATATCATATGCGTGTTCTGACACGCTCTTCGTCGATAATTGTCTTCGTTAGTCATCAAAATGTAGGTTTTTGCCCAACTGTGGGACAATTTTGTAATAACTTTTAACCTGCAAACCTCTATAGGAAGTATCAAATTTCTTGGTCGAACTATCTAACTACTATAGTTGCAGTGATAACAAAGATATTGCAATATACTTATAATACATTAAATTTAAATAAAACATGATTAATTTCAAAACTCTTTACTGATTATTTCCACTATAAGATAAGATAATCCCTAGTTTGCCTAATAAAAATACGCTGGTTTAGATATAAAATATATAATGTAACAGCTACACGAACCAACTATTAAAAAAAACTGCACACTTTTGGAAACAACCTAAAATGTATGTCTGGCAACACTTTTGTTTACATTTTTATTCGAAATTATAACCTAAATTGCGTTGTATAATATTAAAGAAAGTACATTATATTTAATACGTGTGTTTTAATACTCAAGTCGGTTTTAAATTTATTCATTCCGTTATATGTGACGTGTGTAATGTGTGACGGTCTATCGTGAATGAGGACAAAATTGGCCGAATTTGGATACGTTTGTGTCAGTGAGTTGTGTCTTACATAAAATTGGCCGAATTTGATGCTTCATATTTGATTTTCATTAGACTCCCTCTTTCTTATTCTTTTCCCTGAGGTCGTAAGACGCGACTAAAGGTATAATTCCGGAAGGTGGGCAGCGCCTTCTGAGGAACTGCTATCCCCAAGACGCCTGCCAAGCGTGGGGATCAATGCAAATTCCCTCATAGTGGAGGAGGCTGTGTTCTGCAGTGGACAATCCAGCTGATACAGTACAGATACTATTTTTTTATTACATTAAAGTCACTTATAGTAAATTTATGACAAAATTATATTAGATCTAGGAATTGAGACCTTGCACTCTATCTTCTACTCATCCAGTTTTTTTATTTTAAAAAATATTGAAATATCTTATCGTGCCAAATAGGTCAAAATGGTATGTAATATACTTTGTCACTATTTCAACATATTTATAAAACCTTTATCTTAATAACCTCTGGATCGATTTTGATGATACTTCTACCACAAATGATGACGTGTTTTGGTGTTCGTAAGTTATATGTGGGAAAACATATGCCGCTCAGGCCACCTTGCCCCAGAGTACTCGCAGTGCTCACGTTTATTTCAGTACGACGATGCTTATCTGAAACTACAATTATAAGTAGACAATGAAGAGGTAAAAAGTTACGTCTGTACGTGATTATACCGTCATCATTGAAGCAGTGATGGCTCAGTGGCATTGGCTATGGACTGCCGTGCAGCATGTCCATGGTTCGAATCCCACCGCGGGCTTGAGCTTTACCGCATGGTGGAAGGGCATATTGCGAATGCCCGCCTGGCTAGCCACCACCCTCAAGTAGAAAATCTGTCGCCAAGCACCTTACGGTGTATTCCAGCAGCTGTATCCTTGAGAGCCAGTAATTCTAGGTCAAGCCTGTTAACACCTTCAACCATATCATCACTTAGGTACCATCAGGTGATGTGGTCAAAGGCTTAACTAACAGCAACAAAAAAAAAGCAGAAGCGTACATAAATTGTAAAATTTACCTGAGAACAGCAGGGTGTACAATCAAATCGTGTCTCTTAAAGCTTCTTGCTTTATAACTTTGAATACAGGTCACCAGATTGAGAAATATAGCCTTCACCGGAAATTGAAAAACTTCACCCGGTAGCTCGTTCCTTTATTCTAGAAATTGACAGGATTTTTTAACGAAAATAAAATCTAAAGTTACCGTCTCGTGTAACTTTTTGCAATTTTTTTTTTAAATTCAAAAAGACTCTTCAATCTTTTAGCTTTACATCTGGTATAAAACGTGAAAGAAAGAACAAAGTTTGTTAGTCTTGATCACAGATTATATACTACTGTGTTTCAGTATTAGTTGTATAAAGACAAATTACTTAGGACCCATGGGGGGCTGGGCTAGAATGTCACCCCCCCCATCTCTACCCGTGGGTATCGTAAAAGGCGACTAAGGGTAACACACCAGAAGTGTGGCAGCAGAACAAAAAAAACTAGTTTCATAATCAGTTCAAATTTCGTGACGCCCACGTCTTTTACAGGAAATTTTATATATAACCTTTGTTTTGTTACTAGAACGTCTAACTATTGTACTTGATGACGTAATACGCAAGGTTCGAACCCGCGACCAATTTGTCCTCTGGGCCGATACACGCTCTTAAATTTTCCGCCACATACGTAAGTTTCTACTTTAAGCCGCCATCGGCCCCGGTTGTAATCCAGACTATTTTTTTTTTTTTAATTTCTGCCGGAACACATTATAAGAAGCTTAGCGACAGATTTTCTACTTGAGGGTGGTAACTAGCCAGGCGGACAATCGCAAAAAGCCCTTCCACCATGCGGTGAAGCTCATGCCTGCGGCGGGATTCGAACCATGGACCTGCTGCCAATGCCATTGAGCCATCACTGCTTCAAATTACCACCCATAATTTGATAATATGTCACCAAGATCCTAACGGACACCCAGCAACTTCACATGAGAGCTAATCATTCTAGGATAACTTCAGCAATATCTTCGACCGCGTAATCACTTACCGTCATGTGACACAGTGATCAAAGGCTAGCATTTAACTTTAAAAAGATTCTTTATGTAATCTTATTAAACAATCTGGATTCTGACTAGACTAGGTCTTCTAGGCATCTGTAGTGCTAGTGTACCAAAAAAATAATTATTTTTCTGATGAATAGGTAGCGAAATTACGTTGGAATAATATTTTAATTGAATTCATAACTAAATTATTTTATCATTTATCATTTTCGGTCTATTAGTCAACACAAAACATTTTATTTTAGGTTTGTGATTCATTCGGTTAACGAACTCGAGACCCATGTGCCATACGAGTGGGGACGGATAGACTGACGATAGACGTTAGCGATATTTATATTGATCCGTTATCTCTTTTCGGCACGGAACCTTAAAAATATCGTCGTATTGACTCTTTAAGATAGTCTTTTCCCTGATTCTGTCTCACATATAAAAAGGAAAAACCTTAAAATTCGCCCACTGAGTTGAAAAAAAACAAAATGTGGTTCGGAAAAATGAAACTGACATTAAACTGACGCTTATGTATGAAAGGATTGATGAGTGTAGATGAAGCGAAATAGATAAACCTTACTTAGGTCTTTAGACACTACTTATCATATCACTATTGTAATACTTAATTTTGGTAAATAAAAATAAATAAATTAATTTGTACGGATCGTAGCAAGTAGAAATCTGTGGTCTCTGCCTACCCCTACGGGAAAGAGGCGTGATTTTATTTATATATGTATGCATGTATGTTGTTTAGAAATATACCCCTATATAGGTTTTAGATGTGACATTTCATATTGGGGCAAACTGTTAATGTCGTACATATTTTGCATATTATTTAGTATCATTAATTTATAAATGTAGATAACACTTTATGTATTATTTTCAACTTTATTAAGGCTACAAAGGACATGAAAATTATACCACTTTGTTTGGCTGAAGTTTTCACTCCTTTTTTAAAAAATGTGGCTTTGTGAAGCCTTGATAAGACACGCTCCACCAAACCATCACTGACACAGGATCACTTTGTACCTTTCCGACCACTTTATCATTTTGCTTATTGTAGTGCTCTTCAATCGTGAAAATTTCTTCATCGGTAAAGAGGATATTTCTGTGCCCTTCACGTGCGTATTGCGAAAAAAGGCGTTTTGATCCACTCTTTTTAATTGTTAAGATTGATTTAGGGCATCTTATATATCGATGATAAGCACCGAGCTTCAGGTCTTGTTTTATCAAGGTAAAATTTTGCACGCATTCTTTGAGCTATCAATGCTGCTGGTTTAGTAGTTTTACGATTATATCTAAATATCAAACAAATCATACCCATATAAAACGATTCATGTGAATAAAAACTGGCAAAGTAGAAGCAAGGCTTGAGCTTATTTCGTTAAAAAATGCAAATACTTTGAATACTTGATATTATAAATATGTTGAAACTACGTTTGTATTGAAAGCACTATGAATATACATTCCTACTTAAAATAAAATCGAAATCTTTTTGAACCATTGTCAGTTTAGTGATAATGGCTATGGGCTGCCGCGTATGTCTTAAAACCCGCTGTGTTCTCAAACTTCACCGTAAGGTAGAAGACCATTCTATTTACTTCAAAATATAAAATCTGTCGCCAAGCACCAACAACCGTTCCGGCAGATTGAGCCTGTTAACACCCTTCGACCACATCATCACTTAATAACATGTATGTGTTATTCTATCTAAAGCAAAAAGCTCTAATAATTATTACATATTGTGCATGTTTCCCTCAACCCTATAATATGATTAATTGGTATTTCTCGATGATTCTCTCTTACGGTTCACTTCTTTAAAATACACTATTTTTAGAATTTTACACGACTGCCAAAAAAAGGGAGTGTTATGTTTTCAGGGTTTATGTATGTTTGTGAGTTTCTTTATTCCAACATAACTTCTTGACAGATTAACCGATTTCAATGTAAGATTTATTGTTAGATTTTTATTAATAGCGCAAATGATACAAGGTATATAAAAAATATATTAAACCGGATTTTGGACGCCATATTGTTTGATAAATATTTATTTTTCTTCCAAACCCATGGAGTAGGTTTACAAAATGAAGGGCTCTAAAAAGATTCCATAATAACTTGTAGTTTTAATTTTAAAGAGCAATAAAACATATAACGAAAATAAATAAATTTCAGTCGGCTTTATTTTTTAAATTAATGTATACGGTCTGTTTATTTTATTTTAAAATCAGTCATCGTTATGATGTAACTAATTAATGCCAATTTTTCGCAGTTTCGACGTCCGCGGCCGTTCATTCAACAGTGCTCTACAGTGGTCAGACCCCGGGGCCTTCGGTCCTCGAGCTTACTTCGCGACCATCACGAGACCAGCAGCGCTGACCCTCAGCTCCGTGCAGTTGGACGACGAAGGTGTATACAGATGCAGGGTGGACTTTAAGAACTCTCCCACAAGAAACTTTCAAATTCGGTTGACGGTTATAGGTGAGATCCTATCACTCTTTTTTTTTCGAGCTGCGTGACTATCCTTCTTCTATCTCACCTAATGTTAAGCAATTTAAGCATTCGGTTGAAGATGTTCTTCAGGCTAACCTATAAGTACTGGCTTTCAAGAATAGCTGCCAGAACTCACCGTTAGGTGCATATCGAAGATTTTCTACTTGAGGATGGTAGCTTGCCAGGCAGGCATTCACAAAATGCCCTACTACCATGCTGTAATGACTTACATTTAAATTGAACAACCAGGACCAATAGCTTAACGTGCATTCCGAAGCACGGAAGTGCTATGTATAGTAATGCCACTAGTATAGAAGTCAGGACCGCAGCGGATTTTGCTTAATAAATAATCGATCAAGAACGACGAAGTAAGCCACGCTACGAGCGCTACTACTGTTCCCTAGTTTTGAATTTTTAGTGCCAAATTGGATGTTCAAATCTATTGGCATATATACCTATAACAATTGCACTTAGAACTAAAGGCAAAGCATTCCTTTATATAATCTATTATTTGCTTAGGATGTGCCAAAATAATGCAAAATGTGATATGTATTACATTTTTAACTGGTACAAACTGATGAATCTTAATTTTAGCGTGAAGTTTAGTACTTTTAATAATATCAATATGTATAAAATATATGGCTTGAAAAGTAGTAGCCAATTTTTGGACTAACAACAAAACAGATTCAGAATATTAGACATCACGAAGTTACAACAGACAGACCCAACGGCAATCAACAGCTAGTGGGAGCAATAGCCTCGTCTTCTTTAATTTTAAAATGATGGCTTCACTACACAAAAGATCATTCAGCATAAAAGTAAAAATTTACAAGTTATTATCAATTCAATCACCTGCGTCTAAGCATTACTATCAAAATTTATATAACATCAGAAATCAATTTACTTTCAAAGATTATTTTCTATTTGCTAGGACGCAGTTTGTTGAATAGGTTTCAGCTCTAATTGCTACCTACGTTCGCCGTTATATGGATTCAAAAGGAATATTACAAGAAGTACAAGTCCTTTCTTCAGTCATGCAATTGTGTGTGGGTGATCTAGACGCTAAGTCATTATAGCATACTAGAAGCGGGCGTATTGTAGTACGTGAGAATTCAATAACTTTTATGTTTTTAACAAACTATGATATTTAATTTATCTGCAATAGAAAAGACTAGAGAGGGATAAAATATGATGACCGTCTGCTCTAACAAAATACTATGAACTATATACAACACTACGACTACTACGATAAAGGCATTTAGAGAACCTTCAAGCCATTGCAGACTCACAGGCAGTTAAAATGCTCCACTCCAATCAGCACTACCAGTCGGCAGCGTGCCCAGCATGCTGCCAGCACTACCCACAATTGGATTGCAATAGCAATCTTTGAGCCAAATAGGTGCTAAACCATTCAACCATCTGCTTATTTATAATTATTATCTACGAATCCCATCTGTTTATTTATAATTATTATCTACGAAACACATAGGGATGCACCACAGGTGCCGAATAACATGCCAAGTGTTTGGTCAAATTATCAACTTCGAAATATGTCACAGAGAGACAGAGGTGCGAAGGGGGAGTAACGTGGGTGCAAAGTTTTAAAAAAAATTTTACGGAATCGTCGTGTCATAACGTTCAGCAGTTTTGTCCGTAGTATCCGTATTTTACATTCGTTCCAACGCTTTCATTTATCTTGTAAAAATAAGTATTTTTAATATTTACTTTAGTTTTTTAAATTAAGTTAAGTAATAATGAGGCAATCAAGACGCCAGATAGTAAACGTGACGCATGTCCATTATATACAGATGTAGCGTCACCGTTGTAGTCTGGCTTGACACTGTTATTGTGCTCGTTTTTCCAAGACCTTTGTTTTTATGTCTCGTTCGCTTAATAATTTCGAAGATTAAGATTTCAAAACGATCAGGCCAAAAATATTTCTAAGTATATGCAATGCTAGGTATCGCTTTTATAAAAAAGTATAATTATCCTGCTTATTTAACATAAATATGTTTTACATTTATATAAAACAAAAGAGGCAAGTTTTAATAGAATGTTTTTGAAGCGGCGAGAAGGGTCAGGGAATCAATTTATCCATTACCGAGGAATCACTGGAGTACGGGCGAGTGATGACATCCCGTAGACATTTTAATTATGAACTGTAGACCCTGGATTGGCGCAATGCTCAGCTGCCTGCAGATAAAAACCGCCGCCACCCGCCGCCGGCGCGATGACACAGATAAAATCTGCACGAGACAGGTTAAATTTAAAAGGAAATTAGATTTGAATAGATCAAATTGTCTGAACGTTGTCAGCTCGTTGATAAGTTTTTCTACCGTTATAATATAACCTTCATTTGAAATCGTTCCAAGAGAAATATTCGCTTTCATGCTCCATTTAATACCTTGATGACGTAATTATGTTGTTCGACGGCATTCGCATTAATATTAATTTTCAGAAGCAGTACAAAATATGGCAGTAAATTGATTTTATGCGTAACTCCATTCGGTTACAACGGAACAGCGCGTGCTTGATAAATTTCACTAATGGACTTATTTCGTCACAGCGAAACTACTTTTATAACAGGAGTGTAAAAATATAAACGGAGACTGAAAAACGACGAGCAAGCTACGGTTGAGCTTTTCAGAAAAATTACCCTATTCAAGGCGACGAAAGACGCAGTCAAAGAGATGAGGGAAGGAAATTTCTTTTGCCAGAACAAAGCAGTTAAACGTAAGCCTCGCATATATGCAGCTCCATTGAAATCCATTAGTCTGTTCTCGCCGAGAGGTAATTTGCTAGAGCCTTTTGTTGCCAAAGGGACTGTTCGCACAAAGAACCTACTTACTTACGCAATCAGCCGTATTCATAACACCATAAAATATCCAATTATCATTGAGTTCGAGGGCGCGCATTAATGGCGTCAAATAATAATCAAATGATACCCATAATGTAATATCTTATGATTGGGGCGTCTGTGCGCCTTCATATCCAATAATCTTTATTCGTATTAGGTTAATTGGATGAGATTCCAAATATTTTACGCGTTATTTCCGCCGTCAAAATTTTAAAAGTCTTCATTCTCTTTAATTTTAGGTATATCAAGAAGTACTTCGATGTTATTATAAAGTTTTAATTTGATGTTAAGGCAGCGATCTTAAAAATTTAAGAGCAGACATAAGGTGAAAAATAATAGGAATATAAAATGGATGGTTTGCCAAATCGTTTCTAAGAGGAGCGTAAAATGTGAAGTTATTTTTCTGAATATTCTTGTTTCAGTGCCTCCCCATCAAATGCTTATTTACGACTATTCTGGAGCTGATGTGTTGGGCGTGGTGGGGCCTTTGGAAGAAAACGCACCGTTAGTTATGGTGTGTGAAGTACGAGGAGGTAAGGACATCAGGCACAGTACTCAAATTTTTGTATAGACTTTTGTTAACCTTTTTTTTATGTAATATGAAGGCTAAACCACGACCTAGATCCAAACTTGTACTTACTTACTGTATATAAAAATAGCCAAATACCATATTGTTCCTATATTTACTGTCTTACATTTCCGACCAAAAGAAGTCATAGATTTTGATAGTAGGTTTGCAAAACTCTACAGTTTTCCTGAAAAGCCTTACATATCGAACGTTATCCACAAGATTTTATACGCAACGTATAGAAGAAACGCAGGGTTGGCGCTATCGTAAATTTACTTTTAGTCGCTCTAGCCCCACCTTAGCAACCGCTTTCTGTGTGGCGGCGAACTCTTTATGGAAACATTGGGACAGATATTCCATTCCAATGGATTCGTTGAAAAGTTCGTAGTCGGCGGGCGCGAAGCCAGAGTGGATTATCTCCACAGCGTGCCACCGAATATGACGAATGAAACGAATTTTGTAGGAAATTGAAAATATGTGGTACCTATAGGTATATAAAATGCCTAATTTTTGGTGTTGCTAGGAGCGAAATAAATATAAGACATTCTATTATGTACCACTTTTTGATAGAGGTTTATTTCTGTTTACCATGATATACAAGCATAAAATCAATTATGGGTACCTATATTTTGAGGAAATTATTTTGGCTATAAAAACAACAACTAATTTTTAATTTAGCTATGATATAATGCTCAATTTTATAATTAAGGTAAAAAGTAGATCCTTGGATAATAGAACATTGTTAGGCGCTGGATCACCTAAAATAAGGGTTAAATATGGCCGTTCGATATTTTTTATATATCTTACTTAGATATTGACAGATTTTCCATACATTAAACATCAAAACTGGGTAAACTGGCCGGCCCGTTCTCCATACAAACGTCGTAGGGTGATCACTTCCTTATTTGAGGATTTAGGTCCAAAATAAAGCATAATACCGATTGATTTCGTCATTATCTAGGCTTGTATGATGCCGAAATTTAAATAAAATAAATAACTTTAGAATTATGAGCCTCGAAACATTTACATATAAAGTTTTCGAGGCTCATAACTTACAATTGAATTATCTCTTTAAAATTTTGGCATCATACAAGCCTAGATAATGACGATATCAATCGGTATTATGCTTAAGTCTGGACCTAAAATCTCAAATAAGAGAGTGATCACGCTACGACGTTTGTATGGAGAAGTGACCGGCCAGTTCAACCTTAAGATCTCAACTTTGAGATGCAACATTAATACGAGCCTTAGAAATACTATGATATCCTCCTGCTAGATGGTTTAAGGGGTACCTTTCCATACAAACGTCATAGAGTGATCACTTCCTTTAAGGTTTAAGGTTCAGAATTAAGCAACTTTTCACTGTCTAGGCTTTTATCTACGCAAACTTGTTAAACGATAATAAACTTGAAAGTAAGGAGTCTCGAAACAATTTCATGATCGTCTTTTAATAATTTTTTAATATATTTGTAACGGTACATAGGTAATTAAGAAAGCAATCGATGTAAAACTAAGTCGTGGACGTAGAATAAATGAATGATCCTATCCACCGACTTTTGTATGGATATGACCGACCAGTTCAACTTTAAATGAGTAAAGAAAAAATGCGCCTATTGTGCAGCATTACACCACTCAAGTTGGTATAATATGAATGGGAGGTAACTGCACATTGAGCGTGTAACAAGCTTTCTGCCCCAATTACCCCCAAGGCAGCCTGCCTTTTTTATGTTATTGTGACTGAACAAGCTCGAGGCCCACCTGATGTTAAGTGGACTAACCTCTGCCTATAACAGATGCATTTCATCACAAGTCACGAATTGCACTACGCTCGTCACATTGAAACATAGTTGTTAAGTCTCATTGTGCCTGTAACTTCACTGGCTCTCTAGGACTACTGCCGGAACACACCGTTAGGTGCTTGGCGACAGACTTTTTACTTGAGGGTGGTAGCTAGCCAGGCGGGCAATCGCAAAATGCCCTTCCACCATGCGGTGAAGCTCAAGCCGGCGGTGGGGATCGAACCAGGGCACTGCGGCGCGGCAGTCCATAGCTATTACCGCTCGGCCATCATTGCTTCAAGATAAGGACATAGGACATTCAAGCCAAAGTTTTGCATGATAATGGCCTTGAATTTTGTTCTTTATGTTAGTCATCATCATCATGAGCCGGAAGAAGTCCACTGTTGAACACACCTCCCTCATAATATCTATGTTGTTATTGGACACATACGTTAACCGACTTCCAAGAAAATAATGAAAAACACATTAAAAATCTGGAAGCTACTTCCAACACTAAAACTGCCTTCTTAAACTAATCGTGTTATCTTCGGACTATGATAATGTGCGTTATTAATCAGCATACTACTGACTTCAATAAGTTATTTCATACTCTTCAGTGTTGGGATTTGATTCCGTTTATTTTAAAATGTTTTTTCGCTATGTTTTTTTAGAGAAGATATATTTTACCGAGGCACATGAAGAAAATAAGTTTGGAAGATAATGACAGGTTTGAAAGATATAGTATTGTGACGGATCAAGCACGAGGCTCACCTAATAATAAGTGGTAACTTCTGCCTTTAAGACATACACGAACTGCACTGCACCCGTAACATTGAGACAGTTCATTCACAATTGTTAAGTCTCATGTGCAGTACAGTATGGATTCCTTCAAAAAAAGGTGTTAAAAGAGTCTTACAGGGTCGGCAACGCATTGGTAACACCTCTGGTGTTGCAAATGTCCATAGGCGACGGTAACCACTTACCATCAGGTTGGCCGTCTGCTTGTTTGCCAATCCATTACATAAAAAAATATAAAAAAATGTGCTTGTTATTTTACTGGAATGGACTCAAAAACTGCTCAAAAAAGGAAGCCGGAATACACTGTTAGGTGCTTGGCGACAGATTTTCTACTGTGCGGTAGCAGCTAGCTAGGCGAGCATTCGCAAAATGCTCTTCCATCATGCGGTGAAGCTCAAGCTATCATTATCTATCGGCTATCATTGCTTCAATACTAAGGACTACAAAATGTACCCAAGTAAAATCGTATCAATTTATGAACAGAAAAAACGCCAAGATCACAAAAATTACTGAACAATTCAAGTGAAAAAGAAACTTCTAAAAATAGAACTTTGCTGAGTTTAAAAAATCTATCGCTTGATTTCTTTTATGAAAACATTGGAAGAGATATTCCATCCGAATGGGTTCATTGAAAAGTCCGCAGTATGGCTGGCTTCGGGCCAGTGCGGATTATCTGCGAGCCGCCAATTGTGATGACGCACCGGGGTGGACAGGAGGCTTAGGTAGTGTACCCTGTTATCAGCTTCGTATACCATTAATTAACGCTAGGACAACTTATCAATAATATTTGTTAGCAATCTATAATTCTATACACTAGGTAGAATAAGCCTTAAGACTTGAACTCACGATCCTATAAATTGTTGGCAATCCTGACTGAGATTTCTAAATACGAACATCGCTTTTACTAATATTTTAATAATTGAAGCGCTCGTAGCGGATTGTTTGCATTCTTTGAATTGATCAGCAAAGTTAAGCAACGTCCGCTGCGGTCATGACTGGGCTGGTTGACCGCTAGTGACATTACTACTGAGCGTTTCCGTGCTTCTCAAGTAGAAAATCTGTCACCAAGTACCTAACGGTGTGTTTCGCCAGCTGTCCTTGAGAGCCAGTAATTCTAGGTAAGCCTGTACAACATCTTCGACCACATCATCACTTACCATCTGGTGAGATAGTGGTCAACGGCTAACCTATGAGGCATAAAAAAAAAACGTCTCGAGAGGGACACGAACCCGCATCCCCCAGCTTTATGCATCGGGTGCCTTGACCGGCTATCAAGACTGACTGAATAAGCGCGAATTTCGTACTCTAATATTATTATTTTATATGTCATAAGGGAAGATGCAACCATCACCCAGATTACTGTAATTCATATGACTGAAATAAGTGCTATTTAAAAAGCATAACTCTTGTATGATGTCGCTATATTTCTGAATATGATTTCAAGCTTTATCGCTTGTTAAGCAAACATCACATTTACAAATTTATGGAGCACTACATTTTCGTCTCTAGTGAATTCCAACCCGCGATACGCACTGAGTGCCTTTACTGAATAGAATAGAATAGAATAGAATAATTTATTATCAAAAACTACAGTAATAGTACACTATAAGAACACACTGAGAAACGCGCGAAAATTGTGTAATACATATTTTATTTTGTCGGCGACGGGCGCAGTGCAATTCGTTTTTTTTTTGTTTTTTTCTCATAACTCTTCAGAGGGTTTAACGATTTTGTATTTTTTTTACATTTGAAAGCTGGTTATAGTCACAAAATCACAAATATACTATAGGAAAAATTTAAGTCATGTGCTGGTTATAGTCGTTTAGTCCCATTTAAATAAGAGTGAGATCGGACGACTTGTATTTAAGTTATCCCTAAGAATGTGTATTCTATGCTTGAAGACGTTTGTTGTTTTGTTAAAAAAAAATTAAGGTCTGTCTTTACAATCGTGATGATAGTAGCACAATTAACAAATAAAATGTCCTAGTGTCGGTAGAGGGTTCGAATTTGTAATTAGAACGAGTGAAGCGAGCCCTATAACTATCCCACAGCTTGAACATTTTGTGGAACACTTTACTGAAAAACTAACACGCCTACAGTTTCGTGCTTTAACATATTAATTTAACTTTAAATCTAGATGTGCTATCCTTCAAAAAAAAGAACATCAACAATTATTTTGTATTCATTGGATATAATGTTATTGAACTACTAACGCCATCTGTTAGAACACCAAAGAATTTACAACTGCAACAGAACTAAACTCAATACTCAAACACATCGTAGTTAATCTACTCAATATACTAGATGACACCACTAGAATCAGGTTGTGAAATAAATGCGAGCCCTCACAAAGCTCAGCTTTTTGCTAGTAGGTTAAGTTTGTTTAGATTTTGTTCCGGTTCTTTTTTAAAATACTGAAAGAAACAGCGTTAAATTAAATTAGGTAGTCATATTATAACATATAAAATTACGGCTATATTTTATGCAGGCGCCACATTATGTGCGAAACTGCGAAACTTGGCAAAACTGCAAGTCTAGATATCATATCCTAAACGTGTCTCTATTATACCTACAGCTGAGAATAATGCTATTATTTGAGTAAGATCGTAAAACAATCATTAGAAATATTTGAAAGCAATGATGGCCGAGGGATAATAGCTATAGACTGCCGTCCGCAGGCCTATGGTTCGATCCCCAACACCAGCTTGAGCTTCACCCCAAGGTCGAATGGTATTTTGCGAATGCTCACCTGGCTAGCTATCACCTTCATGTAGAAAATCGGTCGCCAAGCACCTAACAGTGTGTTCCAGCAGTAGTCTTTGAGATCCAGTAAAATTACAGGCACATGAGACTTAACAACTGTATGTTTTGTTTAAATTTACCTTTACTATGTACATTATCATCTTTTACAGTCCATAATTTTAAATTCGATCTTCTTCTTCATTTCTCACTACTAAAAATGTATATATTAAACAATATATAATTATATAATATTATATATTAAAAATGTATATATCAATAATATAAAATCTATATATCAAAGTAAATTATAAAACTGAAAAATGTAGCTGACAATAATTATTTTACAACTTCATTTATTTTTCTATCAGGCAAACCAGATCCAGAGGTGAACTGGTGGGTAGACAACACAATATTACTGCAGTACGTGCGCGTAAAGACTGATTCGCACATAACGGAGAACCGGATGATGGTACCACATGTGAAGAGAGAAGACCTGAACTCCACGTACAAGTGTAAAGCTTCCAATACAAACTTGGTGCCACCTCTGGAGAAGGTTATAAGATTGGAATTGAATCGTAAGTTGTTATTTTTATAACATAACTTAAACGAGATATGAAATTGTGAGCAGATGCTCTCACTATTTGAAATCACATTTTTTGGTTTTTTTTATAGGTTAGCCTTTGACCACTATCACGCCTAATGGTAAGTGATGTTGTGGTCGAAGATGTTGTTCAGGCTAATCTAGAATTACTGGCTCTCAAAGACAGCTTCCGGAATACACCGTTAGGTTCTTAGCGACAGATTTTCTACTTGAGGGTGGTAGCCAGCCAAGCATTTACAATAAGGCATTCACAAAATGTCCTACCACCATGCTATGACAACTGCCATCCTAAGAAAACAACCGGGACCGACGACGGCTTAACGTGCCCTTCGAAGCACGGAAGCGCTCAGTAGTAATGTCACTAGCGGTCACCCATCCAAGTCATGACCGTGGCGGACCTTGCTTAACTTTTCTGATTGGTTCAGAACGGCTTAGTAAACTTCGCTACGAGTGCTTGAAAATGGTGTAATCAGGCTAGATGATCAGTTTTTATAACGGCTCATAGGCTAGCTTTGGACCACTTGGTGATGATGCGGCCGAAGATGTTGTCCAGCATAATATAGAATTACTGGCTCTCAAGGACAGCTGCCGGATACATAGGTTCGGTTCTAGGCTCATCTTGAGAAAGAAGCCTGCCAAGCGGGCGTTCACAAAATCCCCTACCACCATGCTAGAACGACTGCCATCCTAAGAATATAAACAGGACCGACGGCTTATCGGTTCTTCCAAAGTATCGAACAGCTCAATAGTAAATCACTAGCAGTCACCCATCCAAATTATGACCGCAGCGAATTGGTTAAGAACGACTAACGAAGTTACTACGAACGCTTTGAAACATGAGTAATATTAAGATGGCCTCCAAGATATCTTGAACCGCGTATCTTTGATGTCACCGATCAGCTCAGTCAGCAAAAAGTAATTAAGTCAAATTTTGTCTGCTTCACAAATTAACATCATCTCCGCTAGTTTATTTCGAGATTCACGATAGATCTCTATAGAGTATCGATAGAGTCGTTACTATCGTCAGTATCGATATTATTGCCCTATCGATAGCCGAACATTTTATAATAGTCTTGTTATATATAACATTTTTATTTCGTTGTCATCCATAGCGTCGGTCCTTCGCAAGTTCTCATAAACATCAAACATGCCGTATATTTGTGTCCCTGAGTAACCGACTTCGGTTTATTCCCATATGATAGTATCAAAAATACGGCGATAGTTAAGAAAACAAAACTATCGATACTATCGAAACACTTCGATAGATCATAGATAGTATCGATAGAATCGACTATTTAGACGCGATACTATAGATAGTATCGATACTATTGAAAGTATCGTATCTCGATAGTATCGGTATTATGGACAAAGTTCAAGAGTATCGCCAACACAAAACTTCTTCAAAAACCTATATGCGGTGCCAACGACGTGAGTATTGATGCTACAAAATCATTAAATTGCTTAATATTATAATTACTTGCCAATTACTTCATTCTATATACCTACTACTTCAATAAGGTGGAAACTCCTGCCTGCAGCAGAAAATTAAAAGTGTTAACAGTTTTATCGCGCTCGTTGCTAGGCTTCTTTAAGGTTATTTTGACTAAACAAGCACGAAGCCCACCACATGTTAAATGGACTAACCTCTGCTTATAGCAGATGCGAAATACACGAATTAGACTGCGCCCGTCACCATGAGACAAAGTTGCTAAGCCTCAAGTGCCTCTAATTTTACTGGCTCTCAATGAATACTGCCGGAACACACCGTTAGGTACTTGGCGACAGATTTTCTGCTTGAGGGTGTTAGTTAGTCATCGCAAAATGCGCTTGCACCATGCGGTGAAGCTCAAGCCGGCGTTGGGGCCTAACCATGGACCTGCGGCATGGCAGTCCATAGCTATTGCTTCAATAACCATTACTATATGATTATGGTTTTCACGAGATTAAAATAATATAGCTCGTATTATCTTGAGAAGTGATTGAACACCAATGCACGCGAATCCATAGATTACATCACACATGAATTAATGTGATCAATTTAATAAATTTAAGTAACTACAACTTAAAAATGGCCATAAAAAATTAAAATAATATAGCTCGTATTATCTTGAAAAGTGATTGAACACCAATGCATGCGAATCCATAGATTACATCACACATGAATTAATGTGATCAATTTAATAAATTTAAGTAACTACAACTTAAAAATGGCCATAAAAAACCGGGACAAAGGGGTCGTAAAGGCTCATCTACAATCATCAAGGGCAACGCCGGAACCAGTGGCCGGCCCTACAACTTAGGATACTAAAAATACTGTAAATATTAATTTTAATGTTTCATCTGCCAACAAACTAGATATAAGTTAAAAAAATATGGACTCACTTTAGTGTTAAGCTTATAACAAAGTAACACCCTTCCCTTCAGAAAGATAGATGTGTTAGAGACAACGATTACTTAGTAAACTGTATTAAACTGATAAGAAAAAGGCAGATCTAAAAAGAGTACGGACCCAGAGTCTGTAGTGTAAAAGAATAAATAAAAAATAAAAATTAAATTTAGAAAACTAAATCGTAACAACTATTCTCTGAATGTCACATGTAACGTGATCAAGTACAATAATAGACGAAATAGCAACAAAATATATATTTTCCCTCCATAGAAGTCACCGTACGCCTAAGTTTTTTCAAACATTTCAATGTTAAATTATAATAAAATGTAATCCACATCAGTCATGAAACACTAAGCTAGATTTCGGTTATCTAAAATGCTTAATTGCTTTAATAATTGAGTTGAAGGCTCGTATCGCTACAATTTAAAATAACACGAAACGGCTCAAAAAATAAAATTCTGTGCCAACGTGAGTATAAATTTCCAACAAGCCTTAACTGTTATCATTTAATTAAACGTATAAGCGTTAACAGCAAAGTAAAAATAAAATCCAGTGAAAATTAAATACACTTCAACTTGGATGAATAAAATTCCCACTTGAAAAGATTTTATTAATCCTTTTTACGCCACACTGTAATGTGAATGAATTTCAGGGCATAAAGAGATAGCAGTCCAATTAAGTGGCGAACTTAAACAAATAGGTAATTCAGAAGGGCTTTTATAAAACAAATTGTGGCCTTATATAAAACAAATCATCTTTTCAAGAGAATACAAAGTGTCGTCTACAGCGTTATATCTGAAAATTTAACAATTTTCAAACAGTTAAAATTAACGAATATGTTAATTATTCTTCTTTTTTCAACCCATTAATCTTTAAACAATGGGCTTGAGGAGTCTTTGTGGAAAAGTTTTGTTAGAAAGTTTACGTTGGCGGTTTTGGTTTTACGTTACGTAGTTCATATGCGGATTAAAAAGTTTGTGTTAACAAACTTGGAGAAATGGTTTAAGGTATTCTTTGTTGTAATAACAGAGTATGCTTTGTTGTTCTCGCTGTAAAGGTAAATATTTTAAGTAAAAGGTACATTCGCTGTAAGTACCAAACAGGAAAAATATTTATAATTTTGTTATGATTTGTCTGGTTCGCACATAAACAAATAATTTTCTTACACAAATGTTATATTTCATATCATATTCTACACATTGAAACTCTTCATCAGCATGGGGATTGGTCATTTTGAGAATGCCCGTCTGACTTGCTGCGATTCTCAAGTAGAAAATCTGTCGCCAAGCACCTAACGGTGAGTTCCGGCAGCTGTCCTTGAGAGCCACTAATTCTAGTTTAGCCTGAACAACATCTTCGACTACACAATCTCTTATCATCAGGTGAGATAGTGGTCAGAGGTTAGCCTATCAGGTATAAACAAAGCTACTTCACTAGCTTTAAATATGTGAGTTAGTGGACTCATATGCTGGGTGGTATTTATCAGGCAATATATAGAATATGAACTGAACCTCAATGACAGCTGTCAGAATATCTTTATTACTCGGCAACATTTTTTTTTTCTAGAAGATGGTTAGCTACATTACATTCAATTCTACTCCAGACTCTACCTCCTAAAGGGAGAGCCAGTAATTCTAGGTTAGCCTGAACAACATCTTCGACCACATCATCACTTACCATGAGGTGAGATAGTGGTTAAAGGCTAACCTACCAGGCTTAAAAAAATGTCCCTGCGTAAGCAATCCATACTCACTATAATCTCAACCATCACTGCCTCAATATCAATTTATTGTAAGAAATCTGGTATAATGAGTTATTTTTTTTCTTTTCTCAGTGGTTCCACTTTCAGTATCACTTGTGAACCGACCACCGCAGCTAATAGCTGGTCAGCCTGCCACCTTGAGGTGTATAGCTGAAGGTAGCAGGCCTCCTGCGATCATCATGTGGTACAAGAACGACGTGCTCTTTGACAGCAGGATGGTGAGTATATAATCATCTACTTAGGTAGTATTAGAAACAGAATATTATGCCTTTAACAAAATACAACGAAGTATATACAATACTACAGCTATACTATAATGAAATCATTTAGAAAACCTATAAGTCATGGCAGTCCAACTGCTCCAGTGGTTCCACCAGTTGGCAGCGTGCCCAGCATGCTGGCAGCATTATCCCGTTGAATTGCAATGCTTAATCGTTGCGCCAAATAGGTGCCAGCATTTTTATTATGCATCGCATTGACCTTTTTATCATGTAGCGCTCTGATAAGTTTTGGAAAATACGATGAGCTCGGGGTCTCCACGGACCCAACGTCTCTACACCAAACGGCTCAAATATGTAACCACTACCGAGGTTAGCATACTTGCGCCGCTTTAGTTGCATTGAAGTAGCCGCAGTGCCAGCCCTCATATTGGTTTCAGAAAGATTTGACGGTCCCACACTAAGGGCTATCCTAACTTCCAAGGAACCAGAATCATGAAAAATGTACAGGGTTATTTATTGGTAAAATTCTAACCAATCTTAGAGTTGACTTCTGCTAGTCCTAAGAAACATTTTGATATGTTTTTTTTTTGTGTTTTTAGAACAAAACTGTTTTTTTTTCATTCTGTTTTTTATATGTTTTTGACTGAATAAGCACGAGGACCACCTGATGTCAAAAGTCTTCTATGCCTGTATTGATTTTTTTTTCATACTTTTAGTACTTTGCTCGATGTATATGTATTGTATCGTATCGTAAATACTCAAAACTCTATTAAAAGGGAACGCGGCGCGGTCCAGTGACCACCCTCACGTAGAAAATCTGTCGCCAAGCACCTAACGGAGTGTTCCGGCAGCGGTCCTTGAGAGCCAGTGAAATTCCCATTTTAACAGACTACACTACTATTGAAGCCGTAAATCGTGTTAACTCCGGAGCGTAAACCCAATAGCATAATTAAACTGCGTCCGTCCTAATTTCAATAGCCAAACGTGCAGGTAACATCTCAATTAACTTTCGTTTTAAACCTAAACACGTTCCGCACTGCTTCCAATCGCGTTTACAGCTCACGGTAATGAATTGTGAAGTAACTATACAATTGTAATATAATGAACTACTTAATTGTATTACTCTCTATTATCTATTATTATCTAACTTTATATATTTACATACAATCTTGACCAGAGACAATAAAAAATGAACGGAATAATTTCGGTATGATTTTTTATTTATTCGGATTGTACATGCACGAGATTCGGATTGTATAACAGGTGAATTTCGGCACAAGTGACGAATAAGAACATAATGGAAGCAGCACAAAGCTGCATGCACTCGTGAAAAAATACTGAGCGAAAATGCCCCAAACATGTCTGTTTTTCGCAGCAAAATCTGTGCAATTTAAATTCGTCAGAATGTTTTGTGGAGTTATATAGAGTACCAACTTAACTGTGCAGTTTTCGAGGGCGCTACTGGTCATGGAAATCAACTACAAACTGTCACACAGTACTTATAGGTTAGCCTGAACAACATCTTCGACCACATCATCACTTACCATCACGTGAGATAGTGGTCAAAAGCTAACCTATCAGGCATAAAAAAAAAACAATTTGAAGGAATGTTGTAGTTCTTTTTTCTGCCACCTGAACAGATAAGTTGGTGGGTCTGTAGTTCTGACGCACTACGGATAAATTATCCCGCATCGCGGTATCATCCTTCTAAAATACCCGAAAAACTAAATTGTTAGTCTTTATGACGTCAAAGGTGAATCCAGTACTGGTGACATTGATTGACAGTGGCTTTACAAGTTTGCACAAGTAGAAATAATGGATGAATCAGGATTTTAGTTCCATTGCATATAAACGTGTCTCGGCCAAGAACTAGTTAAGTAGAAACTGAAAAAACAGGGTTCAGATTCAGTACGCGGATTATAAACCAACCTAAATCGAAAAATCGCGCGATGATTTCGATGTGTGGGCTAACATAACGTCTATACAAAATAATACTTGGAATGGGGTTCAGTACCTATAGCAAGCAATTTCATCCAAATCGGTCCAGTAGTTTTTAAGTCTATCGTGGCATACAAAAATCCAAAAATACAAATCTTTCCTCATTATAATATAAGTGTTTGTAGATGTAGATTTTAACTTAGTGTGAAAACAAGAATTCCAATTTAAAACTATGCCACTGCGACATACCTGTTAAGTCTCATTTTGCTTGTTACATTTGACATTTGAGAAAATTTGGATGGTACCGACATTTACTTGATGGCAAATCCCATTAGACACAGCCAGGATGAGAGGGAAAACAAAAGCAATTATATAAAAAAATAACTACGTATAGTCGTAAGCGGAAAACTAGTGACATATGAAGCCCTTACCCCGAAGATTCATAATATTTTAAGTTAAAACTCGTTCACATCTTCTCGTTCACAGTTAAGTAGAAACTGAAAAAACAGGGTTCAGATTCAGTACGCGGATTATAAACCAACCTAAATCGAAAAATCGCGCGATGATTTCGATGTGTGGGCTAACATAACGTCTATTCAAAATAATACTTGGAATGGGGTTCAGTACCTATAGCAAACCTTCATGACTTGATAATAAAACTACTCAACGTTATGTAGAAGTAGCAACTAGCATTTAATTCTTTGTCATAATACCGAAAAATTTTCACTAAATTGTCATACGAAAATAGAGTATCCAGTTATATTTTGTATGGCGTATTTGTATATTTTTTTTATGCCTGATAAGTTAGCCTTTGACCACTATCTCACCTGATGGTAAGCGATGACGTGGTCGAATATGTTGTTCAGGCTAACCTAGAAGTACTGGCTCTTAAACAGGACCAATCTCTAGAAACAAGACCAATATTGCAATTGGTTTTATACTTGTAATTGATGACGCAACCTTATAATCTTAGTATTGTTGTGTTTGCAATAACGCCTACTTGGCGAATTACATTACAAAATTACAAATTTACTAGAGAAAAATTTACGAATCACGCTCATGACTACAATTTTTTCTCTCGTTAATTTGTAATTTTGTAATGTAATTCGACAAGCAGGCCTTATCGCAAACAGGGCATTTTGCGAATGCCCGCCTGGCTAGCAACCACCCTTAAGTAGAAAATCTGTCGCCAAGCAACTAACGGTGTGTTCCGGCAGTAGTCCTTGAGAGCCAGTGAAATTACAGGCACATGAGACTTAACAACTATGTCTCAAGGTGACGGGCGCAGTGCCATTCGTGACTTGTGACGAAATGCATCTGTTATAGGCAGAGGTTAGTCCGCTTAACATCAGGTGGGCCTTGTTCTTAGTCCATCAAAATATCATTAAAAAAAAATGAAGTCACAATTATGAATTGACTCCACAATGTGATTAGTTTTCGATGTAATAAGGCGACCATGACTAGATGACAAAAATATAAAGGAATCACGTGGTTTGCACACAACATTACATTTATATTAGTGTCGGACCGATTCCACCCTTAATTTTCGGCCCCTAGTCATTCAACCCTTAAACAGCCGAAACTCAGCTACGTGGTGCATTTTTTTTTTTTATTAAACTGTCAGGGCCCGTTCGTCTAGCAACAAATATTTCACTATAATTACTAAAGATTACAAAGACCGCCAAAAAGTACTAAAAGACTCGACATTGAGTTATACATGTATGTCGCAAATTTCAATGGATCACGATAAGATATGATAAAGAAGAATAATATTTAATATTTCTATTTCAACTGTTGGACGTAACGAAAATTGACTTGAAATATCTCAGTAATCATAATTTTTACGTAAGCTTTAACTTAACCTTTATAGGTTATCATTTTTATTAAAAGTCTTGACCTACAATGTGACTTTAAGAAAGACTTGAATATCTTTTACGACTTACGTCATTCAACGTTAGGTCTTGTCGAAATCGTGGAGTTTTTTTTTTTTCTTTTTTTTTTATGCCTTATAGGTTAGCCTTTGACCACTATCTCACCTGGTGGTAAGTGATGATGTGGTCGAAGATGTTGTTCAGGCTAACCTAGAAGTACTGGCTCTCAAGGACAGCTGCCGGAACGCACCGTTAGGTGCTTGGCGACAGATTTTCTACTTGAGGGTGGTAGCTAGCCAGGCGGGCATTCACAAAATGCCCTACCACCATGCTATAACGACTGCCATCCTAAGACAACAACCGGGACCGACGGCTTAACGTGCCCTCCGAAGCACGGAAACGCTCAGTAGTATTGTCACTAGCGGTCACCCATCCAACACATGACCGCGTGCGACGTTGCTTAACTTTGCTACTGACAACAGCTAAGTTAACTTCGCTACGAGCGCTTTGCATTTTTGTTATATGAAAGTATTCTAAGCCCAAAATACGTCCATTGTCGAAAAACATCCGTTTTTTAATAGGACGTGTGAGCTGCATGTTATGAAATATGTTTCGTAGCATTGTAAGAATTAGGCAAAGTGATACGTATGCGCTCAAATACAGTTATAAAAGAAAAATGTCGACGTTTCATTGTTCTAAGTGAGCGTTCTCTTATATTGCGAATCTAAAGAATTTTCCATTGCCTACCGTCTCTAAATGATACATTACGCTTAAAAAAAACAATGAGCGCTGAATAGGTGCGTTGAGAATTGATTTTTTGCACATTAGGTGCACAATGCTCCATACCATTATAATGTCAGTACTTCTAGGTTAGCCTGAACAACATCTTCGACCACATCATCACTTACGACCAGGTGAGATAGTGGTCAAAGGCTAACCTATCAAGGCATAAAACAAAAAAAAAACCCTTATTATAGAAAAAAAAGCAGGTATATTATCATCAAGGACATTGTCAACTTCAGAGCACTGGTCAAATTCTGAAGCGAAAAGCAAATATAGTTCATTTTGTTATAAGAAAGCATATTGTGAAGCAATGATGGCCGAGCGGTAATAGCTATGGACTGCCGTGCCGCAGTACCCAGGTTCGATCCCACCGGCTTGAGCTTCACCGCATGGTGGAAGGGCATTTTGCAATTGCCCGCCTAGCTAGCTACCACCCTCAAGTAGAAAGTCTGTCGCCAAGCACCGAAATGTGTGTTCCGGCAGTAGTCCTTTAGAGCCAGTGAAATTACAGGCACAATGTGACTTAACAACTATGTCTCAATGTGACGGGCGCAGTGCAATTCGTGTTGTCATGAATTGCAACTCTTATAGGCAGAGGCTAATCCACGTAACATCAGGTGGGCCTCGAGCTTGTTCCGTCACAATAACATAAAAAAAAAAAAAGCCACCTTATACTTTTGGTATAACAGTAGAAAGGTAAAATCATCTAAATTGCTTCGAAGTATAACTCAATGAGTAACATTCACTCGGAAACTCTACTGAAAGTTTAATAAACTTAACATAAATGTTTTTCAAAACTGAAATATGTTTTACACAGCGTTTTTTTCTATCAAAGCACTCTCCACCTTGCAAATCTTCAAAAAACTTACGTATCAAAGTAAAGGAGTCAAAATCAGCACATGTTACATTTACATCACTATTGTTAATTTACACTCCGATATAGTATAATGTGATTTAATTATTGACAATTGGAAATCTATTGCCACTGTATTTTTGACATAATGTGAAAGTCTATTAGATGAATGGGATAGATGCAAAAGGCGTGACAGCCCGATCGATTTTGACTGATTTTGACTAATTTGAATGATTAATATTGTATTATGACATTGATGACTTCTAATTTTTGTATATAATTTAAATTGTAATTTTGACATTGTATTTTGAGAATGACATTTAATTGTTATTATTGTATTGACATCTAATATTTGTTTGTCGATAATTGTAAATTATTATTTTGAATTTTATATTTTATCCTTATTATGTAATATGTGAGGTAAATGTAATTGTTCATCGTTTTTATCTCAATAAATTAATAAATAAAAATAAATAAAATAAAAATAGATCATGTCCAGCAGTAGATATAAATAGGAAACAAACAGCACAATTTAAGTAAATTAAACACCTAGGTATACACTTGGAGAGACGATTAGCGTGGCAAAAATATTTACCAAAAGAAAACTGCTTACTCTAAAATTTAGAAAACTCCAATGGCTATAAAAATAAAACCTACAATCTCAAAATTCACTATAAGTTTTCATAGTATAATTTAATTTCTTAGATCCATATTTATGTACTTACCCGTGGTTTCACGGGCGTATACGAGTATAATGGTAAAAAATAATGATGATATCATCATTTGATTATAATCATGATTGATTATGAAAAGTGTCATATTCTTTAATCCAAAACCTATTCTTTCTATATTTCAAATCACCCAAATTGGTCCAGTCGTTTCCGAGCGGATACGACTTAGGGGCCTTCAAGAAGAGAGCATATTCCCTCCTCAAAGGCCGGCAACGCATCCTCGATACCTTTGGTGTTGCGGATGTTCGTGGGCGGCGGTGATCACTTACCACCAGGTGAGCCGCCTGCTCGTTTGCCCTCCTATCTCATAAAAAAAAAGTCGTGACAGCGTGAAGGAGTATATAATATATACACACACTCATACCCTCACTAAATCGCTAAAAAAAATCGTATTTATATTAATAAGTGTGAAACTTTATATAATGGGGTCTATAAATGAATTAAAATTATAACACTAGTATTATAAATAACTGCTAATGTTTGTGTAGGATCTGAGGATGTATGTGTGTATGTTTGTTATCCCTTCACATTGAAACGGCTGAACAGATTTCAATGAAACTTTAAACATAGACAGCTTAAAACTTGCATAACAGGAAAGGTACTTATCATAATCGTAATTAATTTCCATGCCTTTATTAACAAAATACTACGAACTGTATACAACACTACAGCTACTACAATAAAAGCATTTAGATCACTATAAGCCATTGCAGACTCATAGGCAGTCCAAATGCTCTAGCCCACTACCAGTTGGCAGCGTGCCCAGCATGCTGGCAGCATTGCCCCGTTGAATATCTATCAATGTATACATGCGTGAAACCGCGGGGCGCAGCTAGCATAATATAATGTCAGACACCCAAATTGAGCTATTTCCATACATACATAATATAATCACGCCTGTATTCCCGAAAGGATAGGCAGAGATGTGTAAACACGCACGTTTCGCCAATTGGGTTTAATTGCTCCCACGTAAAGCGGGCGAGCCTATTTCCATTCACCGCGCACAGTTTCAGAGTCATACAAAATGTTTTCTCTAACACACTGGACGGAACACAAGAACATTACGAATGATATGGTTACACTTACAACATATAAGACAGGAACACAAGAACATATTGTATGAAACCCTCGTAGGACACTCAGATGGTATACAGCAATGTTGTCCGTCTAATGCACACTACACCCTACTCACATCCACGTGAGAAGTGGCATGCTGCTCATTTGGCACACGTTTCCCTTAGTCGCTGCCTCTTTCGACACTCACGGGAAGAAATGGGGAGGTGACATTCTAACGCGGCATTCCCAATATTAAATAAAAAAAAACAGTGAGCGAGGATTTTTCCATGAATAGGATATATAGATGGTTTCATCAAAATTCATTAAAGTCAATAACTATCGGAGCCAAGGATCGAACCCACGACCTCGAGCCAAGAGAGCCCAAAGGGACAACGCATAAAGATAAATAGATTTATTATTTTAAATCCATTTTCTTTACTCCATGCAATATTACGAATGTAAATATCTACGATATAATCGGTAAAATCAAATTATACCTACCCTCATTTCAATAATGGTTTTTTATGCGAAAACCAAATCTTCATATTTTATTGGACTAAATTATTACTCTAGCTCATAATAATAACGTCTCAACGATCTAGATATTACTGAAATATTAGTGTGCAACTTTCTGCTATATAATCTGGAATGAAGATGGATCAGAAATAATTTATTTAGGATTCTCTTGGGACAGTCTGGCTTACCTAATCAGTCTGGATGAGTTGAATATCTCTGAAATGGTACAAATGGAATATCTAATCTTATAAAAAAAGTTACTTCAAAACCTCCTACTCAAAATTCAATACCCAATCCATCACAAAAGATAAAAAAAACTAATGGAGCTACCACACTAAAAGTTTTCCATTTACAAAACATAGTCTTCGTTTTTTAAATCATAGTAGGTACTTTATATTGAGTTACACTTCAAACATTTCCGTTATTATTTAGCGTTACTAAATAGCGTAATTCCTTGTATTACGTTATTTAGTAACGCTAAATAATAACTGAAATGTTTGTAATTCCTTGTATTACGTTATAACCACAAAGTGGGCACAACGGCCGACGGCTTGGGGATCGCAATGTAAGAAGTCAGTTATTTTACGACTCTCATATCTGAAGATATGGGAGGATAAGGGGGGGTGGGCGCAGTTCTAGCCCGGCAACCCATATTGAACATACGAAATGCAAGTTGTATTAGAAATACTTAATAAATTGGCTAAATAAATTGCAGTCATATTGTAGATATCAATCAACTTGAGCTGTAAATGCAGTATCGGCGTTATTTTTTAAAATTTTATATATGTTTGCCTTTATACTAGGTACTTTATACATCAGTTATCTACTTAATTTCTATTACTAGATCGTTCTTATGTTAGCTATTTTGGTTCTGCCTGTGGAGACTGTCTGTGTAACTTACTCTTTTAATTATATATGTTTTTTTATCTAGGTTAAGTAATTAGTCGATAGTTCTCCTGATATGTGATAAATAAATAAATAATATTACCTCCCGTCATTCACTTAAACGCAAAATCGACCAAATGCACATTGTTCTATGAGGTGTTGCATAAGTATAAAAATATTTTTAGGGTTCCGTAACCAAAGGGTAAAAATTGGACCCTATTAATGAGACTTCGCTGTCCGTCCGTCCGTCTGTCACCAGGCTGTATCTCAAGAACGGTGATAGCTAGACAGTTGACATTTTCACAGATGATGTATTTCTATTGCCGCTATAACAAGAAAATATTGAAAATAAAATAAAATTAATATGTAAGGGGGCTTCCCATACAACAAACTTGATTTTTTAACCGTTTCTTGCTCGATACTAATAACGGTGATAGGTTGACGCTTTAACTATTCACAGAATATTTTTACGGAACCCTTCGTGTGCGAGTCCTACTCACACTTGGCCGGTTTTTTACTATATTGCGACGACAACGCCCCTAGACTACAAAAATAATACTCCTTGTATACTTTAAATGCATTTAATCAAACTAAAAAATAATTTACTGACTATACATATACATATACAATTATGATATGACATTACATCTAAATTCTAAATTCTTTAATGCCATTAATGCTTATTTAATGTTTGTGTAGCGTCACCGAGGTATGTTCAACTTATTCATGGATAATTGTTTACCAAACCTGAAAGACAGTGAATGTGGATTAAAAATGAACGAGTCTAATCTCTCCAAATATCTTCTCTACGCTGATGACCAAGGGATACTTGCGTCGTCGGTAAAGGAGTTGCAGGAGATGGCAAATGTTATGCATAAGGCTTTAGAAAGAAAGGAAATGAAAATAAACGTAAATAAGACGAAAGTTATGGTGTTGGAATGAGGTCATAGAGTGACCGTGATGTATGTAACTACAATATGAATAAATCATATCTGAAATAAATGATTTTCATTTATATTTTTACGCGTTAAAATGATCTAAATTTGATATTTTTGCAACCTTGTGTAATAGTATTTTTGAATATGAAAAAATACTTTTCTCTACTCAAAGAGCTTTAGACGACAACACCCCACATGCTTAAGGGCAAAAAAAGTATTTTTCAATATTCCTTATTGTATTGAGTAAAAGTTCTACACAAAATATCTAAATTTCAGGTGAATAACTCATTCCGGTCTATATTAACCCGTGGTTTACAGACAAACAATCCGATACAGACTGTCAGGCAGACAGCGGAGTTCCATTTTGCCTTTTTGGTAAGAAACCATAAAAACTATCAAAGTGTGATTCGGGTTATTCCTAAGGAACCGATTGATATAAGTCCCTTCTATTTATTAATAACTAGCTTTCCAGCCGCAGCTCTGCCCGCGCTTATATCGGTTATCGTGCAAAAGCATTACTCTCTTTTTGCGCAGTTAGATGAAAACTGTTGTATATCTTTTCCCGGGTTCCAAACTATTTCGAAAAAATTTTTTGTCGAAATCGGTCCAGTACATTTTAAGTTTATTCTTTGCATACAAAAATACAAATTTTTCGTCCTTATATTATAAGTGTAGATGTAGATGTATATCTACATATAACATAAAAATTACAATGTGTACAAGTACACGGAACTCTCAGTGCTCAAGTCAGATTAAAACTTAGCTGGGTTTGAAAATACATGTCAGATAATAATTCGTTTCAACAACGCCTTCCTAGATTTTTATACCATGCTATTTTTTCAGGTGTCAGGAAACGCGAACGAGACCTGGTCAGTGAGCACGCTGGCGTTCAGCCCAAATCCAGAAGACAACGGCTCCGTGATCAAATGTATAGCCACCAACCCTCATCTCTCTACCTTCATATTCGACCAGTTGGAGCTTAACGTCGTATGTTAGTATCAATTTGTTTTGAGGTGGACGAAAATGTACAAGATAAGATACACATTTTTTTTTAACAATAAATTTATTGCTCAACTAAGTTACATTGATGATTCGTACATCATTAGTTGCCAAATATGAAAATGTTGGTGAATAGGACCAGAACATATAAATTGGCCGAATGGATTTTTCTTTGTGTATCGTAATTAATGTAGGGTAAACTTCATATTGGGAAATCACTTTTACACAAGGACTTACCTTAATGCTTTTATTTTTATGATATATTATTTGACCATAAGGTCTTAATAACGGAAACGCATCTGTATATCTAAAACTAATTCTCTCTGAGCTCCATTTTCATGTTCCGACTTCCGCAAGTTAAATCATACTTTTCACGGTTAGGTTAGTTTTTTTTATACTATTCAGGCCCACCTGATGTTAAACGGAGAACCTCTGCCTATAACAGATGCATTTCACAACAAGTCATGAATTGCATTCTGGACGTCCATATAACGAATATGGAATTTGTCTTTTCGAAAAAATCTGGCCATTTTTTTTTTATTATGTTATTATTACGCGTCAAGCCCGAGGCCCACTTGATGTTAAGTGGACTAACCTCTGCCTATAACAGACGCATTTCGTCAACATCGAATTGACCTGTGCCCGTCACACTGAGACGTCCAGTTGTTATGTCTATTAGCCTGTAATTTTTCTGGCTCTCAAGGAATGCTGTCGGAACATACTGTTAGGTGCTTGGCGACTGATTTTCTACTTGAGGGTGGTCGCTAGCCAGGCGGGCATTCACAAAATGCCCTTCCACCATGCGGTGAAGCTCAAGCCCGCGGCGGGATTCGAACCATGGACCTGCTGCACGGCAGTCCATAGCCAATGCCACTGAGCCATCACTGCTTCAAAGTGAGAAAAGTGAAAAATATTACTCCAATTTGTCTGATAATCGGTATCTAGGTTGTTATGGACGTCGTTAATCTGAATATGTAATTTTTATGAAATCGATATCGAGAAACATAAAAAAAAAAATTCAAAATACATTTTGATCACTACCTACATATAAATTCTAAATTGATAAATTTGTCACTTTGAGAGCTGCTATACTTAAAGGCTTTCTGACTGCTGATTTTTCCTATATTTTTTTAGAATATTTGCCACCCAAATATTCAATGAACTCAAAATCGAGATATATTACAAGTATCAATATGACATCTGTCACATCTAAGCTCTATGGCCCAGTAATTTTTAGGATATTTGGTATACAAATATGAAACTAAAATCTAGGAATACGTCATCAACTGTCACTTCGACATCTGTCATGTCTGCCCATCATTCTGTCCGTTAATTTGCTCGTATGTGCTGATTGATGAATCCCAACCTGCGCTTGCATAGTACTAGTACATTTTCCATGTACTTGTGACAGCCCTATGAAAAAAGAATATAATTTTGGACTTTCGAAGCTTTCCTTCTGTACGGTTATTTATTCATGTGGTCACCATCGACAACCCTTGTAGTTACTATTTTAGCAAGGTAGTATTTGCCAATATACCTTTACATTGACGATTACTTTTAACTCACAAGATCGGAAAGGTTTTCTTAGTCATTTGAAAAAGTGTTTTCAAATATTTATAACAAAAAATACCTTCAATTGTAGTAAATTTTGCTTTAAATATTGAATATACATATAGGTTTGTACTCAGTAATATTATGGGCTGTTTTTATAGCACTTTTTATTGATAGATGATTGACTAACCTTTGAACACTATTTAAAATATATCTTCATCAAATCAAAGGTCTTTTTGTAAGTATATATATACATATATTTCTGATTGGCTGAATTTTTACTACAATCTCACCAAGATTAAATAACCGGTTAGATAGAAAATTGATAGTTAGCTAGATATTCGAAAAACTATCAAAATTCGGTGACACACAAAACCACGGCAGAATGTTAACCATGGACTTCCAGTCATCGCCCCTGTGAGAATAATAGGGAACAAAGGCAATATTGTACGAGTAACTCGCAAAATTAATAAAGTATATTGTAACAAAAGCACACGATTGTTTAACCAAGTGAGAAAACCGAGGAGGTCAGGAGTCTTTTATGAGCTAAATGATGACATTCAGTTTATCTTATCATACCGTCTGCTTAGAGTGATGCTGAATATCCACTGAAAGCAAAACTCTAATCCATATCCTAGCTCCTATATAGGAGATGATAAATTATGACAATGAAGATGATGATATCATCATCTTCATATTTGTTTTAACACGATTATATACTAAATATTGGAGCAGCTCATCGTTACTGGCAAGGTGGATGGTAAGTGCCCAAGGGGTCGTAGTCCGCTGAGATGGTTGAACCAAATCCACTCCATGACGCCAAGGATAGGCATAAATGGAGGGACCCCGTCAAGACGAAAGTACTCCAGAAGCGGGGTAATCACGACCCTCAGTAATGAAGAGAACGAACCGAGGAGGAGGATACTAAATAATGGAAAACTTATAATTGTGTATATACGTCGTATTTTGATTCCATTCCCTATTATTGTGCAAGATTATATCTTTAAAAGTACTATGTATGGGTATACATTTAAGTTACTATGCCATTGAAACATAATGGTGCATGCGCAAATACGTATAAGGCTTATGGGAAATACTCCTTAAATTATCAGAATTGTATGATTAGACACAAAATAAGTTGAATAAAAAAAAGTAAGACTATGTACAATAAAAGAATAAAATCAAATTTTCTGAAAGCCATACCTAAAATAAAAGCATAAATAAGGGGCGTTTGTTTGAATACACCATTTTTTTATTTATAAGTTTTTTTTATGTTTTTGTGACGGAACTATCTCGAGGCCCACTTGATGGTAAGCGGACTAACCTCTGCCTATAATAGATCCATTTCGTCACAAGACACGAATTGCACTGCGCCCGTTGCCTTGAGACATAGTTGTTAAATCTCATGTGCCTGTAATTTCACTGGCTCTCAACAAATTAACAATTCATACAAGTTTGAAAAATAGTCAGTCAGTAACACATCCAAAAAGTGTTATCGTATACAATTGAAGTATTTCATAAGATATGTAGCTTATCTGTAGCTTAGTATGCAGTGGAAATTAGACCTGTTCTTTTTAATAAAGCTTACATTTTTCTCTAGACAGTCCGCTTGTGTCGCTGACTCTTGGCAGTACTCTCAACCCTCACGACATCAAAGAAGGTGATGACGTATACTTCGAGTGCAATATACGCGCGAACCCTCGGGAACATCGCATATCTTGGTACCATAACGTAAGTTTCAAATAACCAAAGTTTATATTGTAATTTACCCCTTAAGGGATTCCCGTTGTAAAATTTATAGTTAGCTCTTGGACTATTCGGCTGAAATGTAATAACTTTGCAGGATTAATTTGATAAATACTTCAAAGTTCGTGATTTTTAATCTTAACGCAATTGTTCTATTCTGAAGCCTAACAAGAGCTCAAGTTTTTAATTTTAACGCAATTGTGTTTAAAATGTGGGAGAGAATTGAATAATGTCTTGTTTCGAATTTTTAATTAATTTTACAGTGATTTATAGCGATCAAAAATTTAATTATTTTATAGAATTAGTATTCCTTTTTTTATTAGTTGCCATGTATAAGTTTATATTTGAAACACACATAGAACTAGAATTACACACGAGTATACTTACTAACGAACTGTTGAGCTTCATTTTAATATAAATTTTGAAGCGCTCTTAGCGAAGTTTGCTTAGCTGTTCTTAACCGATCAGCAAAGTTAAGCAACGTCCGCCACGGTCATGAGTTGGATGGGTGACCGCTAGTGACATTTCTACTGAGCGCTTCCGTGCTTCGGAGTGCACGTTAAGCCGTCGGTCCCGGTTGTTGTCATAGGATGGCAGACGCTATAGCATGGTGGTAGGGCATTTTGCGAATGGTGGCCTGGCTAGCTACCACCCTCAAGTAGAAAATCTGTCACCAAGCACCTAACGGTCAGTTCCCGCAGCTGTCCTTGAGACCCTTTAATTCTACGTTAGCCTAAATAACATCTTCGACCACATCATCACTTACCATCAGGTGAGATAGTGGTCAAAGGCTAACCTAACAAAAATAAAAAAATTAAGAAGTACAGTTATTTACTATTACAATTCGTAGTAGTTATGCAGAAATCATTCAAGTAGGGAACTAACAAAGCAAATTATGGACATTCTTCTGTCGATGATTGCACTTCCATTATTCAGACAAAAGTGCCACGTGGCTGCTTTCTGCATAACTTGATCCAATTACAATTATCATCAAACGTCAAAGTAAAACAAGATACCATACAATCCACATGAACAGTTGAATTATGGTTTTACAAACTCCTATGAAGTATTACTACTAATACTACTACTAATTCTTACTATAGTTGTTCATTACGGCCAAATACTGCGCAATAAGGTCAATAATTCGGATTTGTTAGCTACTCTTGGCTTATATACTCCAAATCGAGCTGGTAGTCGACGCCGACATCAGCAGTTTACGGAGCCAGTGACACGAACTAACTACGTAAGAGCACGCATAGAGGGTTGTCAATTCTAAAGGGTTACCTGCTTGAGTTCCAAGAAGTTGATATTTTTGTAGACAAACCGAGAACCATTAAGATAATGAATAGATTCAGCGTTACTTTGCGGAAATCCATATTTAATAATAACAAATATTTTTAAAATATTTTACGAAAACATCAAATTAATATTTTAATAAAACACTTAAAAAATATAAAAATATATCTAGTGACAATTCCGCCCAATTTTCCTGCTAAGCCGATTATTATATTACTCTCGATCGTGCGCTCGAAGAGTCAAGACCTCCTGAGGATGCTTCGTGTAGAAGCGAAACGCGTCGAAGGTTCTTCCGGTTTGGCTGCGTGGCGTTTGTGACGTCACGTCGGCTTAGCAGGAAAATTGGGCGGAATTGTCACTAGATATATTTTTATATTTTTTAAATGTTTTACTAAAATATTAATTTGATGTTTTCGTAAAATATTTTAATAATATTTGTTATTATTCGAGAACCATTGTTAATAGCCTAAGCGTTTTTCTATGTAAGTTATTGAAACTTCCTAAGAGCACTGCTCCTGACATCTAGATGTCAAGAACAGCGTGCTCAAGATGTAGCTAAGTATATATATAAAGTATAATTATATTGTAGTATGTAATTATTTAAAATAGTTCGTATTGGTTTTAACTGTAAGCTTGCTATTACAAACTGAATAAATAAATAAAGAATCTACCGGAGTATTGGCCACTAGACTATGGCCAGCCAAAGATGGCCTGCCTGAAATCAAATTTTAAGTAAAAAATCACAAAAATACGATAGGAAAAATTTCAGTCATGTGCGAGATTCGAACCCGCGTCCATCCACCCCTTTAGCCGAGGCATGCTCTAACCAATTGAGCTAACATCACATGACGTCATAACTCAAATCTTTCCTATCGTTCTTTAACCATCGTATTGGGATGGATGATTTTGCAATGTAATCCGCGTTATTGCAAACATAACAATATTAAAATTAAATTTTACTCCTAACTTTCAACCGTTATATAGTGAACTCATAACATCAATAATTTAGGACAGGCCGGTGATACAGAATATGACTTCGGGTATCATCGTGAGCACAAAGTCGTTGGTTCTACAGAAAGTGACGAGAAAAGAAGCAGGTGTTTATTCATGCAAAGCAGCCAATGCAAGGGGAGAGACGTCTAGCGAAGTAGTCACTCTACGAGTACAATGTAAGTACTAACTTTTGTCTTTTATAATTTAACTATCGTGTTATAGGTGTACAAAACTGGCCAAGGGAAAATCAAAGTCGCGCACTAAGGTAAGCTCTCTACCACCACACTGTGTTTTATCTGTATTATTTTTTTAACCAATTATTTCTCTATATGAATACAAGCGCTATCGCGTACTTAGCGAATATTGCCGTGGAGAAAAACACAATATTATTGCATTTACAACATTTTTTGACTACAAAACTTTTACCTCGAATCGAACCCATTTTCCCTGAGTTTTCGCACCTTAATATATACCTACGTATAAAATTTGTACAAGAATCAAGTTCATTTTCATGTTTTTTTTTGTTTTTACTTTAACGTAAAAACGTTATCTCATACATACATACAAGCATCAAACCTGGTCATATATCAAAACAAACACCGAAATAAAATAAAAATGCATAGTGAAAGACGGACACACGATAATGGTCCCAAAATCAATGAAAAAAATAATCGTTTTGCATTACGTAATTTCTCACTTCGAATCGGACTCGAGACTTCGAAGACTCGGAATCGAGCTCACGTCCCCCAATTTTACGTACCAGTGGTTGAAAGTAACGAATAATTATTAATAATAATAATTAATCATCAGTTAACGGAATAATTTGGAAATAGGGACTTCCGAATGTTGACAGTTGATAGCGGTTTTAGTATTGATGCTACGTCTATCAAATTGTCTGTATTTATTGAGTTCCTCATTTGAATATGGTAACAACACGTGCAAATGATAAAAAATAAATAACAAATCTTTTTTTATCAATTTTTTTTATCGAATTTGGTGTTCTTTTTGTGCATCTTTCTGTGTATTTCACCCACTTTATGACCGCCATAATCGTCCTACCGAGAGGCTATTCGCAGTATAGTGGATACATTTAAGTCCACTGATCTGTAAACAATCAACCAACACCTTTGAGTAGACGAAACGTAAGATTTGTAGAAAAAGTCAAGAAAAAATCAGTCAGATCAAGTGTTCCCTTAATAAGCTCTAAAGAAGTTGGAAAATGACCCTAATTTTCATAAATATAAGCATTATCAGTTGAGGCCCGTTATATGATATCTCACACACACTTGTTTTATTTAAATTCAAATATAGGAGACGTTATATTCTGTATGTGTATGTTCTGTTAGATGGGAATATAGCTAGCTGCTATATTCCCATTGCGGTTCCATTTTGAGCTATGATAGTCAGACGGACGGAGTACAGACGGAGGGCACTGAAGGCTCGTACCAACATAAAAAAAACATTTACTCGTCCCAAATGGCAAATCTGCCTACATACGACTTTTGTATATAATGATAGATTACTACCATAGTAGAAGCTACGAGTACAATATCACTTACTTTTGTAGAGTATTTACTTACTAATTTTTATAAATCATTAAATAAATGGTATTCAAGCAAAACTTTAGCCAACAATTTAATTGTGTCGGATTATATTACCCAAATTCACAAAACACTTTAGTTTAAAATGAAAATCGGATTACCAAAACAAAACCGAAATTGCTAAAACATATTCACATTAGAGGCACCTAGTGAATTAATTCGGCTTCCAGACCTAAGTTTTAAGCCGTCGAACAAGCTTGTATATATTTTAATTTTGCACGAACCGAAACAAGGTGAAGGCAAAATGTAAGCATTAAATTCACGTACTCACGTACACCTAGACGCTTGATATGCATAACCCTAATACACCGGTAATATACATTGGATATAGAAGCATCCCCTGTAAAATGTCACCGGGAGAGTGGTATGAATTACTGCCCTATAAATACCGATGTGTCTACGAATAGTATTCAAATGATTGCGGTTAGGATCGACGTGCCGACTTCCTTCCGCGACCGACCGTCCGCATAGTAATTGGCACGAGGAACCACCGGCTCTAAATCATCAAAATTATTGCCTTATATTCCTACCGTTTTCCGACCGCACGATCTGTGGTTTCTACACTCATATACAGCTTTGTTTTAGTTCGCATAAATTTCCCACAAAATCCTAAAGACACATTTGCTCGCTAGTGCACGAGTAATAAGCGGTTACTACTGTTACTTGTGTACGCTCAATAATTTATTGCTTCGCAACAAAATAAATAGAATAGAATGGGGGGAAACGAGCCTCTTCGCAGACTGTCATTATTTTTCGAGTACTATAATTAATTTATTACGCAAATGGAATCTCTTTTTTTACTTGCCATTACTTATCATCTGGAATTCTATTAATTACATTTCCAGTTCTACAAGTACACTTCGGAATCTGAAGGGACAATCGTTCTCATTATTTTTAATGGAGAGTGTACAACTAATTATTTCTCGACTTTTAATATCACCCTATCAAATTATAAAATGAGTCATGGTTATTAGGATTTAGTTGTTTCAAATTATTGCAAACGGTTAACAAATTCCATTTCCAAAGATTCAAACCAATTTTACTAATTGCGAAAGTTAAATGTCCAAAATATTTAGAAGGACTCGAGAATTATGACGAAATATTTCCTCAATTTGTGTTGAATTAATTCCAATCGAGTAGGTAAGAGGTCCCGTTGCTAATTGAAAACAAAAATATGCATAGATTTGGATTAATATTTTCAAACAAGTTTCAACAATGGAATAAATTTTGTAAGCCTTTTAGGTCGCTGATTCTGGGGTGCGATTAAAACCTCGCGTTGGAAATACTGTTTTGAGTTGTACTACGAGAATACGCGCAGGTAAACCGTCATTATCTGTCGGAGCTACGCCTACGTAAATCAACAACTGTGTCCGTTAGTTGATTTATTACGCAAACCTATATTGGCGCGTCATGTAGCTTCCTTCCGCGAGCGGCCAACTCGACTTAATTGCCGACATGAGAGGGAAAGACGAAATAATTCGGCCACTGCCAAAATAATTGTTCGCATGATTTATGTTTATCGTTTTACGACAGGAAAACTCGCTGTTTGGAGTTTTAAATTTATTGTTATTTTATACTTGTAATTTAGCGGGTCGAACGAACGTTAACATGCAGGCTAACGATAGGCGAAGTTGCGGATGTAAAATTGCTGTGTATCTGCCTTGATATTTTGGTTTATAGTCATTATGTTGTTTAATAGATTGTATCTCGTTCTAAAAACGCTTCAGTACTTTGTATAACGTTTGTTGAAAGAATATTTTTGTTTGGATATGAAGGTGTTCGTGGATATTGACTTTGCCAGATTGAAGTTTGATTTTGAGTGGAACAAATTTAAAAATAATGTTATAGTTAGATGGACACAGCACACATCAAATACTTGGTGTAGTGATTATCGTACTCGGTGATTCACTATGGTTCTAATCACTGTCAGCACTTACACTATATGCACTCAATATAGATTCATTTTCAGTTGTGTCGCCTTCGGAGGTCGGTAACAGACTGCCGAGTCAACTGCAGTGTCTTGTGACGTAAGCGTCGAAAGCTGAGTCACAGTATCTCATATGACTACAGACTAGTAGCGACCACAGAATACAATAACGTCGATTATCATAGTGTTGCCAATCTTAGCAAACTAACTCCGACAAATACACTCGAGAGCAATGAATCCGGGTCACTTAAAGAATCCTAAAAATCTCGGAAACTAAAAATGCTAGGTTAATGCAATAAATTGTATTTAATAGACAATGTAATACTCCTTAAATGAAGGTATTAAAACTTCTTAGTTATTGTAAAGTTATATCATAAAAAAATCAAATTTGAAAAAGGGCCACTTTCGAAGATGGAACTACGAAATTACAGCATTTGGTTTTGCTTTTGTTTGTAATCTGTCATTTATGTGGGTACATAAACCATGTTGATAGTGCTCTATATTCATTATTCAAGCTGAAATTATGTCGCTTACGCCTGAAGAATGCACCAGAATACTTACAATGCTGGAAACCGGCCGGAGTCAGCGCGATACAGCCAGGACTGTCGGTGTGTCGCTGTCAACAGTACAAAGAGTTCTCCGACGTTACGAAGAAACTGGTTCTAACCTACGCAGACCAGGAACGGGCAGAACCAGGTGTACCACAGCACGAGAAGACCGATACTTGGTGAACACCATGCTTCGAAATCGCTTTCTCACAGGAACTGAACTCACCAATCAGTTTCGACGCCTCGGAGGAAGTAACCCAAGTGCATGGACAGTAAGACGTCGGCTTGCTGAATCTAACTTAAAACCCCTTAGACCTGCAAACGGCCCTAAACTGGAGCGTGGGCATCGTATTTCGAGACTAAGATATGCCCAGAGCCACGTAAATTGGAGTATTGAAGATTGGTCAAAAGTTATGTTCTCCGACGAATCAAAATGTATGCTCTACAAGCACGATGGAAGACACAGAGTGTATCGAAGACCAGGGGAAAGATTCAAGCAAGCATGCATCGAAGAAAAAGTAGCCTACGGTGGTGGGTCTGTACTTGTGTGGGCCGGAATTTCTTCTGAAAGTCGCACAGAGCTGGTGATCATAGAAAACGGCTCTTTAACTAGCGTAAGATATGTGGAAGAAATCCTCAATGATCACGTTGGTCCATTTATGGTCAATTTAGGTGAGGATGCTATATTTATGCATGACAATGCCCGACCTCATACAGGTAGGATTGTGAATGACTACCTTCAAGAGATGAACATTACTCGTATGGAGTGGCCAGCGCGCAGCCCGGATATCAACCCGATCGAGCATGCTTGGGACGAGCTAGGCAGATGCGTAAAACAACGAAACCCTCCCCCAATCACGCTTCGTGAGCTCAAAATTGCTCTCACAGAGGAATGGGAGAATATTCCCCAAAATCGTATAAGGAACTTGGTGTACAGCATGCCAAACCGCGTAAACGCAGTAATGGAAGCACGAGGAGGCAATACGAAGTATTAAAATTCAAGAAAATCGTAATAAAGTTCAAAAATTTCATGTTTCCTATTTTTGTTTTAAGGAGAGATCAGCAGTTTTTTTCTTTATGTAATTTTGTGTTAATAAAATGTATGGTGACTCATATTTTTTTTACTTTCATTTAAGGAGTATTACATTGTCTATTAAATACAATTTATTGCATTAACCTATCATTTTTAGTTTCCGAGATTTTTAACATTCTTTAAGTGACCCGGATTCATTGCTCTCGAGTGTATAATTATGAATTATACTTTAATATATCTATATCCTACAACTCGTATGTGTAATATTTTTAATTTCCGCCAGTTGCACCAGTTTGCGCCGAAGTGACACCTCAAGTTGTCGGCGCGGCGATAGATGAGGCCCTGCGCGTGCGATGCTCCGTCCACGCTGATCCCGCTGATGTCACATTCCTTTGGCAATTCAACAACAGTGGCGAAAGCTTTCACGTCTCTCCAGCTAGATATGGTAAGTTATTTCATATTCTTTCTTTTACAATACTACAGTCTATTACTGCGTCCTTGATCGTAATCTGCCTGAATATATTATTTATGATGATACTCATAATCCTGATATATATAGGTACAAATCTGGTTCTCAACAATTATGCAAATTTATACTGCCACTAGAATTACTCAAGCTTGGTTTCTGAGGTGATTTAAAGGTTAAACTATAATTTATAAATTCATGAACACTATTGGTTCTATAACTTGTGAAAAGATTAAGCTTGGATTAACCCATTGGCATCGGCGAAAATGATAACAATAGAATTTCATTCATACCTAAGACATAGTGGTCCTGATGATGCCAGTCGCAATGAGGGCCGTCATTAAATATATTTGACGTGTCATCTGCAATAACTAGTCGATTCTAGGGATTTTTATAGTAACATATCTGTGGGGTTTACTGTATGTACCTCCCAAAAAAAAGGATTTTTTTACAGCCAATCTTTACTGTACTGTAGATAGATGTACATGCATAATTTAGTTGACAGGTTTTTTTTATTGCAGAACAAGTAACTAACCACAACATTTATATTTTTAATACACTAAACTGACACACAACTTTTTTTTTTGAGGTGAAATGCCTTCGCACTGCCTCTCCACCACGGTGGTGGTGGAAGGGAATGTGTGGGACTTGAACCCACTAAAACCTCCCCGTGAGCAGTCCTCCGCCAAGGTAACCGGGCAAGATAGGGTCGCGATAGCATTCGCCATCTAGGCCCGGAGGTAGGCCTGAACTCCGTCGGGCCTCTGCGCCTGTGGAGGGGTGCCCTCGCTCACCAAAGCCACCCCCCAAACGTGTGGGGCCGTGCAAGCTGGTGGAGAATCCCCCGACTCTCCACCAGTGACCCCACTACGGAGAAGGGAGGAGGCGGGCAAACTGCCACCTCCTCGTCCCCGTTCGTCTGCGCCGGAGCGGGGCAGCATGGAAATCGCCCACCCCGACCCGCTCCACGGCCTCCGTCTGCGCCATTACCGCTTCGCAGAAGGAAACTGACACCCAACTTAACTTAAACTAATCCGACGACAAGGTTTTATCTCCTAACTGTGTTAATTGTGAAACGATAAAAGACGAGCAACATGTTTTGTGTGAATGTGTGCAGAACGCAGCTATTAGATTGACACATTTTGGTGCAGCGAGAGAGATAGATATAGGCCTCGGTAACAGTATTTTGGTATATCAATAGAAGCAAAAATTTTGCCCAAAAGCTTGCGGACTTAGCATTACCTAGCAGATATTAAGATATTTGTATTAAGTATGTGGTTTTTACAGGGCGGTGTGATCGGTTGCTCAGCAACAAAGCCCTACAAATATAAATAATAAACTTTTTAGGTCTTATTTAAAACTACTCATTGTAATTATATACAAAAGAGAAGCCTTCTACTTAATATCATAAAATTAACCCTCAAAATAGAATTGAACTTGATTAAGTGCTTTACCCCTACAATACACTTATAAGACAAGCACCTATCACACCCTTATCCAATATTTGAGTGTTTGGAGCGTGCCAATTGGGACGCTGAAGCGATTCAATCAGCGCCTCGTGTCTCCGAAAAATCTCCTGGAATTTGTAACAAATCGAACTATGGCCGTGAAGAATCAATTCACTAGAAAACACTATATAGAAAGTTCTTTGGTAGACGTAAATGAGGTGGTTTAGTTTTAGAATTGACACATGCATAGCTTTTCCTTGTCTTGAAAGCTTATCTGTGGTGATATTCAAACTCTTCGATAGCTTACACCATTGAAGTATTTAACTTATAATACTTATTAAATCTATTTAGCATGTTCATTGGGAAGTTGGCAGAAGTTGGGAAGTTTTAGCATTTAGAACTTTGGTACAGTTGATTCTTTTTTCATGAATTTCGGAGAAATTAGTTGTGTAAAGAATATAAATATATTAAGGCGTTACTTTGCGGTAAAAGAAGGTTCTAAGGATCGTGCTTACAGAGAGTCACCTTGACCAACAAACACCTCTTGACGATGCTTCGTGTTATATAGGCGTAGAAAAATCATGCGGCTGGGTTAGTATTAGACGTGATGTCGTACAACGGCTAAAAGTATTAAGTAATTATATTTCATATGATTTTTTAGTTTACTTAACTAGGTGATCATATTTGCATAAGCTTATTATAGTGAGTTTACGCGTGATCCAATTGGCACTCATTTGGCGCAAAGAATAAATATTGCCAACGGGGCCATTGCTGCCAGCATAGGTGCCTGAAGACTTAAGGTTCCTTAAATGCTTTCGTCGTAGTAGCTGAAGTTTTGTTTGTTTAGCTTGAAGTGTGTTGTTAAGAAATGTATACCACCTGTAACAAAAATATTAGAGCAATTGACATACAATGCATTGGTTATTATTGTTATTAATAAATATATAGAATGATCTTTTATACCGTTTATGTATAATTTTAACGTTAGAGCGTCTATAAAAACTGACAAATTATACATTTTTCTTTAATGCTCATCCATCGAATCTTTCTTATCTTGTCTGAGGTATGGCAGTAAAACAATTTGTGCGGTTGGACAGACGGAATACAAATCATGTTACGAACGTATTCCAACGACTTCAGTTCGATGAATGTGATAGTTCACGAACGCAAGCAGTGAAAACTATTCGTCTACATCAGCATCGCCGTGTAAACATTTTATTAGTATAATAGGTGACGTGTAAAACATGGTCATGGGACCATTTTCGAACCAACCATTGTGAATTCAACAATGAATATAATACAATACCACAGGTTTGTAGCCTAATTGGTATAGGTTAAAAATATCAAAGGCTCGATACTACATCTTGCATCGTCTTATCTTGCATTTTGTTATTATTTAACCAAGCATGCTTTCATACTATGTAACTATATCTTCAGTCTTCATATGTGTTTGATTATTTTCGGCCCACTTTATAGTAGTATGTTAGGTTAAAGGCTCTTGGGGCATACGTAAGCTTCCGGCTTGTTTATGCACCCACAAAAGTACCATTTTGACTCAACGCTCAACTAAATGTCATGTGAAATTAATTGTTATTAAATCCTTAAGAAGTTGTTGTTAACTAAGCACATACCTAGTCTGTTGCTGATGAGCTCTGTCCTTATATATCAATATGCGTTCATAATATTTGCCTTACAATTATAGGATTCTTGTATGTTATCCTAATAGCTGTGGAAAGAAAAATAAGCTTAAGAATGTATGAAGTTCATAGTTTTGAAGCAATGATGGCCGATCGGTAATAGGTATGGACTGCCGCGCTGCATGACCTGAAAATTCGATCTCTACCGCTGGCTTGAGCTTCACCACATGGTGGAAGGGCATTTTGTGATTGCCCGCCTGGCCTGGCAAAATGGACCCATCCGATAGTGTATGTATGTATACGTGAGTCTGATCACTGTCTTCGATCTAATCGCAATTTTTATGAAATAGTTCTACATTGGCACGAATATGTAGATAGAAGCCAGTAGATAGAAAAGGTATTTTTGCATTACATCCTTGGAGTCTACAAAGCTGAGGATATACAATATTCACAATATTTAAGGAGTTTCATTTATTTTTCCTGTAAACTTTGAGAGTAAGAATCTATATTTTGTATTTCATTAGGATCACTTATTTTGGAGATAGTAGCTAAGAAAGGCTTAATATCTGTTTATTTTCTTTAGAGCCTTGTAACCGTGTATCTTAAAATTAATAATAACTAGCTGCGCCCCGCAGTTACACCCACGTGGTGATTAATGATGATCATAAAAAGTATCCTTTGTGTTAATCCAGCGCCTCATCTACCATTGCAAAGTTTATCAAAATTGGACCAGGCGTTTGAGCCCGAAGAAGTAACACATACAAACACACTCACAAACTTTGGCCCTTATAATATTTGTGTGATATATTATGTGTCCATCAAAACTAGTGCTTTTGTTTAATTATTCACAATACGTCTGATTTTCGTATGTCGATCATTCTCGCAAAGCTGTCTCAAATCACAGTATCACGTGAAAAGTAAAACTTATCTACACAATACACTTTCACCAAGTGTTCGGTAACAGCACTCGACTGTAGACGGTTCAATCAGCACCTCATGTCTACGGACAGCGCCCTGAATGTGTAACGAAGCACACTGTTTACGTAAATGGTATATCTTGGCTTAGCAAGACAATCCTCGTTCACAGTTTTATTTCGCTCGTATTTAGCTTGGAAATTTGATAGGAAGAATTTGCATGATTGTTTCGTGTGAGTGAACTCGAGAATGTAGACAGTATGAAGTACTTGCCAGTATAAAGACGACACATTCTATCGTGGATTGTTAATACATTCTAACCATATGTTCATTGCAACTTGGATGGTGAACCAGCATTTTCGACGAATGAATAATCTTGTAAGCAATAGAAATCACCAATAAGAGTGAATTAAAATAAAACGGGACCGACTTCCAATACTGAAAAGTATAAAATAACTTGTGGAGGTCGGACCATGATAATGTGAGGTTAGTGTTTAGAATCAGCGAGGTTCCGATTATACGAATGGATAATAAATTAAAATTAAAATAAAGTTATATAGATAATACGTGCACGACGCACGTGAAACGTGTGAGTACTAATGAAGATATTAATCAGAGGGGATAAAGAATAAATGTTTTGACGATCCAGTTTAATTTCTACTACTGGCAATAAGAAGAAAATATATCGACAATATCCAGTATTGTGTAGCTCCATGAATTTTTGAGACATTCCAAGAAATGTTTTTTTGTTTTCCGAATAACGTTTGGAAATCCGATACAAAACATTATGAAATTGTATATTACATACATATTGTATGGTTGTGTTGCTTTTATTAACTATATTATAAGCTTTACTTCACCCCAAAATGTCTCTGATAGAAATATATAAAAAACATAATTATTTTTAATCCGCATAGCAATAACGCCTGTTATGCGGATTAATATTAGGTCCTTACATATGAAATTGGCGTTTTTCGTACTGGCCACTTTAATCACGAATTTCTCCTCTTTGGTAAGGAATTCCAAATTCAAATTTGTACAGCTATAGACTCATGTATTTGTGCTTCGATGATCGTCATTCATTTGTTTTTTTTCTTCTGTTTTTTTCTGTTTGCGTCACTCATTTTACAAAATGGAAAACCTTAAATATCGCATTATTTACGAGTACGAGTTCCGCCGTGGCACTAGTGCTGCGGAAACAACTCGAAGGGTGAATGATGTGTATGGCGGTCGTATTGCAAAAGAAAACACAGTTCGTTTTTGGTTCCAACGTTTTCGTTCTGGAAATTTCGACCTGCAGAACAAGCCCCGTGGACGGCCTGAGACTCAAGTTGATAATGAAGAGTTGAAGGCTATTGTGGAAGCGGATCCATCGCAAACCACGTCCGAGTTAGCTGCAGGCTGCGATGTTAGTGATAAAACTGTTTTAATTCACTTGAAGCAAATTGGGAAGATTAAAAAGCTTGAAAGGTGGGTACCTCACGAATTGACTGAAACAAACCGGCAAACGCGCGTCGACTGCTGCGTTACATTACTAAACCGGCACAATAATGAAGGTATTTTGAACCGAATCATTACCTGTGATGAAAAATGGGTTCTTTACGATAATCGGAAGCGCTCAGCGCAATGGTTAGATCCTGGCCAGCCAGCCAAATCCTGCCCCAAGCGAAAATTAACCCCAAAAAAGTTACTTGTAAGCGTTTGGTGGACTAGTGCCGGTATTGTTCATTACAGTTTTTTCAAATCTGGCCAGACTATTACGGCTGATGTCTATTGTCAGGAATTGCAAACCATGATGGAAAAGCTAGCGGCTAAACAACCTAGGCTGGTCAATCGCTCCACGCCACTGCTGCTTCACGACAACGCTAGACCACACACTGCGCTACAGACGGCTACTAAATTAGAAGAGCTTCAATTGGAAAGTCTAAGACATCCTCCGTACTCCCCGGACCTTGCTCCAACAGATTACCATTTTTTTCGAAATTTGGATAACTTCTTGCAAGGGAAAAAATTCAACTCCGATGGGGCAGTCCAAATCGCCTTCAAAGATTTTATTGATTCCCGTCCGACTGGTTTTTTTAGTAAAGGGATCAATGAACTACCTATGAGATGGCAAAAGTGCATAGAAAATAATGGTTCATACTTTGATTAATTAAATATATTATATTAAAAAATATTCGACTTTTTGTTCCTCCCATACAAAACGCCAATTTCATATGTAAGGACCTAATATTAAAATTATAAGGTTGCGTCATTATTCACAAGTATAAAACCAATTGCAAAATTGGTCTTGTTTGTAGTACAACGCAAGTGGTACTATAGATGTCGCTCCATCCCAATACGATGGTTAAAGAACGATAGGAAAGATTTGAGTTATGACGTCATGTCATGTTAGCTCAATTGGTTAGAGCATACACCCGGCTCAAGGGGTGGATGGATGCGGGTTCGAATCCCGCACATGACTAAAATTTTTCCTATCGTATATTTGTGATTTTGTAATATAATTATTTTTTATTTTTTTTCTTAGCAACTGTGAACGGCAGCGTAAGTGATCTTCGATACACTCCAGCCAGCGAACGGGATTACGGCGCACTGTCTTGTCGCGGATCAAACTCAGTTGGACACCAGGCTCAACCATGTGTTTTTCAGATAGTTCCTGCAGGTAAGTAAACACAATCGAGTTTGTATAATAAAATTACAATAATGAAGATATAGGTGATTAAAAATACTGAAGAGATCCAAAATGCGTAAACTAATGCACATATATTTTTTCTTTTATTTTTATGCTAGAAAGGTTTGCCTTTGACCACTATCTCACCTGACAGTAAGTGATGATGTGGTGGAAGATGTTGTTCAGGCTAACCTAGGTATTCTTGCTCTCAAGGATAGCTGCCGGAACACACCGTTAGGTGCTTGGCGACAGATTTTCTATTTGAGGGTGGTAGCTAGCCAGGCCAATCCCAAAATGCCCTACCACCATGATATAACGACTACCATCTTAACCGCCAACCGGGACCGACGGCTTAACGTGCCTTCCGAAGCACAGAAGCGCTCATTAGTAATGTCACTGGCGGTCACCCATCCAACTCATGTCCGCGGCGGACGTTGCTTAACTCTGCTCATCGGTTAAGAACAGCTAAGCAAAAAATATAAAAATATATATTTTACGGTTGTTGTCTTGGATGCTATTACAATGTATGTATGTATTATCTTATACCTTATTAATTAATTGTCAATTTGTTTATGGTTCTTCATGAACTCTAGTCACTAGTTTAACATTAATAAATTTATCAATAATCAAATTGAAATTCTAAAGCATTCATTTGCAGTAGGTACACGCAGAAATTATCTACCTACACAAGTAGTAATCCATTTAACCAAGTTTCTAATTGTTAAACTCCTTCAACTTTCTCAGTTACTATTGACTGGCCCAATTGATTTCAAGTTTGTAAAGTAAATATTTGTAGAGCCTGTTGAACCATCTTTTAGGGACTAAGAAATCAATTGGGGGACTTCAAATTTATTTACCGAGGACTTTTAAGATGTAGCTAACTTCTTGCAAACTTCGCCTTTGTTGATAATAGAGATGGATTTCAAACCTGTTTCTGCTCGAATGCTTAAAATAGTAACGATCACTGTTTGTTCTGTAACTAGTTTTGTTGTTCTATGGCTAAGAATAAATAGTTATTCGTAGTTCTATGGAATTCTAACGCTTTTCTTTTTTATTTATAGTCAATACTTACGAAGCAATAGTGATACTTATTTAAGGCATTCCGAATAAGATGTGTGAACGTTATAATTACATTATTTAATTTAAATAGGGAAAAGACTTTGGTAAAGGTAAACACTCACTAAGACGCGCAGCAAGAGCCGCACCTGCCGCAGTCACCGAAGTGTATAGTACCACCAACTTAACTGTGCATTTTTCGAGGGCGCTACTGGTCATGGAAATCAACTACAAACTGTCACAATTTGAAGGAATGTTGTTGTTCTTTTTTCTGCCACCTGAACAGATAAGTTGGTGGTCTGTACCAAGCTATACATGAGTTTTTATGCAGCTACCCGCACATATCCTCGCTAAACGACCCGCATTTCAGTAAAATACTGTAGCTATACGGGGTCCATCAGTACACGTGGAAGACGTCATCTAGCTCGGCGCGTTCAATGTGTGCTGGTTCTGCGGATGATGTACACATTCTGTCGTAAGACATCAACGTTTTTTCATTTAGGACGCGTGCTGTTTCTGCGGCCAAATCATGAATAACAATCTAATGATGTTCTGAAAAAAAAACAGAACAACGGTAGGTACATGTCTAAAATCGACGGGCGGGTTTGAAAAATGTTAACAAAACCAAATAGGTCAGATTACTTGCAAGCAGAAATAGGTTTCGGTAATGTGAAAACAGGTGGCTCAACTACATATATAGGTAAATGAGTATTGCGTGGATTTTGATATACCATCAGAAAATGCGATGATTGCTCTCGTGCGGCTCCTACGGTGCGTCTAAATGGGTGTTTAGATTATAAATCGAACAAAAAGATCTTCGAACGTTATTAAATCGATTTATAGATCAACAAATACTGAAAAATTCAAAAAACGTAATTACGCGTTAACTGACCACGGTATCCAGTGTGAATCTACTCGTGAAGACGGTCAATGCAAATTGATCGATACGTCGAGGTTAGTCACAATATTATTTTGATGTTAATTCGTACGTGAGTAGACCCGTTAATGATTTAGAACCATGAGTTTAGTTCACGAAGTTTAAAGAAAAGAAAACTCAAATAACTTAATGGATTAAGAAAATGTTTTACTTATTAAACTATATCATCGTCAATTTTAATACTGTGTGTGTTTGTTCGTGTGGCTCTTTAAAGTACTTATTTGTGGAGCCTGAAGCGGGAATTTAAAAAAAAAATTAGGTGTTTTAGCTTAAAACTAGTTTTGGTGACCATTCTACTTGATTCGCGAGTTTAAAGTAATATTGAGCGTATTATCTTTTACAAATACGTATGCACATGATTCGATAAATTACCCCTGAAACCGATAAATATAATAAAAACTAAGTTTACCCTTACCAAATATTATTATTATTTATTCATTAAAACAAATAATAATTGTTATATATCGTAAAAAACCCAAAGCTCGCGTGTTACGTGGTTACGTAAAAAGGCGCGGAAAATATAAAGAAAAATGAATTTGTTGCTATAAACGACAGTGTTTGCCTTAATCCTGAAAGCCAAAATATATAAGAGTTATGATACTCTTCTTACACAACTGCCCAAAAACAGGAGAGTTATGTTTTCAGGGTTCATGTATGAGTGTTTGTGGGTTTATTTACTCCACCATAACTTCTAGGCGACTTAACCAATTTTGATCTAAAAGATATCGTTAGATTTGTCTTGATAGAGCAAGTAACACTAGGGTAAATAAAAAAGGAAAAACGAACTTGCTGATTTTAGACGACATATTGTGAGATAAAAATAAATATTTTCTTCCAAACGCATCGAGTATCAAAATGAAGAGCTTTAAAAAGCGATTCCATGAATATATATAACTTGCCTTGAATATATATCTCAGGCTTATACGAGCTGTTTTTGAAAGTCCTAATCTTAACAGAGGCTCTTGCTGATATGGTTGATGAATTCCATAGCAATATAAATAAGCCGGTTTCCGAAAAGGCGTTGATGATACCATTGATCACTTTATAGTTGACAGTTTTTTTTAATTGCTTACTTAAGATTCCCATTTCTTACGATTGCGGTTTGTGTCGCAAGTCATTTTATTCCATTTTAAAGTCAATATTTTAATTAAAAATAGTAGTGGAGTGGGAAATTGGCTGTTACCTGTACGTCTGCCATTAACTAGACTGACCATGAAGAACATTGTGAGTTATAAATTTACATAAGGAATAAATATAGTTATGAGTCAATGTTATGAGTATGTTAGCTCAGTCGGTCAGAGCATACCCCGGCTATAAGGGTCGATGACGCGGATTTGAATCCCGCACATGAATATCATTTTTCCTCTAGTAAATTTGTAATTTTGTAATTTAATCCGCAGAGCAAGCGTAATTACAAAAATAATAATAATAATAGAACATTGGCAATGTCATTGCTCTGCATATACATGCAACATTATACCTTAGTTTTCTGTTCCGTAATCTGATAAGTCTAAACTGCTACTGCTGCAGTGCTACTGTACAGACATCGTCCTCAAAACAAATTACCAGCTTTAAAAACTTTAGTTTATTTCCATACAAGCTCGTCCATCTCCACCGCGGAACTGCACCATTTCATCAGGGAATGGATCAAACTGGATTGACGACTCGAGCAGAGATGATTTCAGTGAAGCCTTGGTGGTCCGCTGCGTGACTGGATACGATGGCGGTCTACCACAACTGGTTGTGCTTGAAGCCTTAGATTCAATCACTGGCATTGCGAAGTTCAACGTTACTGTTAATGAGACTGGTAAGCGTAGTGTGATTCACGTAAGCACATAACAAATACACATTACTATTCCAAATTGGAACTTAAGATATTTCAAATTACCGTCATGGCTGTATTCCCTGAAGAACAAAACAAAAGTGTTAGACACCCACTGTTTGCCTGTCATTTTTTGGTTCCATTACGTAATTTTTACGAGCATTTAAAATGACGGTAAGATAATTCTGAAATTTAAAAGGTTTTATGACGAGCAGTCCGCCTGATATAAACGTTAAACCTATTTTAGAAATGTACTGAAAGTTTGATGTGTAGTTCGCGTAAATATATTATTCGTAATATGTGCTAGTGTTTCGTCCAGTGTTTTAGAGAAAACATTTTGTATGACCCTGAAACTGTGCATGGTAATAGGCTCGCCCCCTATGACACGTAACCAAAACCCAATTGGCGAAACATGGTTGCTTAAACACCTCTGCCTACCCTTTCGGGGAATACAGGCGTGATTATATGTATGTATGTTAATAAGTCTACGGTAATAACTTGGTGCTGTGTAAGCATTGTTTGTTTTGCTTTTGAATAGATGGCGTGGCATTGTTTCTTGTACCAGCTCCCGTACTTTGGTCAAGCGCCAGTGCTTTGAGGCTCACGGTCCATTCAAGGAACGATAAAGGAGCATCAGAACGGATTATGCTGCAAGCTCTCACATATCAAGACCCTGAAAGGAGAACAGGTGAATTTTAATGTTTTTTTTTTTGGATAAGAATTGAATATCTCTATTTGAATATACAGGGTTATTGGTAAAATTCTAACAACCTCTTAGGGTTGGCTTCTGTTAGTCCTAGTAAAAATGTTGAAATAAAAGTTTTTTTTTTAATGTGTATTAGACAGAATAAGCACGAGGACCACCTGATGTTAAAAGTCTCTTGTGCCTGTAATTTATTTTATATTACTTTGCTTGATGTAAATATTTAAAACTCTATTCAAAGGGAACGCGGCGCGGTCTAGTGTAGCCGTGGCGGGCGCTCTTTACTCGGTAGTAATAAAAAATATGAAATAATAAATTACTGGCACAAGAGACCTTTTAAGACCAGGTGGCTCACGTGTTTATTCCGTCAGATAAAAATAAACAAAATATAGTTAGGAGTAGCAAAACCCTAAGAGGTAGTTAGATTTCATTTTATCAATAACCCTGTATGCCTTTCTATAGATTTCACTAGTACCTCACAAGCATAAGATCGTCATCGAATAGAGTATGAAAATCCTAAGCTGAAAAATTTGTATATATTTTTATTTTACACGAATTTTTTAATTTGGATTTCAACGCAAATAGAATAAGAAATTTAATGAATAGATAATGAATAGATTCAGTCGTTACTTTGCGGAAGTCCATATTTAAAAATAACAAATATTTTTAAAATATTTTACGAAAACATCAAATTAATATTTTAATAAAACACTTAAAACATTTAAAAATATATCTAGTGACAATTCCGCCTAATTAAGAAATTTCCTATTTTACCAAAATTTAGTTCGTTTGTGGTGCGTCTCTATTTGAATTACGGCGACTTAATTTTAGTAAGTTAATGAATGATGGCCGTTAAATCAACTCCTTGATGCGTAAAAGGATGATACCATATGCAATAGAAGCAATTGTCAATATAACTAGTTATTAAGAGCACTTTGAGATCATGTGATATAAAACACCGTCCAATTACCGGTACCGTTTTTTCCTTTTGAAGTACGTAACCCTAAAAATTATTGACGGCAACTGACGTGTCATGCATTGTCGATACTCAATGAGAACAAATTGTTCTTATTCTTAACCACGCCACAACACCTATGTGTCCGAATAAGATCTTGACGTGGGCCTTGACCGCCTTCGCTGATATAATAACATAACGCGATTTCGTGTAATTCCATGTCATTTTATAGATATTATTTCGTGCTATGGGAAGTCATAAGTAATTACTACATGGAAGATATATATCTTAACTCGTGCCATACTTTAGACTGATGTATCGTTGTTTTCTTCTATTTCTCTACACAGACCACAAGAGTTACTGCGAGATATTTCATATATCCGTTTGAAATCGTGTTTTAAACGATACAACATTTCTTAAACAAAGCTAGCAATCAACTAATACGAAACTATTAATCACACCCTCAATCGTATCTTCATTTACAAAATTACTAAGGTAATTAAAAAAAAAACAAAAAAAACACTAATATGAAGCCTCTAATCATATTACAATTGCAACGCAAATGTCAGCCCCCTGAAGAGTCCTCATTTCTGGATGGTTAGTAACCAGCACGTTTAATAGAATCGCATTTGATTAAAACCTTTACGTCACCTTTGGAATTATCTTGAAATGAAACACTTCTTTCGACAGTAGTAACTTTTAATTACTTCCACAATAATCTGCACAGATATAAATAAAGATATAGATATAGACCACAAAAACTTAGTCTTTCATACGTCTTGACTGAACCAGAGCTCTGCACGGAATGAGCCTCTAAAACTATCTCCGCTTCCCAACGTCATCTTTGTTTGCGGAAATCAATTGAATTACTTTTAAAATGAAATATTCTTAATGCACAGTTTCCGTCAATTGAACACCTTTTTAATAAATAGTATCAATGATAACACTGAAATCATGACAATCTAGCCAGTAATGCACTTTTTGGCCCTGATTGTGACACCCAAAATTTAGACTTTAAGAATTCCAAAATTATATATACAGGGTTATTGGTAAAATGCTAAAAATCTCTTAGGGTTGACTTCTGCTAGTCCTAACAAACATTTTGATGATTTTCTTTGTTTCTGTTGATGTGTATTTGACGGAATCAGCACGAGGGCCACCTGATGTTAAACGTCTCTTGTGCCTGTAATTTAATATATCATATTTTTCTTATCTTGATGTAAATATTGAATACTCTATTGAAAGGGAGAGCGGCGCGTTCCAGTGTTGCCGCGGCGGGCGCTATTGGCTCGGAGAGACTCAACACCTTAAACAATAAGTTTTTCTAGTACTGTCTGACACTTTTAAGTTATATGTCTCGTAGTAAAAGACAATGCCTACTCCTGTATATACATAAAACAAACTATTGAATATTTTATTTTTGATGTATGTTTTTTTATTGTCCTGTTCACGTTTAGTTTTTCTATATAACATTTTCCATTAAACCTTAAACGTGATAGCTTCGTTATCGGATATTGTATCTATCAAAGCTATTTAGCCGGAAACCTGATACTAATCAAACTAAACTACCACGTATGCCTGAAATTAGTATGAATGGTAATTAATGTCGATGGTATTTAGCTATAAAGCGCTTGTATCCATCAGTTTGCCAAAGCTATATAGAATGGTTGATGAAACCTCTATTAATGTCAAAGCAAACGTTGATTAGATACTTGTTTTGTTACATAAAATATAGTTTATCAGCCGGATTGTCCACTGCTGAACACAGCCTCCCCCATTAAGGGGGGTTTGCACTAATCCCCACGCTTGGCAGGCGTCTTCGGGATCGCAGTTTAAGATAGCAGTTCCTCAGATGGCGCTGCTGCCCACCTTCTGGTAATTTACGTTTAGAAATTTAATTAGCAACATAGAGATATCTAACTAACAACGGCATACTATGCATTTTAGCTCCACTTAAATGATCATGAAACACAGCTAATAAACCTATCCTTCACTATTTGCATAAGGTAAGACAAGGACAGCAAATTGTCTTATTAGCTTAATTCAACGGCCGACAATATCGTAATTAATACCAATAATTAATAAGGGTAAATGCACCTATTGTGTACAACAATCTCGGAATAATATCGCAACTGAGTTTCGGATTGAATAGTAATATAATTGTTGGAAGCATTATCGTATAATCAATGGCTCGAGTGCAATGAGACGGGGAAATTTGAAATATCATTAATAGTTTTGTTTCATTCAACCAATTAAGCTGCAATTTCTGGATCAGTATTTTTTGAAGCAATGATGGCCGAGCGGTTATATCTATCTATACTGCCGTGCCGCAGGTCTGTGTTTCAATTCCCACCGCCGCGCGCCGGCTTGAGCTTCACAGCATGGTGGAAGGGCATTTTGCGATTACCCGCCTGGCTAGCTACCACCCTCAAGTAGAAAATCTGTTGCCAAGCCAAGCTAAGTGTTCCGGCAGAAGTTCTTGAGGGCCAGAGTAATTACTGCCACATGAGACTTAACAATTATGTCTCGAACGGGCGCAGTGCAATTCTTGACTTTTGATAAATTGAAAATGTCATAGGCAGAGGTTAGTCCGTTTAACATCAGGTGGGCCTAGAGCTTGTTCCATTAAAATTACATAAAAAAAGTATTATTTAAATTCATTTAAGAGATAAAACATTAAAATTTATTCAGTTTATAGTTTAGCTTGTCTAGGCTAGGCTTAGGGTCGCCCCCAAAACATTATCTCGCGAAATGGGGACGTTTAGACACCTGTGCCTTTGGGGATATCAGGTCATAATAAAATGTGTCAAGTCTAATAAAAACCTGTAATGCTGATATCACAATCACAGTGGTATTTTTTACGAGAAGTTGTACAACTTTACCATATTTGCGAAAATTTTACATATCTTAAAATTTGTCTTTGTTGTCAATGCAATAATATTGGAGTTTTTAGGTATGTGAATTAGGGACTTTAGACTTTGTAGACTTAGCCTTAATAATTGGGGTTTTCATATCAGAAATTTATTATTTTGTATGGAACAGTTTTTTTTTAAGCTGTGAAGTTGAATGTTAATATAAAGCACTTTAGCCCGCCCAACTTCGTACGAGTATTTAAATAATATTATATTTAAACATTCTATAGCCTATGTTCATCAGGGGTAATGTTAAAGGTAAAAGAGTTTAACAAATCGATTCAGTAGTTTTTAATTTTATTCGTTACATACATATATACAAAAATGCAAATATTTCCTCTGTATAGGTGTTATTAGTGTATATACTTAAGCTGCTCAAAATAACATAGAGGTAATCTTGCCTTTTTCCGTTGACTTATGCGAGTGTCATTTTAGTGGAAACTATTTGTTGTTTTGTAAAGTATTTTTAACTGCGCCAGTCACCCTTAGACATAAAGTTGTTGAGTATCATGTGCCTGTAATTTCACCGGCATCCATACTTTAGGCAAGATAGTAGTGAAAAGCTAGCCTATCAGCAATAAAACAGAAGTTACTCTTCGAGCGCATGTATCGTGCAATATTATCGATAATGTGCCTTTTTATTCTGTGACTGTGCTCTGAAGATGCTTATTGTAGAAGCGACACGCGGCGAAATCTATTCAGGCTAAGCTACATGGCGTTTCTGAAATGCCATGTAGCTTAGTTACTTAGATGGACTTGTCGCTAACTATATTTTTGTGCTAAGATATTGATTGATGTTTTCTTAAATATTTTTATTCATCTATTTTTCTGTGGTTACCTTATTTAGGCAAACTATAGCGTGAAAGCAAAAAATCTCTCTTATTAAATTACAATCTTATTTTTTAGTACCTTTTACAGTTAACCATTTCAAACTTTAATATATATTCAGTATTCATGTTTTAAATATTTTCGGGGTAAAATATTTTCGGAGCGGTTTGTTTCGCTATCTTTATACCATGCAATGTGTTTAAAATGTAAATTAAATATACCCGCAATATTAACTATATTGCGGACACTGAAGTTGGTATTTGCCAAATATACAAAGAGTAAATTAATTGAAATTCATTTTGTCCAATCTGGCGTGGGTTTATTTTATACTCTGGCTTTTAAATAATATTCTATATACTCGTAAGTCTGTATATAAATAGGGGAGCATATTTACACGTATATATTATGAGGCTAAGAAGCTTATTGGTATTGCTAGAGCATTTTGCAACTGTTTAGTTGCTTAGCTACTACCTACGTAGTGGGGTAGTTAATATGTTTTTTTTAATATTGTTATGTTTGCAATAACGCCTGCTATGCGGATTACATTACAAATTACAAATACACGATAGGAAAAATTTAAGTCAAGGGCGGGATTCGAACCCACGTCCATCCACCCCTTTAGCCGGGGTATGCTCTAATTTGGTTAGAGTTAACATGACAAGACTAATTTAGCAATTGGTGTTATACTTTTAAATGATGACGCAACCTTATAATTAGGTGCCAACTACTTTTTAGGCTCATAAAAGCGTTAAAATAGTAATAAACCTTGTTGTATGCTTTATGTCAATTAAAAAAGAAAGCGCCTAATCTACTCGTGAGAGGCGGATTTGAAACAGTTCTTATATTTTTAAGTTAACGATGAGTATATTTTGTTTTAGATGGAAGCAGCGCCCTTATGGCTGGAATATCAAAAACAGCGTTTTGGGCAATCTTCTTCACTGTGACAGTATGCTTTTGTGCAGCTGCTTTTACTGGATACTTCCTGCGAAGAAAAAGGTAAATTGTAACAGAAAGCAAAGTGCGTAAGTATACAATATGACTCGTTGGGAACCCATCCCTACGAGTCATACCACCAGTGTTGCTCTTGGTAAAAACATTCTAAACTTGTGTCCCGGATTACACATGCAAACAAATTTTTCATACCGAGTCAGCTAGGTGATTCGTTGTATAACAATGTATTCCATCCAAGCAATACAATGATATTTCATCATTAATGCACGAAATTAACTTTTTTCAACGTTTACCTTCAATTATTACGGATAACCGACAAAACACACATATTAGGGATCGACGATGTCGATCTGAGTGCCGAGTATATCAGATGCTTATCCTCAGGACGAGTGCGCAGCAGCGTCTGCGATCTCTCGGCGCGCACTGTCATCGCTTGGTGGTTGGCCTTTTTGAGAATACTTGCTTGAAAGCTACCACCATCAAATTAACAATCTGTCTACTTGATAAAATGCGCGTCGGACGAAATACGCACTAGACAAAACGCATACTGGACGAAATCAAACTCAAATTACGACTTGAATGAATTGCATACTGGACGAACTGCTGACAAATCTTTGTTATTCTCTTTTAGGGCAAGACCACCAACAAAGCAGCCGTCATCAGAATTGCAGCTGAATGCCAGCGACGGGCAATACGTAGTAGCGTACACTTTGAAGCCGCCGAAACAATCTCAGCCGGATATTCTGAACCCTCCGCCGAGTAAGAAAGCTCTTCTTTAAATAATGACGTCTACTAAGTTTCTGAAGTGCACGTGTTACACACACACAAACTCACACACCCTCACATACTCCAACACATCCTCACACCCTAACACAATCTCACATAGACAAATTTTGTTAACTTTTATAGGATAATAATTACACGTTACCTCATTTAAGGTCGCACTCATGTGCGAGACGGGTCTCGATCTTTTAAAGGATTACGCATTGCCACAGACTAAAATAAAAACTAATGGTTTTGATCACAGCTTTAAAACTACATAATAAGCCAGCGCTGTCAGTAATTGTTGGATATATAGTTGATATATTACATTAATATACCCTAGTTTCAGAATCCCAATAAGTTAAGTGTTTGTGATAGACCCTGTAACAGTTTGTTCTAAATCTACAAATCTAATGTATTATTTTTATTTATTTATTTATTGATCTTAGAAAGACCAACAGTAATATATCATTTTAGAAAAAGTACTTAGAAAACATGAAGCCAATTAAAGGTCATCACGGCTAGGTAATACAATACTTATAATTATTGTGAACATGAAAGACCACAACTTAATTGATTAAGGTTAATTATAACATAATTATTATTCAAAAAACTCTCTGCTTACTAATCGCCTGGCCAACGCTATGCTTGTACAGAATAGGTCAATAGCGTAACGCTTATATAAATCATTAAAGTTATTACTTGATCTCAATAAATACGAATTCTTTCTATAGTTAGTGATAACCTTTGGGACATTTGTAGGGGGATTAAACCTTAACACTTTGGAGTGTCCCTGTATATTAATTTTACTTAATAGTTCTGAACTATCAATTGAGTTTGAGGTAATTTTAAGAAGGTACGTTAAATCCGCAATTTCTCTTCTCTTCTCTTTATATGAATATTTACCTATAAATCTAAACATAATTGGCAACAGGAGGTATGCTCAGCACTGGTCTGCATAGACAAATGTAGGTCTACTAAAGTTGATGCAAGGCTGATTTTCAACTTACTCAGTTTCTCGAATTATGGTGTTTTTCAGTAGTATTAGAATTGGGGGCTCCTTTTTTATATTTATTGATTATTAATTATAGCTTAGTATTTATTAGTATTATCTTTGTTATTGCATTTCAAGCTACTTATTTGAACCTCATTCCGCTCTCTAGCTAGATACAGTGGGAAAGACAAAAAGACAGTGGAGTATCACTATTAGGGTTCCGAACCAAAATTTTATTTGTGAATGATTAGTTAGATTTTGATGTCTCCTTACATTTTAGCGACAGTCGCAGTATTAATAAATGTAAAGTTAATTGGGATTGCCTTGTTTGTGCAGTAGCCAAAAGCATCGCTTTCTCGGGGTCAGGAGTTTTGATCCTTGGATTGGACATTCGTAAAGTTTTTTGACAAAAAAGTTTCAGATAACAGTAGAGTTTGGAACTGTGCTCTTTAGATGGCTATAGAAACGCCCCCTATTATTTGGGATCATCACAGGTCTAGCTAAAAATGGGTGCTTAGACACAATTGACTATCCTCTCGGGGATATAAAAGCGTATCGATATATTATGATTTGAATAATTTGGATAGCCTATTTCGGATTAAGTCTCAAGTTGATATGATTACCTATTGACAACTAAAATGCCAATCGAAAACAATATCGCGACGTGATTATTATATACTAACAGCCTTACTTATAAACGCTACTTAAATTTTAAGCATTACTTAGCCGCTGATTAGCAAAATTCCTTACTCATAAACGCTACATAACTTTATCCAGTACCTAAGTACTGCTTAAATCAGCTGTCACTTTAAACACCGTCCCACCCATGTTTAAATATTTAAGTAGCAAGATGGCGCCCATATTTCAGATCAGCTGATTTAGTTACTATTGAGGTTATTGTCAAGGAGGTATACAAAACTATAAACACGACATACTCTGTTAATAAATCGTAAAAATATAGCAAGTAGAAACATACATTGTAAGTTGAAATAAATATTATGCCTTATCTACTTACTTTTCGTGATTTTATTGAAGAGTATACCGCAGGTACAGTTCCTGAATTAAGAATATAAGGATTGTGCCACACTCGTATATTCCTATTGTATGTATTAAAAGGCAAATTGGAAAACGGTTCGCTCAATGAGTGGTGTAGGTTTTTCAGTATTATACCACTATTCAAGTTGATATATATGAGTAGGGTGTTGCTGAACATTGGGTGGAAAACAGTTCTCCGTGTCACGATTATGGCCGGAAAGGTAGCCGCTATACTATACATGCTACTAATAAGGTTGGTTGTCAATTATAAAATCAAAGCCAAAACTTTGTACATATTTGTTCTCGTGTTGTTCTATGCGTTGTTAGCGAATATTTTAAATATGTTGTTGCTTTGTATTTTGTATTGATATAGCTGAGATATATACTGACCCTACAAGGGTCTTCCCTACAAGGGTCTTCCCTAGCCCTAGCCTAGAATTGTAGGTATATATAATCCTTGTTAGGGTAGGACGATTCAATATTACTCTATACCTACTATAGTAGGTATAGAATACCGGTAAGAAGACGTAGATAATATAACTAGAGATTCAAATTAAAAACAGAATTGAGCACTTATTTGCGAATTTCAGCATAGAAGTCAATTCAGTTCAGCATAAAAACAAATTTTAGGAGTCGAAATATGCTTAATTGTATTAAGGATCTCTGGTCCAAATTAGACGCCGGACTGTTACTGAAAATCACTTTCTCATTAAAACCCCAACATCGGATCGTATCCGGTGATCGAACTCATTGTAATTTTCGTAATGCCGCGCCACGCGTACACATAAACTTTAGATACATACATATAATCACGCCTGTATTCCCCGAAGGGGTAGGCAAAGGTAAACACCCATGTTTCGGTCAATTGGGTTTTGGTCCCATGTAGGATTGCATTATCAATAGGCGGCGAGCCTATTGCCATTCACCGGGCACAGTTTCAGGGTCTTACAAAATCATTTCTCGACGAAACACAAGAACATATTATGGCCTTTATAATATTACTGTGATTTAAGGAATCGCTATAGAATGATTACAAAAATATGAAGATTGGAATCTTGGTTTCATAGAAAAAAACGTAGACATAATTGGGCATAGGTATTGCTTGGGATGGAAAAAGATAACTTCCAGCGGGATATAACGGTATTCGGGCTTCCATAATGCATTTCCGATTATGCTATGGAACAGTTTGCTGGATCGAATTCATAGCATACTGGGGCACTTACAATTTACCATATTGCAAAAAAAAACTCTCTTTAGAAGTCTCCAGTACGCCTAACCATATGTACAAAAATCAGTAGATCTACAAAGAATAGTATTTTTTTTTACTTATTAATTTTAAGTTTTTCAGCACTAGATACATACTTTTTGGCAATTTGGGTCTTTCATAATACCTCTTAGTTCAATGTTGTCAGTTTAAAATACGTTCGACCTCATTATCCATTGCTTGGCTAAACAGGTGCTATGTAGCGTTTATAAGTAAGAAATATTTAAGCATTACTTAAACACTGTTTAGTTATCCATTACTTAGCAACTACATAGCGGATTTTTTATAAGTAAGGGGGTTAGTATTCATTTTATCTTTTCCCGTGGATTTTTTTGCAATAAGGCGTATATGAACAGAAAAAAACCCACGTATTATTATTGTTATATGCTATATACAGATAAATATCCAAATAGCATTTCCAAAAATGGGTATAGCCGAAAACGGCGCTGCATAAACATGTTTGTCGCAAACAAAACTAATTTCCGAATCAATGGCCACCGAGCGCGTTATTTATTTACCTGATTCCGTATCGGAGCAACTTATTCGACTTTAACTTCCGAGTTTAATAGTCGATATTCCCGGAACCTGCATTTGCACTTTGGTGCCAGTTCTGAAGTTGCGGGTTATTTCGAAACGAAAAACTGCGCTGCAAGTTTCCGTCTTGCAAACCCAGCTGCAAACTTAGTGTACTAATCTACAGCCGTGGGATTAAATTTTATGAAATATATTTTTGTTTATTAATTTTGTTTTAGATACAAGTTACCCAAAGTTCAAACAAGTTTTAAGTTACCGAAGTAAACTAAGTATGGAACATCCAATATAACTGCGCATGAATGCACTAAACAACAGTTATTAATATGCATCAAGTCTTTTTTCTATTGTTTCCAAGCAATAAAATCTCCTCTTGTACATCTGGTATTCTTAATTCCCTAACAGAAAAGCATTCGCCGGCATCTGCAGGTTATCTTCTCGAACCTTCTAAGCAAAATAATGGCAGTGTTGAGGATGTTCACAGGATGTTCCTGCAGCAGTGGCATCTTCCCAAAGTGGCTAAGCCGGTGGTCTAGATGGTCGCACACCTCACCGCACCGAAATTATGCCTTACTTTTTAGTTCCGTTGAGGTAAACGAGGTACTTCAAAAGGATGTGACTTTTTGATAATATGGCTTTGGTTCATTTGAAATTGTCGAAAAAAAGACAGTGGGGTTAGGCCAACAGCAGTAGGCACCACTTATCGTCGCCTCGCGGCCTAACGCGCCTGTAGGCAAGGTGTTTTTTTAAGTAACCTTTTACAAACATTACATCTCGAGGTTGGTTGTAAGGCTGTACATTCACTTCGCACATTTCTTGATCTAAATTGTGGAGATTTGCTTTTGAAGATGCATGTTAAAAATTATTTTAACCCGCCGCCGGTAGCGATGGATGTCGTTAGCAGGTAAGTACGTAGCAGTTAACTTTTGCTTACCGGCTCTAAGTTTAATATCCTATCCGGTTTCGGTCTCCTACTACGTAAGAATCAGAACCTGCTCGCCGCCTTAGTCTCAAATCAAACTTTTTAGTCCGGGTAAATTCTAATTAGGAATCAAGCTTCCTTGGGGCCAGAATTCAATACAAAATGTTAAAGCCTCACACATTCCCGATTTCGCCCGGTAAGCAAAACCAGTGAGCAAGCTACTGGCTGGTGGAGGCATAGCCAATGCCGAGCCGGTAAGCAAAAGTCACCCGGTACGTACTAACCTACTAACGATATCCACCGCCGCTTAAAGGCCGTTCAATCGACCCCAATCCGGCTGCTCCGGTGTCAAGTGTATTCTTAATTTTATCTAAGATTTTGTGTACAGCAATCATATTTGCTTTACCTAAGGTGCCGAGAGGGTTTTAACTAGGCTTAAACATTTAGTCGTAACACCGCGGGCTGAGAATTGACTTAAATTTATACCATGTCGATATTTTGCGGTCTCTACACAATCCATCCTTACTAACACTACAGAGGCATACTCTTATTATATGCTTCTCACTGCTACAATATTAATAATAAATAATTTGTTTTAAGTTAACATGATTCATAATATATTTAAATTAAACTTAAATAATTAAAATCCTTAAAGATTTACAGTAACACAATACGAGCACACAACATTGAGAACAGTAGACTTAATATATCACTCATATTCGATATGATTAGTTATGACTACAATGTCTAAAACGTAAAAATATGTTTGTAGCGAATTGCCTAAAATTTTTAATGCCAGGTGTTTAATACCTAATAATATGCAAAACGTTGAAAAGCTGTCCACGTGATGTACCAGGATTTGGTTGGCGCCAACAAATCCATCCGGCAACGTATTCATCTTATCAATTCAAGCCAAATGGTATTCTTCGTCTTTCATCTCTTCCCGTAGATGTCGTAAGAACGATTAAGGATAATATAACGGAAAGTGGGCAGTATCTTCGGACAATCTGCTATCTTACACTGCGATCTCCAAGTCACCTACTAGGCGTGGGGGGTTCTGTCTTCCCCTCCCACCAGGTAATGCAGTGCCTATCTTATCCTACATTATGCAAGCTTTAACGAATAATAAATATATGTAGTTTCTGAAAAATTCACGATTTTTTAGTAACGATGCCAAGATAAACTTAAACAGCAAAATACGTGAAATGCTGAGACAATAGCGACACAGCGAAGTGATTTTAAATCTGTCTTCCGTAATACAAAGGCAACACTTATAAAGAAATCAAGCGTGGCTTTTTCCTTTATTATAAATCTATCACATGAATGACTATTCTGTTTTTTTACACTCGTTTTTTTCTACAGTTGGAATGCCCGTATCCAATTCTAAAATGCCATTTTTAGACGGAAGTCCTCCAATAGTGAAGAGCGGAATTGAGGGCTCCATCAAAAATGGCACCGTGTACACGAGAGACGAGTGGCGTACAGGCGAGCGCAATTCAACGCACACGCCTGAGGAGCGAGCAGTGAGTATGACTGTATTTAGCTGTAATTTTTATTTGAATTCATTTTTATTTGAATTTATTGATATTTACGGTAAATCTGGGCATTCTGTTATTTTTTTCTTTGAAGTGATAAAAGTTATAGTATGATCAATTTTTTTATAAAAGTCTACCCAAATAACTCTAAAAATTTTTTGGGTCAATTGTTTACCCCGTTATATTACTCAAATACATTGTTTCTCTTTACTGTTTTTGCTACGAGATAAAAAATACTCATTTATCTTTAAAATTTGAACAGTATCTGTTCTCATTCATCATTACATTATTGTAATGAAAATAAATTTAACGCAAACTTATGGTTTGTAAATATCGCAAACATACGAGGGTAAAACTGAAAGTTCATGGAAAATCAAAAACTGATTAAACTAGAAAGTTAAATATATCTCAATAATATTGGCAAAGAGTTCCATTTTCAATTTTTTTTTATTACTTTGTTTACAACTGAAGCAGTGATGGCTCAGTAGAATTGGCTATGGACTGCTATGCAGCAGGTCCATGGTTCGAATCCCGCCGCGGGCTTGAGCTTCACCGCATGATGGAAGGGCATTTTGCGTATGCCCGGTCTCATGTGCTTGTAATTTTACTGGCTCTCAAGGACATCCGCCGGAACACACCATTTGGTGCTTGGTGACATATTTTCTACTTGAGGATAGCTTTCGCAAAATGCCCTACCCTTATGCTATGACGACTGCTATCCAGAGACAAAAACCGAGACCGACGGCGTAACGTGTCCTCCAAAGCACGGAAGCGTTCAGTAGTAATGTCACTAGGGGTCACCCATCCAAATCATGAGCGCAGCGGACGTTGCTTAACTTAGCTGATTTGTTAAAAGCAGCTAAGCATACTTTGGTACGAGCGCTTTAAAGATATTAAGCTTATTTTCCCTTTGTCTCTTACGACTCCATAAAAAGTTATGAGCATATGCATTTCTAACTGGCACCCCGCTGAATACCGGGTAAAACGTTTAAAATATTTTGTTTTATTGTGAATACGTACGAATGAAAAGTCATATTTTGTATAATAAATATTTTTTGTCAATTCCATTTATTTTATTACGATTTAAAGGTTGGGCTTATCGAAATGAAACAAAACAAGCTTTGCAATTATAATGATTAACGAATTATTTAAGCTTTCACACTCATCTCAATACGCACTGCAATTAGATTTAATCGCCTTCGCCTGTAAATGTATAAAGTGTAGGTATCATGTTGAAAATTCTACTCATTAAAATGTACGTTTAATTATGTCACAGACGGCACGCAATTATAGTACTTCGCGTGGACTTGTCTCAGCGCTTTGCACAATTAAAATATGTATTATACGGTATTTTTGCTTCTTCATTCCATTGTTCTGCCCTACTATATATTTTTATTGTGAAGTTCAAAAAAGGAAGGAAACTCGGCGAAAATAAAACTGCATCGTTTGTCGTGTCGCTTTGGATCATAAGACACTGAGTTCGATCTACTATCGATCTACTCAAATTAGTTTTTGGTAGCAAAAGCAAAAAACAGAGTTTTTAGAAATTTTCACCAATAAACCAACAAATTGATTATAGTTTAGATTGAATAAGTTGTAATTTCTCATGTTATATTTAATAATATCTATTTAAAAACATCAAAGAAATATTTAAGAGTATCAAGTAGTTAACTCCAAGGACTTTATTCACGCGAGTCAAAAACTCTGACCTCACATTTTTATGTTCATGCTTCCACAACTTATTTCATACTCTACAGCGTTCGGAATTGTTTTACGTCAATCTTATTGTAATGGGTACTGCTTTAAATATTAATATGTGTTACTAACCACAAAACTCAATCCGAGGTCTGTACCACAGTGGTGCCCTTGAGCCCCTTGTCAATCTCCTATAGTAGCGGTGCGTGTTCGGCGCGCGCAGGAGACGGGAGTAGAAAGCGCTTTTCGCCTTCTACGCCCGTCTCGGGAGAAGTGCCTTCCCCTCCAAGGCTATAAGAGGGCCTTCCCTCGCCCAAAGCCCGGTGGAGTGGGACGGAACAAGCACGAAGCCCATCTGATGTTAAGCAGTAACTTCTGCCTATAACAGATCCAGTAAAAGTGACAAACTTCACTGCACCCTCGCACTGAGACATACAGTTGTTCAGCCTTGTGTGCCTGTACTTTTACTGGCTCTTTAGTTCGACTCTTCAAAAATAGTATGAATAGTTTATAACTTGTCCTCAAAAAAGCTTAATGTAGAAATATGTCAATATTTTATATTTGGAATTTTCTTTTGATGTCAATCGTTTGAAAATTAAACCACCTGAAAAATATTGTGCATATATTTAAAGGTTCTTTTCAACTGTCAATAAAATGATATCTATTTCCAAACACAATATTTAGTTTTTCTCTATATTGAATGAACAAATACGAATAAAATGAATGTTTTATGTATCGACACAGGTATTTTTTATGTCAAAACATTGGCAGAATACATTTAAATATGAAAACGTATGCGACTACAGTGTGAAAACAAGACAATACGGTAGAAAATGTATCAAACATTATCAGTCGCAGTGAAAAGTCACGAAGTTTGTTATGATATTTTTACAAAATACCAAAAATTTCAGCAGGTATATGTAGAGTAGGCGTAGAGTAAATACTCTGGGATATTTCTATGTTATTTTTTACTACTTTTCATTTAGGTCCATCTGATTCATCTATCCTGGACTTTAAGGGAAATATCTTCGTAGCAGTTTCCATATAAATCTCATCTCTTATCATATTTTGAGGCTTCGCAGGGGTGCAAAGCTGTTACTAAATATACTACAAAATGTCTCTATATACTCGTATAACGTTACAATGATCTATAATAAATGCACTATGTATTTAAGGAACTTAATTATGTAAGGATTAATGCTGTATTGCATAAAATCGCTTCGTAAGTAAGCCATTATTTCTCGTTAAAAGTAAAGGACAAAAAATGGTTATTGTGGGTTATCCCTAATACCTTATATAACTGCGGACTTTTTTGTATACCTTTTTAAGGTTTACCATACTGTTGTACATTATTTTGATCCATCTCGTAGGGTTCAGCCAGCGTTTACAATGTAAACGCAAAAAATGTGTTTATTTATGACATAACATTAGAAACCTCTAAAATTATCAGTGTTTCTCTACTATATTATGCGTGTGTTATACATATATAACTTTCTCTTGAATCAGTGTAACTTATAAAATAAAACGCATCGAAATTAGTTGCGTAGTTTTAAAGATCTATGCATAGATAGGGACAGACAGCGGGAAGCGACTTTGTTTCATACTATGTAGTGATACCTACAAATAATTATTCGTAGAGAGATACCAAATTTTTAAAATCAGTTACATTTTTTACGCTTGAGCCTAATGTTTACGTTTCTGATTTGCCAACTCTCCGTAAAATGATGAATTGAACATTATTTGGAGAAATCATTTTGTGTGGAAATTCATGTTAATTTTCTCATTCTTTATTGATTTTGTCTCTAAACGAAGCGCTCGTAGCGAAGTTTGCTTAGACGTTCTTAACCGATTAGCTAAGTTAAGCAACTTCCACCAAGACCATCATTTAGATGGGTGACCGCTAGTGATATTACTACTGAGCGCTTCCGTTCTTCGGAGGGCACGTAAGCCGTCGGTCCCTGTTGTTGTCTTAGGATGGCAGTCGTTAAAGCATGATGTTAGGGCATTTTGAGAATCCCCGCTTGGCTAGCTACCACCCTCAAGTAGAAAATCTGCCGCCAAGCACCTAACGGTGCGTTCCGGCAGCTGTCCTTGAGACCCAGTAATTATTTTGGGGTCAAAATAAAATTAAAACAATAGGCTCCAGGACGTGCATGCATAATTTCACCGACTTTGAATACTAGGTATTTAAAATATGACGAAACTAAGTTTGTATTGAAAGCTCGCTATGTTGATACCTTAATGTTGAGTCACAGAAGAATATGAATGTTGAAGATAGAAAGATAGAGCCATTTTAGATAGATGAATCTAAAATGGGCAAGAGTTAGAATTTAATTAAAGGCTAAGAGCTTGAATGTATCATAATATGTGACTAAAAAGTTGAATATTGAGATTGGCCCAGTATGAGCTTTATTATTTCCCTATACTAGTCCATTTTGAAAACTCAATTTAACATCTTTTTTTTATACTAAATTTTATACGTTATTAACTGGCGGTATGCCTTTATTAACAAAATACTAGGAACGATATACAACACTACAGCTACTACAATAAAAGCATTTAGACGACCATTGCAGACTCACAGGCAGTCCTAATGCTCCAGCCAGCGTGGCCAGCATGCTGGCAGCATTGCCCCGTTGAATTGAAATGCTTATTCGTTGAGCCAAATAGGTGATAGCATTTTGATCACGTGTCGCATCGACCAAGCGCTCTGATAAGTTTTGGAAAATACGATGAGCTCTATCTCTTCATGCTAAATACATATAATAATTCCACTATCATCCATATGGATTACACAATGATGTTACAACTTCTTATTTTTCCAGGTTTTGACTTCGCCAAAAGCGTCCGCGTCAAATAAGCAGCCCTTGCTGTCAGGCGCTACAACTTTAAGTAGAAGGGAGCATCTAATAGCCGAAGAAATACCTGGACCAGAAAGCTGTGTATAAACAAATGTTAGCTTTACTTGTAGCTATATAAATTATTTTCACTTCCCCCAAATGTAATGAAAAAAGTATGAAGACTCTAATTTTTTTATCATTTGTTTGGCTTTAAAATTAGATTCAAATAGTATGTTGATAATAAGCTATAAATGGTTTCTTTATGTCTGACATATTTTCTTGAGCAAGTACTACGAAATGAGACCAAATATGTTATTTTGTAGGTTTATACGGAGATGAGTTACGTAGATGATCAACAAAAAGAAAAAAAACATTCCTTGTTGAGAAATAAATTTCTTTAAACTGTATAATTACGATTATTTTCTACAATTTCGTTTATAAAACGTGAGGATGTGAACAACTCAATATGTATTGACAATTTGTCAAAGTTCTGGCAAAAATTGTGTTCCAATAATAAAATGCCTGTAAAAATACTTGCAATGTTTATATTGTACAGTCGACTGCAATAAGGTGATACACTTCTTAATTTTAAAAATAATGTGATGTCGCTTATTTCCTAATTATCGAAGTTAACATAAACACGAGTAAAAATATGCAAATAATTCTTTGATTTAAAGAAATTTATGTATACTTATAGAGAAACAGAAGTTTAACTCACAATTTTAAAAATTACAATGGTTAACTTAGTATTGCAGACGACTGTACAAGCCAAGGATTTCTTTGAGTGCCATAGGAAAGACTTGTACACAATATAATATCTAGAAAGACCCCAAAATAACATAGTGCGCTACTGAATACAGAACTATGTTTTTAAATGCTACATATGTTCTAGCCATTAGATCCCATCATATCTATAGTCAAAAGGTAGCTAATATTTTATCAGTCGGGGATTTAACTGGACATCTAAGGGTACGCTTACACAGAGATTGGTCACGCGTTCTGCGTTTCATGCATTGCCACAGAATAAAATAGTATAGCGGCGTACCGGTGACCGCCTTCTGTATGAACCTACATAACCTAAGAAACATTTCAGAGTGTAGTGGTAAAATGTGTAAATTTTTCGTTGCTGATGTTTGGCTCGGAGTTAATTTCTTTATCATAGAAACTAACTGTGTCTAAGTTAAGGTATTTTATGATTCCCAAACTCATATTTGGACTCAATAAAATGTCGGAACGTCGGTAGTATACAGGTTGATGTTAATATTTTTACTATGTTTTAAAAATGTTACGAAAACAAAATGTCTAAACGAAAAAATAAAACACATTTGTTGGAGATATTAAAAAGCGCCGACTGTAGATAATATATAATGTATTAAGTAACTAAGTAAGTTGTAACAATAAAACCAAAATAGTTTACATTCTTGTAGAATAAACTTGTAAATAAAATTGTATTTATTGACTGTCAAATTGTGATAAATGAAGTTGTAAATAAATAAAACCAAAGGTGTAAAACCTCGGATGTAAACTGAAGAACAAATAAATTCTGTTCACTGACAGAATGTTTTATTTTGATTCCATCAAAGCTTAGGAATAAATTAACTGGATTAGAAACAAAGTTAATTTAAAACATGTTATATATAAAATATAAAAGAATATAAAAGTAATTATTAGTTTAGTATATCTTATTGCCAGCCTTAGACCTTTATTTTACCTTTTAATGTCATAGTTTATTTATTTATTTATTTATCAAAAATATAAACACAGCATTACAGTTATCACCAATGCGCCGTGATATACAGACATCTTATTTACACATTATAATTAGGTAATTAGGAAATAAACATTTTAAAATAAAATAGTGAAAATACAGGTAGTTAATTTATATAACATTAAGTAATTGAACTATTCCTTACACTATCAATCTTCCCACAGTACCTAAGACATGCATTGCATACTTGCGTCCATTGATCAGCGAATATATCACACTCGGAAGCTGATGCCAGAAGTGCATTCAATAATATTAAAGCTCGTACGAGAGGCGAGTTTGAGTGCGCCACAGTGCGCGACCATGGCACTGCCAGTAAGACGCGATTACGGGGCCTAAGAAGGTAATTAAGTACTACGGGAACAGACAGCCTTACAACTTTTGCCACCAGTTGAGGGCAATCGGAATCACCGCGCAATATCCGACAAGCTGTCATGAGTAGATTGTAGTTACGCCTAGCCTCCAAAGAATTAAAGCCAAGTGCTCCAAGTAAAAATATTGTAGGATATAGGAAAGGATAATATCCATACAATTTCCTATACAAGAACCTTAAAAAAGCCTTTTGAATCTTCTCCAGACGCAAGGCGTAAGAACTTTCATAGGGATGCCACACGATTGATGCAGCCTCAATCTTACTCCTTACAAGAGCGGTATAAACCAGCCTTATAGCAGTAGCATCGTAAAATTCGCGGGAATTCCGGATGACAAAACCCAACCTACTATAGCAATTGGCTGCAAGTACCTTCAGATGTTCGTGAAAGTTTAGACGCGTATCGAAAGTAATGCCTAGGTCCTTAATCGTGTTGACCCTTACTATAGGCTCCGTACTCAATAAGTACTGCGTTTGCAAGGGATCGTGTGCGCGACTAAAAGTCATATTGAAACACTTAGCCATATTAAAGTGAAGCTTGTTTGCAAGACTCCATTCAAACACTGCGTCAATATCTTCCTGCAGAAATCCGAAGTCATCCCTTGGATCAAACCCATATATCAACTTCAGGTCATCTGCATAAAGCAGACACTTTGAATGTTTGAGAACAGCTTCGAGGTCATTAATCATAACTCCAAACAAAATTGGACCCAATATAGAACCTTGGCTGACTCCTGACCTTGTATGATAAGGTGCTGAGATAAAGCAACCATGCTGCACAAACTGTTCTCGATCCTTTAAATAATTTGCAAAGAGTTTAAGTAACTTTGGCGAGAATCCAATGCGACATAGCTTTCTAAGTAGCACATCGTTGTCGACTCTATCAAAAGCTTTTTTGAAATCAAAATATATAACATCGACCTGCATGCCCTTGTCTAAGTGTTGCGATATTAAATCTACCAGGGTTAACAAGTTAGAATCAACGGACCGATTTTTTCTAAACCCATGCTGTGAATCACACAAAAATGGTTTTAGTTGTGGTGATATTGATCTGAGTAGTACCGATTCGAACAACTTAGCAAGAGCAGAAAAAATGGCTATTGGACGATAGCTGTCAACTTTTGTAGTATCTTTAGCCTTAGGAATTGGTCTAACCCTTGAGATTTTCCACTGGCGAGGATAATCACCTGTCGATAGTGCCAGATTCAAGATGTGGCAGATTGGTACATTTACGTATTCTTTGCAACCCTTTAAAATAAACGCAGGACAGTTGTCAGGTCCAGGAGAGCTCGCCGGTTTCAACAACTTTATCGCCGTATCTATTTCTTCCAAAGTAATTTCATTAATATGCACATAGTTTGCAGAGCTGTCACCATTCCCAGAATCAACTGTCAGATAATCGAGTAAAGGAATATTTGGCAGAAACTCTCCTGAAAAATATTGTGCAAAAGCTTGAGCCGCTTCCTTGCCGATATATTCCTTGCCGTCATGAGAAACAATAGTGTAATGAGACCAACAAGTCGCCTGTCTGATGGTAAGCGGCATGTCCATTACTGAGCTCATCACTCCAAGACGTTGGTTCTGATGTCTCCATAATAGTTTCACTTGCAGTGAAACAACTACTGGGTACTGGGTTACAGTGCCCTTCACGACAAAAAATTTTATTGTGTTTGCACATTACTGGTTTGATACAGGTTATTGCACACTGCCCATCAAGACGGAGTCCTGCTGATTATACTGACCTGGTTAACCTGTCAAGTAAGTTATGATCGGATTAAACAGCTGCCAAGCGTGGAAATAATGGTAAACCCCCCTTAACAGGGTAGGCTGTGTTCAGCAGTGGACAATCCAGCTATCACAGGTCAACTTCATCCTGAAAAATAAAGTCTTTTGAAGCTTACCTGTCTGTGTGTATCTATAATTAAAGTGTCAGTGAAATGTCATCCACGTCGCAACCACAACTTCAATTCAGCTGCAAGCTTTTTAAATGAACTTTTCAATATTGAAAAATTCCCTTTTTATTTTGGGATTGTTACTTAGTCATGTTGCTCCGTAAGTCATGCCTCTATTTCCCAAAATATTTAAAAAAAACATTTTCTACTCACACGGTAAAGTTTTAAAATAAATTCTTATAATATTAGACAATCACGTGTCGCTTCATTTTGCTATATTGAATTTCGGAGGTGATATAAGGGATTCAAATGTGTTCAATGACTGGTAAGTACAGAAATCCACCACTAATTGCCTTGGTTGTTTTATTGTTTAGTTTATACAGTTTTACAACTATTTTAAATTCAACTTACAAAAATATTATAAAAATAATTACTACTACCTGCCTACTCAATTTCTTATGAAAGGTCTGGGGCTAATATTTTAGTATTTATTGTATACGTCTACATATGATTTCTAGCACTATCGCACACCCCTTTACGGAACGATTTTTTTAACCACTCGGCCATAGAGACTGACTGGATTGATGCGATTTTTGAAATCTTATTTTATTAATCTAACCCATGTGCATCGTAGAAAATTATAACAATAGAAATGGACAATATTGTCCACTGCCGATTCTAATAGGTCAACGGTCATAGGGGTCGGTAGAATCATGAACCATATTACTGGACTAGATCGCACTCGGCTCCCGACCGCTCATCATTGGTGACTTATCAACCGAAATATTGCAAGTAATACACTAATTCGTCCACCTGAGCAACAACTAAACTTCTGCTGCTAGAGGATTTTGAAGCCAAAATGTTGTTGTTTAAAATCATCAATGCAACAATCCTACATAAACTTAAAAAAAATATATATAAGTGACTTTCAAAGATAAGCAAGATTCACTGCCGTCAATGGGGCTCTAAAAACTTTTCTTTCTTCATCAAATTATTTAGAAGTGATCCTAAAAATAACAGTTATTCTACCTAATTAATATAGCTCTGCTAGAGTTTATGCAGTGATAATTTACAAAACCACGATACGCAACGTTAAAATCCACGAAAAAAAAAATTATTTACAGGCGGTGGTTTTACCTAACACCAAGCTGAACGTCTGCGTCTTTGCGGTCTTACGCAATAATATAAAACATGTTTTTAATTAAAAGAACAATAATGAATCCTTTGATGACATTTTGTAGATTACACCAAAACAAAACGACGCTAGTATATCTACTACCAGACCAGGGGTAGATTTTAATGAATAATATACCATATCAAATTCTTGAAATCGGAGATCATTCGATTACGTTATTTAAAATATTATACTCCCTAACCATCAAGCTCTAACTAACGATTACAGCAGGAATGCGCCCCGTGCATTTGGGTTAATCGCGGCCATGTGAAATATGCAGTCTGCCTCTAAGGGAAATACCGAAAGCGCAATAATGAGGATCCAACATAATCCACCATCAGGCTTGTGGTTAACCAATTAGGAATATTTGCTATTCCAGCCACTACTATCCGTATGTGGAAAACCTCCTTTATGAATTAAGCCTCAAAAATAGGTTGCAAAATTCCACTGAATAATACAGAGGGTAACATACGTGGTTTGAGGTAAATGAGCTGAAATATTCCGCTGCTTTGAGACTCAAGACGTTTTACAGGTACCGTCTACCTCTATTCATCCTCTAGTCATACACATCACACAGCAATGACTCCTCTAAATTCAACAATTCTCCAGAAAAGTTGAATTAAATTAACTCGCACAATGAACAATAAATTTCATTGAAATTACGTTCGTCAGCTTACATTTATCTAAGTTTAAGAGAGCGAGTAAAGACGCAGCATTTCTTTCTAGGCGTCGAGAATGGCACAAAATTCCCCAGCGTGTGCTCGTTTAGCTCGTAATTTTTCATTGAGCCTGAGAGTCGGCGGGAAAGCCTCCAATTAAGTTTCTCTTTACCGTTTGCCCCGGGAAAAGGGAAGAAAAATGAACAACAGAGGCAGGGGACAGTTGTGCGAGGCCTACGCCTGCCGTATGATGTCAAATGACCTTTCCGAGCTCTCGAGTGGGCTCTTGTTCCACGTTACTTTTTTTGTAAAACAGTTTGTAGCGTTTTCACTGTGAGAGATCAGAGGACATTTTTGTCGAGGTCTCGGAGCAAGTCCGTGTGAACTTTAAGTGTGATTTGCGGAAGTGAATTTCGTTTGTATAGCATGTGATTGTTTTAGTGTCGTGTTTTATAAGAATGCAGTGTCTAGTTCTCATATATACTCTTTTTAATTTTTTTTATGATTGGTAGCTATTGATATAAAAGCTTTGTCACTTTGTCAGCATGTTGTTCCATACATTACCACGTGTTACTTAAGTATATATTATTTCCTATATCCAAGCATTTGACCACTGTCTTACATGATGGTAAGTGAAAATGGCTTAGGCATTCAATAACAGCTGCTGAAACACAACAGCCGCTTAGTGACAGATTTCTATTTGAGGGTGTAGAAGGCAGCTTAAGATCATTACTGTACTGTAACAGCCGCCTTGTCCACAGCCTCACCTAATAAGGGGGTGTTTGCCATAATCCCCACGCTTGGCAGGCGGCTTGGGGATCGCAGTGTTCAGGCAGTTCTTTAGAAAGTGCTGCTGCCCACCTTCTAGTATTTTTCCCTTAGTCGCCTCTTATGACACCCACGGGATGATATGGCATATATAACACAATAGTTAGATCATTAATATAAGCTAATATAAAAAATAAATTAAAGAGTGATAACGATCTGTAGCTTAATTATTAATAACAATAATTATCCGAAGCAAATAAGTCTTCAGTAGTAATGCCGCTAGCGGTCACCTATCCAAGTCATATCATACAGCGGACTTTGCTTAACCTTGCTAATCGAATCATGACATGGGTTAAGAATGTTTAAAGCTACTCTACTGGCGAAATTAGGTTTAAAAGTTGAAAGATGGTCAGAGATGTAAATGAAACATTACTTTATCACCATTCTGTCAATAAATCCACTCACCTACAATGGTCATAAAATGGTATAGGTTGATTGAGTCAGTATTTTTATTGTTTCGGCCCGTGAATCAATGGCGAATGTTTGAGTAATAAAAACCGTTTTACGATTGTTTTCACGGTGAAATTTGTGGCCCGTGAAACGCTCTTCCGCAGTCATTTTCTTACTGAATGTTCATCTCAGGAGACACTCCTGGCATTCTTTGTTATGGCCGACAATTTAATTTGCTTCGCACCTGTAAAATAAATACTTCGTCAGCCCTCTTTGTATACAACTGAACAATAAAAAAAAGCAATGTGTTGCACAAATTGGAAGAACGTAAGCGTATTTTTTCTCAGATCTCTCGAAGTAAATAACCTCTTTCAATACGCCGTGTCGTATGTCATTCCATAAATTCACGCTCAAAGAAATGACCTTTGAGTTTCAAAGAAGCTGATTCTTTGAGAGTCAAAGGAAGCGAAACCGCAGTGCAATCCCAGCTCCACGGCAAAGGTGACCACCTCGGATATCCGAGCGTAGGTATGTTAACTAATTGGGTAGGGCGGGTCGGATGTGCGAACAAGGCAAATGAAGATTTATCATCCACCTCGGTCCACGGAGCGGTTATCAGACCTTGCGGGTATTTTTGTTCACCGTAACGGCATGGTTACGGTTAATGCTTACCGGTCAATTGAAGGGAAAAATTATAAAGGTAAAGTTATGCTCGGAAATCTATAGAACAAATGAGTGTGTAATTTTATTTATGCGAGGTTTTGTTTATTACAACCGCGGCCTTTACCCGTTGTTTTTGTGTTGTATGAAATGAGAATTTAAGGGTGGTTTTCTTTGTTGGATGTGTTTGAGAATGTTTTCGAATATATATAAAATACTGACAAAGTTGATGATTTTATTATAAAAACTAACGTTGTTTTCACTCATTTTAGTAAATAATGCGGGATACTTACGTGAATAAGTCAGCTAGCTCCGACTATAGTTTCAACCACATCCCTTGGTCCTTTTCAAGGAGAGCTAGGGACGCCCGGCTTGACGTCTCGCTTAGCACTAGTTGGAGCTATTTGACTTATTCACGTGAGTAATCCCGTATTATTTCGGTTGCCTATATAATATCTCTATTCATGTCTAACAACACAAGGACATGTACAAAATATGTTTTCGCTAACAACACGCAACATAACATGAGGGCATACTTGTACATAAGAAGCTTTAGCTAACACCAGTCGGTGTTGCGAATACGCTTAGGTATATGTGGCCAATATGCAGCAACAACATACTCACATCGACGTGAATGGCGGCATGATATTTATAGGTGGTATTTTACCCTGTATCGCTTTTTACGACATCCAACAGGTAGATACGGAACAGTCTTTAATGCAGATCAATTAGGAGCTAGTAACGGAAAATAAAACAATATATGAATTAAAAGTTCAATATCAATGCTCGCTGCGTGTGTCGGCTAAGACCTTCTGCTTATCCAAAAAGCACAAGAACTAGGGAAATTATACTTTTATGATGCAGTTGTTCTATTCAAACGAATTTAACACAGATTTGTTAAGGATATAATGGGTCACATATATATAGCATATATAAGCGTACGTTAGATGTGAAAATTCAATATCGTTGAGGAAGAGTTCCAAAAATAATTTGATAACAGCTGCATTATTCTATTTTTTTAACCTAATCTACCTAAGCTGTTTTTTTTTTTGTACTGAACTGGGTAGCACTTGACCAGTATCTCACCTGATGTTAAGTGGTGATGCAATCGAGGATAGAGCGTGCTTACCCAGAAAATATCTATGACACACGTTTTGAAGAGCCCGATATTGTACTTAACCGGAAATACAGACTCAGGCCGGGTGCTATATTCCCTGACGGTTTGTATGATGAGCGAAGATGCAAATCGCTTGGAATATCCACCATATAGGGGTGGCTTTTCTGGGTATCCCTGGATGGCCGACTATGGAATGGGGATGGCGGAGTCCGTGTTCCGTTCAGTTCCGTGGCAATTATGAAAAACTTTCAGAACGGATATGTTTCCAAAATGGCCGGACGTAATATATTATATCTTTTCTGGATCTAAACAATCAGAGGGTTCTGAGGAGGAGGTCACTTTCATAATGAACAAAATCAGAGAATCACCCCCTTATTCCGGGAACCATACATAAGTTAAAAATTTAATAGATTGGTACTCATAACAATATACATATGAAATAAATAAAAACAAGTACGTAATAAACGATTTTATTGCCTCGTTATTAAGAATTGATTTTGGTAATGGATATCGTTTTTTTAATAAAGAAAAACCATGTTATGGTTTGCTTCTATATATTAAATAAGTATGCTAACCGCTCTCAAATGAAATATGAATTTGATATATATTATTTTTTTGCTGACCTATGATTAATTACTAGAAATATAAATAATGACACAATACAATTAAATTAATCGATCTGCAGAATATGACAAAAAAAATTAATAAATTAAAAATTAAAAAAATTAATCTTGGTCTTGTTAAGTTTTCTGTATCTGATTACTGGTTAAATTATAAAAGTAAGTGATTACATTTGAACTATACTAGGTTTTTGGTATGCCATACATCACGTATCAGGATTACCATGATAGATCGTAGCGCTGACTGACATGCCCGTCGCCTGAATTGAAAATTTTGATAAATATTCTGAGTGTATCGGTTTCATTCAAATTAAAATAAGTAGGTACTATCTTCATGGGATGCCGGAATGGAATTATGCCACCCATACTTTCTTTTGGGAGTCGTATGAGGCGACAAATGGGAAAACTACTAGAAAGAGCAGCGTCTTCTGAAAAACTGGGATCTTCCATTGCAGTCCCTAAGACATCCACCAAGTGTTATAAGTATTTAACAGGACTTAATCGTGATAAAACATTGATAAATGTATACATTTATAACTATGTGTTCAAGTCGCGAAAGTCTTTAAGTTACTACCCACCAAGTGGTTGGGATTATGGCTAACTTCCCCCCCCGACGCGGTTGGTACAGTACTTATGTACGTATCATGTTACTCAGCCAGTATTTTAATAAGAACAACATCTTCGATCATATTATCACTTACATACCGGTGAGATAGTGGTCAAAGGTTAGCCTTTGGCTAATAAGCTACAATTAATAACAATAAAAAAAACATGACAACTAAACTAGCTATTTTTATTAGTAATCGCTGTCGTAAAAACTAAATAGGCTTATAATTAGTCCTCTAAAAGGCTTCAATCTGTTATAAATAGCAACTGGTTTGGCAGCAATCACACTGAGGGATCATTAACCGGCCCTTGATCAACGGTCGCTCGGTACGGGTTAACTTAATCACTGGTTACCGGGCTCGTGTTGCTGGCAAGTATCGAGGTGAGTGGTGGCTGGCTAATATATAATGCAAGGTAATGCTACGGGAATTCAGAATGTTGGATAATCTATATCTATACTAATATTATAAAGAGCAAAGATTTGTATTTTTGTATGTAACGAATAAACATAAAAACTACTGGACGATTTGAAAAATTCTTTCAGATTACAATCCAACACTATCCCTGATAAACATAGGCTACAGAATATTATCAAAAAACTGTTTTTTTTTTATTTTCGTTATATACTCGTGCGAAGCAAGAATCTAATAAATAGGGATCAGGTGTAGTTTTATCGCCATGCACTCTTTGTATCGTGGTTGTTTGTCGTTAAAATAGTAGTTCCACTCTTGGTACAAACCATTTGAAGCAACGATGGCCGAGCGGTAATAGCTATGGACTGCCGTGCCGCAGTACCCTGGTTCGATCCCCACCGCCGGCTTGAGCTTCACCGCATTGTGGAAGGGCAATTTGCGAATGCCCGGCTGGCTAGCTACCACCCTCTAGAAGAAAATCTGTCGCCAAGCACCTAATGGTGTTCTCCAGCAGTCCTTGAGAGCCAGTGAAATTACAGGCACAAGAGACTTAACAAGTGTCTCAAAGTGACGGGCACAGTGCAATTCGAAATGCATCTGTTATAGGCAGAGGTTAGTCCACTTCAGGTGGGCTTCGGGCTTATTCCGTCACAAAAATATAAAAAAAAAACCTGTTTACTCACAAAGGTTAGCCCCTTCACAATTCCCATTTAATCCAAATTAGCATCGATAATTCACATCGTGTGAATTATCCATGCTAATTTGTACGGGTAGATCTTGTTTGCACACGACGTCCTAGTATGGGTATAAGTACTAATGGTCTATAAAGTAAAATAATAAAATATGACCACATGGGTACGTAGTCCTTGCCTCCGGCTCGGCCTCCAAACTCATACTCGATCTCCAATTGCCTATTTCACGGCCTTTGCAATAATGTACAATTGATGTACGCCTAATGTTCAGTAACTTTCCAGGCACATATTCGAGTGGTCACTTGCTGCTCATTGGGCATTTGTGTGCGGTAGTCATCTTTTGTATCGGTTTCGTAACTTAAGATTTTTTACGTGGGCGGGCTGTTAACTTTCCGCACAACCCCCAAAATGCTGGATGACCGCAGCCATCGTTGGTCAGCGAGTCCATCGGACTTAGCTGGTAGCTGGCAACGCTATACTACCGACCGTTACCCCATCCGCCACCCGGGAGACGCTGCCATGCGCTGTGAGGCCCAGCGCGGGCTACTACTGGTAGCTGAGCCCAACATCATAGGTGAATTGAAATCACACCAACTTCGCTGGCTCGGCCACGTGGAAGGAATGGGAGAGGATCGTTCCATAAAACGGGCTTACTTTGGACGGCTACAAGGCCGACGGCCGGTCGGGCGCCCCAAGTACCGCTGGAAGGACCAGGTTGAGGAGGACCTGCGAAAACTGCAAATAATCCAGTGGCAAGAAAAAGCACAAGACCGCAAGAAATTGCGTCTCTTGGTATCGGAGGCCAGGATCAAGCGTGGGTCGATGCGTCATCTTAGTAAGTAAGTAAGTCATCTTTTACGATATGTAACAGGAAATATGAAACAATACCCAAATTTTGATGTTTATGAAAGGCATTTTACCTGCTTATGCAAACAGTAGATTTCGCAAGAATACTAAGATAGTTTGATGTGGGTTTCAAAGAATGTCAAAATAAGTCAATAGGTACAAATTAATACGGGTCACTGCGCCATACACCGGACGGAAATTTCAGACAAATGTACCAGAAATCTCACAACACAACATGACCCATGTTACCCCGAGGTCGTTTAGGTAAGTAATCCTAAAGGGTAACAACAACCAGCAATCGCCAATGAGGTATGTTTTCCATTTCTATGCTAATGGGATTTGCCAATGAATAAGGTAGGGACGGACGAGCGCGGCAGCGGTATGCCTCGCGAATTTATTTTTCCCATCTGCAGTATTATTGTTTTGTGCAGTCAACTGAAAACGTTTTATGAAATACAATTTAACGTGTTGTTTTTTTCAATTTGTTAACCAGAAATATAACATAATATTTACAAATACGTTTCTCTAGAGACCCTCTATATACAGCCCACCGAGGGGTTTGTTGTAAACCAATAAACATCAAGATATCGAAACCAGCCACTTTTTACTAGACACGGCGATGCTTGAACTTAATAGGAGGCGATCCAGTTGTCACCTTACTTCCAAACTCAGGATGGATAGTAAGAATTTATTTGTCAATAAATACAATGCCTAATTCTAACGCTATATAAGTTTATTTAATACTTTTCAGTGTTTGATGTCGGTTCCGCTGTACATGAAGGCTTCTTGGCAAAGTAGTTTTATAATCATTTGAGCGTAATTTTAAACCTACTCAACTGATGATAATAAAATTAAAATGGGACCAACTTGGAGGTATACTCTACCCAAAATAATATAATTTTTTTTTCGTAAAAGCGAATGCTTTTACTAACCTTTCTCCTTTTTCTTGCATGTTGGTTATAATACGAAATGATTTTATTGAGAATCTATCTTTTATACATATAATAAAGGATTAGAATCCAAAACGTCTGTACAAAAGACGCTTAAAGGCACATATAAAAGATATAGTTTAAGAGACTTAAACATGAACATTGTTTTAAAATTCTGTCTATCTGTATGCATTATACTATTCTCCGGATAAAATAACATTAAAAAAATGAGCATATGCATTCCTCTAAGGCCGGCAACCCATTCGTGAGACCTCTGGATGAGGTTTTGTTTTAGTACTAAAGTACTACTAAGGATTAAGGAATAAGGATTATGTGCAGAATTATCTCCTCTGATGGAAAGACACACACCAAACAAAGAAAATAGGAATGGTCCAGTTCTTATCTCAAATAGGTGAGGAAAGAAGTGTTTCTCGGGGAGCAATTATATTTTATATTATATTTTATATAATACAATATTTGAGTTCCGATCAGAAAGAACAAGACCGGCTGACTTCAGGTGATAATGGTTGGCGCTCAGTACAGAACGGAAACCCCGTCTGTTACAAAAAAACATGGCAAGAATGCTAGGGGGTGACCTAACTGCTTGCTTTGTTTGCCCAGAACAGCTGTTGAATTGAGGAAGGGGTGGATTTTCCCCGCTTACGCAGCTGGTTTCCCCTTGGAATAATAATATTATATTCATATATAATTTTGGAAATGGGCTGTGGTGTAACCTGTCCGGAAAAAGAAGTAGCTTCGTGTGCTCGAACGTATAAAACAAGCTAAGTGTTTTTTTTTTGTTGTTGTGACGGAACAAACTCGAGGCCCACCTGATGTTAAGTGGACTAACCTCTGCCTATAACAGACGCATTTCGTCAACGACGAATTGCACTGTGCCCGTCACACTGAGACGTCCAGTTGTTAGGTCTCATTAGCCTGTAATTTTTCTGGCTCTCAAGGACTGCTGCCGGAACACACCGTTAGGTGCTTGGCGACAGATTATCTACTTGAGGGTGGTCGCTAGCCAGGCGGGCAATCACAAAAAGCCCTTCCACCATGCGGTGAAGCTCAAGCCGGCGGTGGGTATCGAACCAGGGTACTGCGGCGCGGCAGTCCATAGCTATTACCGCTCGGCCATCATTGCTTCAAGAAAAACCTACGTGACCGAAACCGTTGGAAACATCTAGTCATATTAAAACATATTGTCACTTTTGCATTACTCGAAGGGGCAGGCCACGACCACGTTCGCTAGACATAATATAATTTTGTAGTATGTCATTGGGGCGTACCTATTGCCATATATAGAGTGCATTATTTCACACTCCATTATACAACCATGATTACTGTTCAAGTATTCATGTTCAAACAATTCTACAAATTACTATTGGACAACCATGTTAATAAATAGTAAGATTTCAAAATCACAAGGATTTGACGTGCGTCTTTTTTAGAGCTTTACGGATATCAAGACCATCAACATTCTTTATTGTACGTTTGTTAAGAGTTATCGTGAGTACGTGTCCCAAATATGGAACTCGTGCTATATTATGTATATAAACCGTATTGATACTATCCAAAAATGGTTCTTGAGACACTAATAATTTTTACTTCAGTCTTCGTAGCTAGTTTCTTTATGGCTATTTCCATACAAACGTCATATTGTTATTACCATATTTTTAATCTCTTTGAAATTTTGCATGCATTTACTTAAGCCAACAATCTAAGCTTTTGTTATGCCAGTTTTTCGTTTTATTATTAATTTTATCTCTTAATATGAAAATATATTCCCTGTATAAAATGAATTTTCCAAGTTATTAATAGATGCATAGATTTTAGGCTTAAGTAAATGCATGGAAAATTTCAACGAGTTTAAAAACTTGGTAGGTATATAAAATATGACGAAACTTCGTTTGTATAGAAAAAGCTTCAAGACACTAGCCATAATTCCTTACTTCTTAATATACACCTAATTCTGTACCTTATAATAAACATACATAGGTCTCTGTAAAAATCACTACTTGAAAACAAACGTTGCTTTTGTTGATAACATAAACATTTTAAATATTATATGTAAAGATTTCGATGATTGCCCTTACATACTTAGCAAGCCTATTAACCTTTAATATTTCATGTTTTATTCTTAGATTTGATCAAGCGCTTTAAGTTCCTGGTACTACTACCAGCTAAAGACAAAAAGTATGTTTTGTATGAGTGAATAGAACTTTAGATTATTGTGCAAGTTTTGTAGTTATGTGTTAACATGGTTACTGAACACACGGAAAAAACAGAATAAAGGTTCAACAGCAGAAGCACGTCCTCTCCCTCTAAGTGCACCTCTCAAACAATCGAGGCTTGCACTCAAATATCAACTCAGTCCACCACCATCTAGAGACCGAAAAACCGCATATTCTGTTCCTCACGGAGACGCAAATCAAACGTCCAGCTGACGCGGCAAACGTTGCCTACCCCAGTTACATTCTAGAACATAGCTTTAAAGCCAGGGCGGGAGTTTGTATGTATGCCCGCGACAACATTTGCTATCGGCGTCTCCGCAACCTTCAAGACCCGACATTTTCAGTCATGTGGATTCTGGTGGACAATGGCATAGAGAAAATTCTTTATGCTATTGTCTACCGTTCGCACAGCGGAGATGAGGAGACGACTAGGCTCGCAAATCACCATGGTGAGGCGGCCGATGTGGCCCAACAGAGGTATCCTTCTGCTCAATTAGTGTTTCTGGGGGATTACAACGCCCACCATCAAGACTGGCTATACCCATACCAGAGCACAGACCACGCTGGTCGAGAGATGCGCAAGCTTGCCTTGACGCTAGACCTCACTCAGCTGGTCCAAGGAGCTGCAAGGATACCAGATGTTGATGGCCACACAGCCAACTGCTTGGACTTTCTTGTGACAACAGATCCAGACCGATAGTCGGTGTCGGTTTCATCACCTTTAGGTAGCTCCGACCACTGTCTGGTGAAGTCTGTATCAGTGTACTCCCCCCCCCCCGATCCTAGCCCAAAAGGCACCCGGTGGGTGTGGCGATACAGGTCAGCAGATTGGGATGAGATGCGTTACTTTTTCGCGTCTTACCCGTGGTGGCAGGTGTGTTTTTTTTCGAGCGATCCCTCAGCTTGCGCGGATGCTGTGACAGAAGTGTTACGTCAGGGTATGGAATACTTCATACCATTTTGCTGACGTCCCGCTGTCCAGCAAAGCTTGACCACGGTTTAATGCTAAATTTGAAGATGCAGAAGCGTCAAAACATGAGGCCTTCTTAGCCTTGGCCGATTCTCGAACCCACAAATCTAGAGATGTACGCGAAAAGAAGAAAGCATTTAACCTAGCCGGCAAGTCTTGCAAAAAGGCTCTCAAGAAGGCTCGTTCTAACCACATACGCCGCACAGGGAACAAACTTCCTTCTTACCCCTCGGGGAGCAAATCGTTGGTCCCTGGCGAAATCGATCGAAGAGAACTTCTGGCGTCCCTCACTGCCTCCACTGCTGAAACCCGACGGCTCACTAGCGCACACTGCTGAAGAGAAAGCAAATTTATATGCCTCTCTATTTGCAGAGTCTTCCCGTCTAACTACTAGAATTGCGGGACGTTAATGTCAGAAATCCGCATTCGACAGTCTGAAGTACGCAAAGCGTTGCGCGATCTGGACGTGAACAAAGCTAGTGTTCTAGACGGTATACCAGCTGTAGCCTTGAGGATGTGTGCGCCTGAGTTGACTCCAATATTGACTCGCCTCTTTCGCTTGTCTATGACGACTGGTCAAGTGCCTAAGTCTTGGAAGCTAGCAAACGTGCAGCCCGCAGTTGTATCCTACAACTACACAAATTTCTTTAATATTAAGTAGATAAATCAGAAAGTTAATTACACTCTCTCTGTTTATTTACTTATTGTTAAATAAGTTTGTATAGTTGTATGATACAACTTTCTTTAATATTAAGTAAAAAAATATTAATACATTTCCTGAATTTTTCTAACAGACCAAACCAGAGATCAATATTGGGTACATCATACCTTATGCCCCCTTAAAAACCTGGTAAATAGCAGGTAGAATTTAAAGGGGGCATAAATTAATTAATTAACAACAGAAATCATGTCATGTCTCTTCTTCCGTAATTTGGTGATTTTGGATGCTATACGGAAACACAACGTTGGGCAGCATCGAAATTATGTACTATGTAAGAATATTTGTAAACATTTCCATTCAAACTTAAAATTACTGATGAAGATTAAAAGAAGTAAAAATAAATTTTAGTTTTGAAAACAGGCATGTTATATATTCAAATTAGTCATAATATTATAATATAGACGCTATCTTGCCAACCTTTATTTCTCTCGTTTATTTAGGTTAGGCCGAAAAGTTTTCAAACACGCCTCGTAAAAAGTATAAACATCAATCGTGAAAAATATTTAATGTTATCATTTCATAAAATTTATTCATCGTCCTATGAACAAGGTTATTCGTAACAAAAATAAACATATAAAAGAAATCTTCTCATTTCAAGTTCTTCTAAAGAATCTTCAAAACATAAGTATTTCATCAGTCAATGCTTTCGCCTTTTGTGTACATTAATCTGTACTTTTCTGAGCGTGTGCTTTGAGACGTAATAAAAATCGGCTTACAGCGACACGTATGAGCATTGAATACGAGAAAATAATACCACGACCATTTTTTATTTGCCATTATACACACCAGTTTTCACTTAGAGTTCCATACAGAAACGGGCGGTTTTTCAATTCCCCGACAGAAAAAAAACACCTATGCCAAGACACATTCAGAGTCACGACGGGCAAACACGTTTTGAACAAGTACGCAGTTTTATTTCACGTTGGGGTAAACACTTTCAAAGATGAATTTCTCGCTCATCAAACAAAAAATGAAATATTTTTAATATTTTTTTCTGCTTTTCATCGCGGGTGATACCTGTCCTCGTATTCATACCCGTATGTAATACCTGTTTCAATCGTGGCGCAAAAAGTTTATTCTCCTGTGAATGAGATGACGCTGGAGTCACGTTTTGTGTCTTGTTTGGTAACTAAATACAAGAAAAATTCTAAACCAACTTTATTTTTTTAACTAAAAGGGTACTGAATCAGTGTTTTTCGTGGTACTAGGCCTGGTATATATCGCTGTTGTAGTTAAGCCTATTTCATATTTTTGCTTGACAATTTTGTGTATAAGATTGTCTAAATAATAATAATTAAAAAAAATTAAATTCTTTTCTTTATGGTACTAGAGTAGATTAATGACGATCACTTTCTAAGATTTGATTTAATCTCAATGAAACCGCACGATCCGCACATCAAGCGCACGATCGAGAACGTGCGCTCGTAGAGTCAAGACCTCCTGAGGATGCTTCGTGTAGTAGCGAAACGCGTCGAAAACTCTTTCGAATGGCTGCGTGGCGTTTGTGACGTCACGTCGGCTTAACAGGAAAATTAGGTGGAATTGTCACTAGATATAATTATTATTTTTCTTTTTAAGTGTTTTATTAAAATATTAATTTGATGTTTTCACTACACAATTTTTATCTGGAATATATCAGTCTATATTATAATCCTAATTTGATAAAATCCTAAACAGTAACTGCAAGTAATGTGTTCAATTTCGTATCGAAATAATATCTATGAATAATAAATGCATGTATTGGGGGCCAGCTGTTAGTCTAGTTTTGATAGCTCTGTCGATGCGGTCACGTTGATCCTCCCGCGACCTCGTTATAGCGCAGCGTTCTCTCGCTCTACGCCATTGCAGGTCTGGCTTTATTTTGAGTTTTAACACTTTAGGGATCGGCTAGACAAGACAGCTTGCAAGGTGGGTGTCCCGATTTGATTCTGTAACCATACTGCTACGTTAGCCACAATAACCAGTGTCAAATAATTGGTAATACTTGGTCCGTGTCTCGGTTATGTCATAATTAGATCACATATTAAGTACAATTCGTAGAAAATGGTAGTTTAGTGCTGCCAGTTTTTGAACACCAAACTGTAGTATTCGTTATTCGGAGAGATTAAAATATGTTTATGTGAGATCACAAGACATAACTAAAATCTTCAATGTAACTCATTAGTTGCCAATATCAACTAATGTACGTTTGTGGTAAAAACCCTTTACCAGCTTATTTTAATCATTACTACAAGCTAAGAAAATAGTACCAAGGTAACATGATATAAGAGAGATGAGAATAAGACGTGGCGACGATCTAGCAGAGTGGTGCCTTCCAACCGGATATTACAAAGTGACCGATCTAAACACAAAGTGTTATAGTATGTAATGTATAGTTACAGTATGTACTCTGTGTACTAAGTCTACTGTTTTAGTAGTAGTATCTGTTTTTTGAGATGAAAGGTTCAGTTGAAATGTCTGATGGGCACGAGGTATAGATAGATATTATTTATAATACCTACAGGCTACCACAGATTAAGTTATAGTTTAACAGCTGCATAATTAGATACTTTTATACACATATCTCTATTGGATCTCATTGTGAGGGATCACTACGCCAATGGAGTCTTATGCAGTCAGTCTGTCTAGCTATCATTCAGTAGGTCACAGGTTTCAAGCTCCTAGACAGAATGAGTAACGAGCCAGAATTTTTATACTTTATGAAGAATGTTGACCAAAAACCAAATATGGAAATAAAACTACGAATAAATAATAGGGGTTAAGGTATGAAATTGCCGTTTTTTGTAATAGGCATTTCGACTTAACATTGAAGTTGACTAGACATGGTTTGAGATTTTTTAGAGAAACTTTTTACACCTGGTATGAGGTTCTTCTTTTAAAAAATGTGCAACATTCGAGAATCAATTATCAACTTTCTGTTGTTATTTTTATTCAGCATAGAAAAGAAAGATGTGTACATCGAAAATTCGAATAATTTTTGAATAAGAGTTCCAACGCGGACCTAACGCGGCAGAAACAGCTCGCAATATCAATGTTGCGTTTGTAGTTTAGAGTTTGGGTAGGGACTGCTTATGAACGCACCGTGTGATTTTGGTTAAAACGCTTGCGTGATGGAAACTTTAATTTGAAGAACGAACCGCGTGGAAAACCGTGCAACACTATCCAGGAATTAGCGGCATGGTTTACGTTACCTTACCAACAATTCGTTTGCGTCAAATCAATAAAATAAAAATAATATAAAAAATTGGTACCTCATGATTTGACTGATTAGCAGAAAGGAACTTGAAACATGTGTTGCCTTGTTGAATCGATACAGAAATGAAGGAATATTGGATCGAATTGTGACATGTGATGAAAAATGGATTCTTTACGATAACCGTAAACAAAACATATAATGCCCAGGTCAAACACCGCAACAGTGTTGTAAAGCAAAGCTTGCCAATAAAAAGGTAATGGTAACTGTTTGGTGATGTCAGCATGGTGTTATTCATTATAGCTCTCTCCGATCTGGTCAAGCAATAACGGCAGATGTCTACTGTGCCGAACTTCAAACATTGATAGCAAAACAAGCAGTGAAATAGCCCCGACTCATGAATTGATCTTCACCATTATTGCTCTAAGATAACGCGAGACCTCATACAGCACGAGAAACAGTTTTAACTCTACAGGAACTGCAATTAGAAACCATTCGTCACCCTCCGTATTGGCCAGACCTTGCTCCGACGGACTACCATTTTTTTCGTGATTTGGACAATTTTCTACTTGATAAACAGTTTTCTTCCCAGGAGGCAGTACAAAATTATTAAGCACAGTTTGTTGAATCTAGATTCCAGAGTTCTAACACAAAAGCATAAATGACCTTTCCATTAGATGGCCGCAATGTATAGATAATAATCGTAATTATTTTGATTAAATAAATATACTAAATTAAAAAAAAATACAATTTTCTATGTTTTAGTACAAATCAACAATTTCATACTATAACCCCAAGAAGTGTGACTCTCATACAGCTACCACTTTGATCTCTGACTTATTCACAATTAAAAAAACACGCATAATCTTACAAGTTCTATCGTATTAGTTAATTGATTTAGCGCTTAAAAATGATCGCATTCGATTGGACGCGTCAAGTCAGTGTTGTTGCGCCGTCTCTGTAACGATTTTTAAACCACGCCCGCCGGGGTAAAGTGATCGTTCTGCTGGTTTTCAGCTTTGTTTTACTGCTGTTATGTAAGCCTTTGACCACAATCTTACCTGATGGTAAGTGATGATGTGGTCGAAGGTATTAACAGGCTTAACCTAGAATTACTGGCTCTTAAGCACAGCTGCCGGATCACACCGTTAGGTGCTTGGTGACATATTTTCTACTTGATGGTGGTCGCAAGCCAGGCGGGCATTCGCGAAATGCGCTATTACCATGCAAAGCTGACTTAGGGTGAGGGCCTACAAAACTCATAGATAAAAACGTAGATGAAAAAATACCGCCTTATTGTAGTATTTGGACAAAATTGATCTTGATTTCATTATGAAGAATAGAAATGCGTTTATTTATATTCTTAATACATAAAATAACAAATGGGAAGCCGTCAAAGTTGTCAGTTTCAAACCATATTAATCGCTGAGACTTTAAAAGAATAACGCATATCATATACATAATTATTATTAAAACAAGCAAGTACTTGACGGTTCAAGTATAATAAGGGTCCTTACAATCCAACTTCACTACATCTCTATTCATATTCACACTAATTGTTACTTAGGGTGTGTTTGTAAGGACAGTTATGAATACGCTCTCCAAGATGAATAAACTTGTGTAATTTGGCTTGGAATTTATGTAGGCTGAGCTCAGTCGAGTTACACTTGCTGTGTCGGCGATACGATAAATGTAATGCGAGTTGAGAGTTACTAGCGCTGACACAGACAAGGCTTTGAAATATTTATTAAGGATGGTTTTTAACTCTTAATTAGCTTCCTGAGTTCAAAGGAATCATATTTTTAAAACATCACATTTAATACGTTATAGCGGCTAGTTTCCGTCTCGTCTTAGAACCTTCGTATAGTGACGTGAGCTATGTGATGCCGACTATGTCAAACGTAATTACACTAAGTGAGTCCCAGGGACCAGATTTCTTACAGTTATTACGTCTTTTAAATCGCAAAAAATAATAAAAAGATATTTCTGAAGATTTGAGTCATCCCAAAACCGATGACAAATAACCTAGCAAGGAGAGAAAGTAAATTAATGAAGTTCATGCCCTTACTGAACGAGAATAAAGTCGGCTTATCTATACACAAATTATCACAAACCGATATTTGCTCAAAAATTATATGCCAACGCTGCATATGAAAATTATAAAAATAACGAAACTAAAAGCCAATACACCGCATGCGATCAAGTTTCGTTTAGAACCTTTGTATCCTTTTTATTACCATTATAATAAGAATAAATTTCTAACCATGGAAAAACTAGATTACTTAGACTAGATTAATTTATAGTATAATATACCTAAAACGCTCGTTCACTTATTTTATCTTCTGTCATATAAAGTAGACATTTAGGTACTCGTAGTTTACTAGCTACTGTAAAATAAAACTTCATTGGACATAAACCTTTCATTACTCAGCTTGTACATACACCAACATATCTGTTCAGGTGGTAGAAAAAAGAACTAATGAATCCCCTCACATTGAGACAGTTGCTGGTTACTTTTTCTAAACTAGCAGCGCCCTTATCATCTGAACAGTTAAGTTGGTACTATAGGCACTTATTATGTCGTCACTTCTCCCCGAATAAAGATAATCCCTTGAAATAAGTGAATTTTCTCCTCCTGCGTTGACAGTAAGCCAAAAATAGGATTTAGCTAATAGTGACCTTTTCGCCTTTGCAATTACAGCTTTTGTAATAACGTTCCCTTTCGCTGCTTGCTTTTCCTTTTTCTTTCGTTTAATTTTATTCAGACAAAGCAACCAAATATTATTAGACCTATTTCTGACATACAGGGATTTTTACGTTTCTCATTTAGTACATACTAGCGACCCGCCCCAGCTTCGCCGGGGTGCAATGCTGATACTAAATTATCTGTAATATCATCGAAAATATTTATTTAAATTACATGCTGTCATCCATATTAAATACGCAATGTTTTTAAGGTGCTTAATTGGACAAGGATAAATGCTGTAATGCTTAAAATCTCTTTGAAAGTAAGCCATTATTTCTCTTAAAAATTCAAGGATACAAATGGTTATGTGGTGGGTTTTCCCTAAGAAACAGACATATACCATAGCGGACTTTTTGTAGACCTGTTTAAGGTGTACAATACTGTCGTACATTATTTTGATCTACCTCGTAGGGTTCAGCCAGCGTTTGCAATGTAAGCTCAAACAGCTGTAAACCTCTAAAATGATCAGTGTTTCTCTACTATAGTATGCATATATTGTACATATAAACCTTCCTCGTTAATTATTCTATCTAATGAAAAATTGCTACAAAATATGTTGCGTAGTTTTAAAGATCAAAACATATATAGGGACAGACAGACAGTAAGAAGCTACTTTGTTTTATTCTGTGTAGTCATAGTGAAGTACAATATGTTTAAAAATTAGAAATCTTGAGTAAATTTACAACATTATTGCTTAAGATCTGCTGCCGGAAGCACCGTTATTTACTTGGCGATAGATTATCTGCTGGAGATTCGTAAATACTCGATGGTGGTAGGAAATTTAGCAAAAACATGTATTGACGTGCATTTGCAAAATATTCTACCAGTATTGAATACCGAGTATAATTGCAAATGATTGAATGCAAAATCATCCTCCCCGTGGGGTGAAGGGCATACCCTTGGGGTGCTGGGCTAGAATATTACCCCCTCCCATATATTCGTAAGAAAAATACCACTGCCTCTTAAAGAACTGCAATATTACTCTGCGATTCCCAAGCCGCCTGCCAAGCGTTAGGATTACGGCAAACCTATGAGGCTGTGTTTAGCAATGGACGATCTGGGTGATATGGTACAGTAAAATAATCCAGGACCTAAGTTACCTCTATTTAAAATTTAATCCAAATCGTTTTTTCATCGTAAAGGAATAACAAACAGACACACTCAGAAGCTCACTTTTTAAATTTATTTTTCAAATTAAGTACCTACAAGTTACGTTATGCACTAATCTATAAGCTAAGGTAATTATCTTAAACAAACGAACAGCGAATAATGTCTAGAACAAAGCTTAAATAAATCCATTTCCTGACCTCGTCCTTAGGTTGAAAACCTTGCTAAAGAGGATCGTTAATGTCCCGGGACATGACAATACACGGTCCATATCCGGGACGACCTGGATGACGGGACACTTCGGCGAGTTTCCGGGACCTACATGACAAGAGATGATTCATGGCTTTCTTTAAATAGTTGTCGCGCTGAGGAATGGGGTGTGCTCTGAGAATACGGAATTGTCTTACTTGATCGAGTACTTTTAAGTTGACAAGATGCTTGGAAATAGCAAAAGGAAAAAGTAATGTTTGTCTACAGATACATATAAGAAAGTGTGAAATTAAATTAGTCTGGTTATATTAGGCAGTAGTTAGTTGACTTTGAAAGTACAACGATAAAATACTATATAGCAATATCCTATTAACTGTGTCCTGGATATATATTCGTTCTTAAAAAAGAACTGGCCATGTGCGAGTTGGGTTCCGTTCTTTTACGAAACCGCTTGTCTATAGCTCATAAAAGAAAAAACACTGATATTTGTCATGGAAGGCTGCATTGTTGTTTGGCGCGACTACTTTATTTAAATATGAGGAAGCGAAGAATTCTACGATTGAACGAAAATTTGCTGCCGCGCACCAAATACAATATTTTAGCTCACTACAGCGACGAAAATAAGTACAGCCAAAAAAATTAAGTTAATTAATATAGTAAATAATTGTTAATTTGTAATTCAATTAAAAGTTAAATGACTACAATTGGTATTATTGAAAGCAATAAATTTTCTGGGACTATTATACAGGTTCGAATTTAACCATTTTTCACGTTAGCGAATACAAATCGCTTTTCCTCGCACATTTCGGAAGATAACACCTTTCCGAGCTTATGAGGTGATAAAGTATTTGTTGTGTAAGATTACAACTTTAAAACTATATGTATTATAATTCAGCATTTTCAGATGGTTGGATAGAAGATAAGGTGCATTACATACTGAAATTTGAGTTCTAGAAGATGACCACCACATGCTAGCGTGCTACTTTATTGCATTTAATTATTATGTATTGGACCACGCCTTACATAATTTAACTTACACCAACATAAAAATCAGCTTTGTGACTTTTCAGTTTTTGAGCTACCCGTGACAGCGGATATTAATTAATAGGTTTCCGTTTTACCCTTTAGGTATGGAGCCCTAACATATACTAACCTACTCGCCTTTTCATTGCTGATTGGCTTGCCTTCCACCAATATCTATAAGGATGGTTTTACATATAAACTAGAATTTTAGAAACCATATCTTATGTATAGCGAGCTCTAGAATACACCGTTAGGTGCTTGATGACTGATTTTGTACTCAAGGGTAGTTGCTAGCCAGATGGGCATTCAAAAAATGCTTTATCTACATATTTTGTCATTTACCGATGTCTTAGGTGATAATAAAGTTCTTATGAAATATAAATTCGAAATTCAAAACACTTTTCCAATTTAATGAATGTAATTAGATAGAATTTCAAAACACTTTTACAATCCGCCTCAAACTCAACAGCCTGATTGAGCGCAGGTACTGCATCTTCCGGCGATGAAGTGAGCCTTCGGAGTCCTGCGTTAGGTCGCGTGTGCTTGTATACTTAAGTATTTGGTATTGTTCCAATTGGCATTAATGCTACTTTAATCTCGTAAAGATACCCTGTCATAGGGAAAAAACTAGTGATCAAATTCTTTCTTGTGCTTCTCGGTCCCTTCACTTTGGTAGGTATTACATCCATTTTGAAAAACTGTCGACTGGTGCTTTGTGTCTGGGTCGTATTGATAAATCGAAGATTCTTCATCAGTCAGAATGTCGTTAACACGCTGAGACAAACCTGCGTCAAACTTAGCTAGGTATCATAAGCATGGCACATGGACCTGAGCATCGGTGAGGTTGTGCGGTACCCAGCGCAAAACTACCTCCTCCCGCGAAGATGCTCATATAAAATCTTGTGACGTTTCTTGATCCAATCTCCAAGATGTCATGGATCTCTTCATATAAAATTGGTCTATTTTTTTTAGAACACACCGTTAGTTGCTTTGCGATAGATTTTCTACTTGAGGGTGGTAGATAGCCAGGCGAACATTCATAAAATACCCTACCACCATGCTATAACGACTGCCATTTTAAGACAACAACCGAATCCGATGGCTTAACGTGCCTTCCGAAGCACGGACGCGCTCAGTAGTAATGTCACCAGCGCTCACCCATCCAACTCATGACCGCGGCTGAGGTTGCTTAACTTTGCTGATCGGTTAAGCGGTTTATGAAGCGCTCGCAGCGAAGCTTACTTAGCTGTTCTCAACAGATCAGCAGAGTTAAGCAACGTTGCCCGCGGTCATGAGATGGATGGGTGACCGCTAGTGACACTACTGAGCATTTCCGAGCTTCGTGGGCACGTTAAGCCATTGGTCCCGGTTGTTATCTTAGGATGGCAGTCGTTATAGCATGGTGGTAGGGCATATTGCGAATGCGCCTGGCTAGCTACCACCTTCAAGTAGAAAATTTGTCGCCAAGCACCTACGGTGTGTTCCGGCAGCTGTCCATGAGAACAAGTAATTCTAGGCTAGCCTGAACAAAATCTTCGACCACATCATCACTTACCATCAGGTGAGATAGTGGTCAAACGCTAGCCTATCAGCTATAAAAAAAGAACAGCTAAGTAAACTTCGCTACGAGCGCTTCGCATATTATTAATATAGTTATATACTTGAGCGTTGTAGCTAGCGTCATATATAGGTACGTACAGCAACATTACTTAAACAGGCAACGTACGCTACAAATATGCTAAATGTAGTCAGTATTGCACTAGATATTTCTAGAATACAATAGCTGTAATTTCAATTGTGTCGTCCCAAATTCATCGCGTGAATGCCGTTCTAAGTCCAACTTGCAAGCACGTTCCACACTCGATAATCATGCATACTGCACACCTCTACCTAATTATTGGAACTATTGATCGACTGTCCTGTCTACATTGCTATGTGATACAAAACTACCTATGTATAATGATTTATACTTAAAATGTGATGCTGAGATAAGGTGAGTGTTAAAATATATCTACATCTACACTAATCTACAATAATATTATAAAGAGAAAATTTGTATGTTTTTATGTAAGGAATTAACTTAAAAACTACTGGACTGGTTTAAAAATTCTTTCACCATTAGAATCGTATATTATTCCTGATAGTAAATAAGCTATAAAAAAAATATATTTTTATTTTTATTAAATACCCATAACCCTCTGTGGGTTGTCGGGTTAGAATATCACCCCTCCATTTCTTCACGTGGGTGTCGTAGGAGGCGACTAAGGGAAAAATAAATGAGAGGGTGGGAAGCAGCGTCTTTTGAAGAACTGACAACTTTTACTGCGATCTTCAAGACGCCGCCAAGCGTGGGGATTACGGCAAATGCCCCTAGTGGGCAGACCTCGTCCAACGGTGGACGTTACGGTTGATGTGATAATCCGTGCGAAGCCGGCGCGGCCCACTAGTATATATAAATATATAAGCTAAAGGTTACTCAATAACTATAGGTACAGAAAATCTCGAAAACTGCTTGACTTATAAAGCCGAAATATGCCATATAGTTTATGGCTGGGAGACGTCAGCTAGGAACGGCTTTACAATAGGGCCGAATTTTAGGGTTCAAATTTGTATATAAGTCCTATGTTTTTGAAGTTCATCATCATCGCATCAATCGGGCACTGATGAACAAGGTCACAGTTGGGTGGATTTGCCATAGTCTGGGGATTATGGCAAATCCATCCAAGGCAGGTCCGCTGGGCAGGCGTCTTGGGGATCGCAGCAGCACTCATCATGTATCATAATGATTAACTCATTCCCGACAGTAGTTTGAAGCCTTATCTGCGTATATTGTATTATTTTATCTGATGGCATCGTAGCTTTCAAATAGCTGAACCGATTTGATTGTGTTTTAACCCGAAAGCATGCTTAAAAATATATATATATATATATATATATATCATATATTATTGAAAAGGTTATTAATTAATCAATTTCTCGTTTCTACTAAAATCTGTTAAGATTCAACCTATTTTGATTATTTTAATATACACTAGAATTTGAAGAAAGAATGCGAAACGCGAAGAGAAAGAGACATGCGTGACCAACATACATACAAATACATACAACACATAACATATTTGTTATTGGAAGCCCTAATTAGATGATGCCATTTGAATATATTAAAGTTCCAATTATATATATATATATATATACATCTTGAAATGCTAACCTCTGTTTTGAAATCGCTATAATGTTAAAGATATAGTAAACTGACCAAAAGAAAGACACCTCCAGCAGCGAGTAACATCTAGAAATCCTAAAGTCATAGACAAATAAGTAGTTTGAAAGTTCACAATTGTAGAATCAAAAAGGTTGAAACTGCAATAGTTCTATTCGAAGTTGCGGGAACAACCAAACTCAGGCTAGTTCAGGCATAACGTACGCCTAACATAATTGTCGCCAAGTATTGAACAGGTACCTGAACTGCTCTATTGAAAACTACGCTTACATATTGTGAACTGGCCGGAAGCCAGGGATTATCCCGACTTTAGTGCAATATTTGTGTCTCACGTTGCCGGCACTATTCACTGGCAAAACTTTTCCAATATTCTGGTCGAAGACGTAAATACTCAGTGAAGATTTGACTGCTGATCAATATGATTTCCTATAGTCAGTTATAATAAGATATATAAGATATTAGATTATCTAATATCTTATTATTAATATATATATATTAATAATAAGATATTAGATTATATTATATTAGATTAAAGTAAATATAGTTTGGTTATAACTGCATCAGCTGGAAAGTCCACTGCTGAACACACCCTCCACCAATTTTGGGGAGGTTTGCCATAATCCCCACGCTTGGCAGGTGGCTTGGGGATTGCAGTGTGAGATATCAGTTCCTCAGAAAGTGCTGCTGCCCACCATCTAGTGTGATACCCTTAGTCGCCTCTTACGATACCCATGCGTTGAGATAGGGGTGACATTCTTGCCCAGCACACCACGGCAGGTTATTACTATACTATTCTCCTTGGAATTAATATTTTTGGGCCATCGATTTAAATAAAAAAGGAAGATAGGGTACGCTCTTATATCACAACAATATAATGTGATCAAATTGAATAACGCAGGCATATAATGCAGACAGCAACACTTCTATTGTATAGGTATGATAAGTTTCTAATGAATGACAAATACAGGAAAACAAGCATGGATTAGAAGCATATACGCACACTCTCACTCGAATTCCTCAGAACCTGAACCTGATTTGAGTTTGCCATGCTCGGGTGCGGTTTCTCCCGTTTTTTAGAAATTCAATGCTCTTGGCCTGATTTATATAAATTATTTAACTATAAAGACGTTCCCGTATTTATGGTAAAATGTGTGTGAGACATTATGTTTTAAAGTTATTACAAATACGAGGTAATTCAAGGATAATGTATTTAAGAGTTAGCGGTATTCAAAATAATGAGCCATGAAGTGAAAATACGGTACCTGCCAATTTCTGTCTCATCAAAAGATATTTTGGCTAATGATTCGCCAGACATTAAACAGGCCTCCCATTCAGGCCACCACCTTTCGCGACGAAAGGGGTACACTTGGTGTGGTTGACTAGTGCTTCACAAAGAGCTACTTCTGGCGTTATGCCCATTAACATTTCCAACCTTGGAGCTAGGAATTCGATCTTGCGTTGCCACAACCCCAAACGGCCAATTAAGGAAGCCAAAGGTCAGAGGTCTCATTTAGCCTTAGGGAGAATCGGGAACGGTGGTATCCTCACACACCGTCGACTCAATACAAAGCCACCCCGATTACAAAGCTGCCCCTGCAGGAATACATAGAAATTTATATTAAATAACACAAAACAATTTTTTATTTAGTTAATGTTATTAAGGTCATATTATTATTATAACTAGGTTCCTTTTTTACCATACACTGTGTGATTGTTCAGTGCCAAAATATATTCCAATATGCAACAGAAATAAAAATTCTTAGCGCCGCCAAATGTACTAAATAAAACCACAAAAAGAAATAATTCACTGTTGCTTTTTTGTAAATGTGCACTACAGACGTGCGTCTACCCCAATAATACCGTCAATTCATACATGAGATGTTGGTACTTAAGTAAGTACAGCACTTAGTGTTTTGCTTAGCATCATTTGTTACAGATAAAATACCGCTTATTAAAATTAAGAATTGATTACAAGTATATGGGTAAATCTTTATCACATTACTGGCCTAAATTATATGTTAGTGACACTAACTCATCTACCTGGAGAAAATGTCTCTTACTCCAACGTATTAAGGAGAACTACGTACATATTAACCTTTCATTTACCATTGTAATGTATCTTCTGTAATAAATTGAATGGCTTTGTTTTACTACTCGTTCATGTCTTACTATTCGTGATAGAAAACAATAAACATGCGATAAATACTTCGCTATTGTTGGTTGCATTTCTGTTCGGATCGATTCAATGCTTACGTGCGGTACCGTTGAGACCGAACAGGGGAAGTATAAACTATCTGTGTCTATTTTAGTATCAGTTTGAGAAGCAGTGTGGCAAATGCTGTGTACAGCCAAGCATAGGATTCATGATTTAAATCCCGTAAATTATATACTAACCTTGAGTAGATAATTTTATTTATTTATTTATTAACAACTAAAACGATTTACATGAAACCAATTACAATAGTTGAGTAATTATAATACAAATAGATTTCACTACTATCATGTAGCATCATAAAATGTCAAAATAAATTAGATAAAAATATACAGCATAATGTCAAAGCTTAAATATAAAAATAACATAATATTAAAATCATATTTAAGCGAACTGAAAAATAATTATTCATTTTGAACAAAATACTTATTATGTCAAAAGATCAAAATAAAATTCATCATCCTCATTCGTCTTTCGTGCATTCATCTCACAGTACTCCAAGAACTCCGACAGAATATCCTTCCATTCATCCGCAAACATATCGCATCCAGGCATCTTGGTCAAGAGACGATTGAAGTGGCTAAGAGTGTGCTGGATAGGGGAATGACTGTGCGCCGTCGTTCTTCCCAAGGGGACTGAAAATAGTTGATGACGCCCGCGACGAGTGCAACTACCGGGATCGGGGACAAAAAGTCGCGATAACTTATTCAGCAAGTTCGGCGCATCGATCCTGCCACGAAGTACCTTGCTCATTGTAACCATTTGGTGATAATGACGCCGGACCTCCAAAGAGTTATATCCCAAGCAGACTAGGAGAAAACTTGTTGGGTACATGTAAGGGTAATAGCCAAATCTCCGCTTATAAAGAGAGCGGAGAAATGCTTTTTGAACCTTTTCTATCAGGTTTGTGTATGTTCCCTCATGCGGATTCCACACGCATGAGCTAGCTTCGAGTTTACTGCGGACAAGTGCTTCAAAGAGTAATCTAGTCACATGGGTACCTTTAAAATCTTTAGAATTCCTCATCACGAATCCTAATCTTTTGTATGATTCTTTCGCAACTATGGCTATATGATCATTGAAAGTCAACTTACAGTCGAAGGTGACACCCAAATCTTTTATGCTTGTTGTCCTACTGATATCGTGTGATTCTAAGCGGTACTTATATTCGATTGGGTGCCGCCTTCGAGTGTACGTCATAGCATGACACTTCTGTGGATTAAATTGAATTTCATTTCTGACGCTCCATTCATGAACCGCATCCACGTCCTCCTGAAGGCGCAGACAGTCCTCCTTGGACTTTATTTCAATCGCTAGTTTTAAATCATCAGCATATAGTAAGCATTTCGAGTGCTTAATGACAGAAGGGAGATCATTAATCAGCAATACGAAAAGAAGAGGCCCGAAGATGGATCCCTGACTAACCCCTGATCGCGTATGGTAAGGATGTGATTCGTAGATACCCAACCGAACGAATTGTCTACGATCTTTTAGATAGTTGGCAACAAACTTGAGGAGTCCCGGCGTGAAACCCAAAGCACTTAATTTCGCAAGCAAGACGTCATTATTAACTCTATCAAAAGCTTTGCGAAAATCAAAATAGAGTACATCGGCTTGGTTGCCTCGGTCTAGGCAGCCCGCAATAAAATCGGTTGCCTCCAGCAAGTTTGTGTCAACCGACCTTCTCTTTCTAAAACCGTGTTGTTCGTCGGATAAATATTGCTCCACCTGCCTATAAACTTCCTTGTGTATAATCCTTTCAAGGACTTTTGCCGGTGTGGATAAAATTGCGATGGGCCTATAGTCCTCTACAGATAGCTTATTGGCGCTTTTAGGGATAGGTGTGACTCTAGATAGTTTCCATTGTTCCGGATAGATTGCACTAGTTAGGGCTAGGTTAAAAATATGACACAGCGGCTGAACCAAAAATTTCATGCCACGTTTCAAGAACCAAGGTGGTATTGAATCAGGTCCAATCGAGCTACAAGACTTTAAGCATCTTATACTAGACGCCACATCCCTGGGTACTATTTCAAAGATGTTGACATAGTTACTACTTAGTGCCCCGTCAGCCTGGCTTACGTGATCGGTCTCTAATTTTGGCGTGTTAGGTAAGAAAACACTTGCAAAGTACTTAGCAAAAGCTTCTGAGGCTTTAACTCCGCTAACCGTTACGCCATCATGATTAACGCAGGGTTCGAAACCCCCCCTAGATCGTAGCCTCGAGACATGTTGCCAAAAACCCTTGGGATTCGCTGATAAATTATTTTCAATATTTTCGAGGTAGGATTCATGGGCAGAAGCTATACGCGTTTTTAATGAAGCTCTAAGATTAGAAAAGTGTTCATAAGATTCTGGTGTTCCGCTGCACTTCCACTGACGATGCAGGGCCAATTTACGCATTGAGTCCCGGATTATTTCGTTTGTAAACCACACAGGATATAGCTTGCTTGTCTTTTTACGATGCTTTTTGGGAATACAAGTGTTAAATAAATTATAAATAATACCATAAAATTTATCTGTGCACAGTTGCACGTCGTTACAAGAAAGTACATCATCCCAAGAAGTTTCTGAGAGTAAGTCAAAGAGAAAATTTAAGTCCCCTTTATTGAAATTCCAGTCTTTACTAGAATCGATATTGCTAAGCTCAATATTATGAGTACTACGATCCCCATCTATCAACATAGCAACATCAAGAGGAGGGTGATACCGGTCAGCCTTCACGAATCCATCGAAACATTGAACGGTCACCTCACGCACTTCAGTTGCCTCTCGAATCAAGACGACATCTAACACTCCTCCGTACGTATTCACCACATCATTCTTATCAGATATGTTACAAAAAGACTTAAAATAACAGAAATAATTACGTATAGTAACAGATGCACTGTTGTAATGTTCTCGATAAGCACATAACGGTTTGTTCCAAGTCTCAGCACCTTCCTTAGAGAGCTAAGGAATCTGCTGAGACTTGAAAAGCCAGTACCGTCTAGGTTAGCTCTGTTTACGATCTTTGGTTACCATTTTTCAACTGGTAGGATGCTGGTGAAAAGCTCGTATAATAATTATAAAAAAATGTTATGAATTATAAGTTAGTTAAATGTTAGAAATATTGTTCTACAAATAACAAGGCTTCTGTGAAAATAAATCTTATGTTATTATTATGATATTTTATGTATGTATGATTTTTAGCTAAATTATCGAAAATAAAAAATAAAATTGTTCACAATAGAGACTCCAGAAGCCTAAAAAACGCCTATTGTATAAAGGGCTTAGTAGTAATAAATAGTATAATAATAATTACCTCAATGAACTCATTGAATTCCATCATAAAAGTTAATTAAATGTAAATATGATATAAAAATAAAAAGGATAAATACAAAGTATACGTGCACAATTACTATATAATAAAATATGCAACTAATCCAACAAAAATATTGCGTCCGGTTGGCCAAAACGAAAATAAATTTAATTTGTCAGTCAAAGCGAGTTAACGTCCTTCGCGCCACGATACAAAGCACAGAGCGTAAAATTGTCAATTTTAAAACTCATTGAAAATAGCAACTTTTTAGTTCACACAATTCAATGCGACATTGATATGTTTTCATCGTATAATATATAAAAGCGCTACGCACATGCAAAATCTACATCAAACAATAGAGGTTAGTTTATTTTCTCTACTTTAAAATGATTTCGTACTGTCTTCTCCTTAACCATCATGCCTATCCTGATGCCACTTATAAGGGGTAATATATTTGTTCATAATAAAAAAACTGCGTATTATTGTACATAATTAATAGGTATGTAACAAGAATATGGCACAAATTGTCAGTGTTCGGTTTGGAGCGACTGGCCGCACTTATTTCCAATTGTCATAAATGTGTTGCCCACCGACCAATTTGACAATACTTTAAATACGACTTTAAGGTATAAGAAAAAAAATATTCATCATAGATCACTGTCTAACGTAATGTCGATAACACAAATCATAGCTTTGATATTGCTTACGACGAGTCATTCTCGTGAAATAACCACTTACATGTTGCCCATGTAAAGACCGACAATTGTTTCTGCTTCTTCAGGGTGACAGCGATGGTTGTTGTGGGGTATGGTGTGGTATCTTCTGCGTATTTTGCCTCGGCTTGAAAAATTTTTCTTCATCTATGCTGCTGCACTCATCTGATAAAATCCTCTTAGTCCGACACGCGAAACTCACTGTTCCTTCGACTTCCTTTCTGACATTTCCTACAGTTCCATGCAGACACGTCTCCCAGCTTCGTGATAACGTCCACCCACAACTTCTGTTCAATTTTGGAGATGGCATCAGTCACCACACCGCACCCTCCAACAACCACCGCTGCGTCCCGAGAGCAATGGGTGGTCCTAATGTTCAACAGGCCACTACAAAGGTCAAACTTAGATCAACCTTCAGAAGCTGATGATGGCTTCCTAATGAAGTAGAAACAATTTTCAAATCAACAACAAAGAATAAAATGTGCGTGAGTTTTATTTTTGGGATATAAGGGCAAACGAGCCGTCGGCCCACCTGGTGGTATAAGTGATCACCATCGCCCACGAACATCCTTCGAGGATGCGTTGCCGGCCTTTGAGTAGGGAATATGCTTTATTTTTAAGGTTACTGAGTCGTATCGGTTCGGAAACACTTCACATGGCATAACACATGCCATGTGAAGATTTTCCGAGTTTTATGGATCATATATGTTCTTAAAGGCAAAACAAAAAAAAACCCTATTAATGACACTTCACTACTTTTCTGTCTTCCGTACTAGTTACAGTCAAGAGTGATTTTTCGTCATTTTATGTAAGTACCTTAAGTCCACCAAGAAATCCTGAAAACGTTGCGATTTTTGTAGTTCTATATATGTGAAACCAATATTTTATCCAATTTTAGGAGCTGTTACAATGCAGAATCCTAAAAGATTAAGATCCAACTCGCACTTGGCAAGTTTTGTGAATTATAATCGTAATTCTGATGATCTACTCCGCCTAAAGCTCTCAGATCGAAAAACTCTCAATTATTTTGTTCCGATCCGAGGTAAACAAAATTTGTCACACGTAAGGGCACAAAATGAAGAAATATTGTGGGCAGTATGACACGTGTTTCGAGTATATATGACAAATATGTACATACTACAGGCGAAAGGTCCAGTATTGCTTCGGGCCAACGTACGTGATGTCACGCGTGTAGGTGGGTAGCCAATGTACAAATAAAAAAATATTGTAGATACACAGTTTTATTATACGTGTCATTCAAAGGCGAAAACTTGGGTCAGAGTAAAAAAAGTAAGAAAAGATTTCACCGGACATCTGCTTCATACACCGTATTCGTATGAAATGCTTAGATAACTGTAAAAAGCTTTATTAAAATCTGTTTAATTTGTTTTGGCAATTGGAAACGTTAATAAAATTGAGTTTGTATTTAATTAAGATTACAGAAATTAGTCATATTAAATGTAATATATTTTATCAGAACGAACGTTGTGACGCAACACGCATGATGATGTTAAGCATTACTTCAGGTGAGCCTCGTCATTCTTATAACAAATGTATTTCGTCACAAGTGGCAAACTGCACTGCGCTCATCAACCTGGGATGTAGTTAAGTCTCATGTGCTGTAATTTTATAAACTGACTCTCAAGGACTGCTGCCGGTACACATTGTTAGGTTCTTGGGGACAAATTTTCTACTTGAGGATCGCAGCTAGCCTGGCGAGTATTCGCAAAATTCCCTACCACCATGCGGTGAAGCTCAAGCTGGCGGTGGGAGTCGAGTTATTGTACTACTAACGCCATCCGTTAGAAAACCAAACAGTTATCATCACTGCAATAGAACTAAACACAATACTCAAATACTTCGTAGTTAATCTTCTTAATACTAGATGACATTACTAGAATCAGGTTGTAAAAAAAACGCGAGCCCTCACAAAGCTCAGCTTCTACTTAGTACTGTTCAACTAATTCATTCGTAATATTTTATCGCATAGGTTCATGAGCTAAGAGCGGTGACTCTCCACTCACTGATCTATTGAATCATCTCAGTATTGTGTACGTTAGTAGACATTACAATATTAGAACAGGACTTATATGGGTATAGTTTTCCTTCTACTATTTACTAAAGATCAGAGTGTAAGAAGCTGATTTTTGGATCATAAGCTATGAAATGACATACATACGGTACATGGAAGTATAAAGGCGATTTTCTTTATCAAATTAGCATAGAACTCTATGTAATTATAAGGGATGTAGAGCCACTTAATCTGCACATCTGCGTCATTATATGAAATGTTTCGTATCCAATAAGTATCAATAGATGTCAAAACTGTATTGATCTAGTACTTGTAGTACTAGACCGATCCCCGGAGGGCAAGGCTATCTTCAACCTGAAGACAGTCTGCGGTCTCTCCGGGCTAGACGTACAGGCCCCCTTCAGAAATGGCGCTTCTTCCCAGTGCCATAACTGCCAGCTGTACGGACACGCTGCCCGCTTCTGCTACGCTCGTCCTAGGTGCGTTAAGTGCCTAGGCGACCATGCAATTGAGCATTGCTCGCGTACGAGGGACTCGCCCGACCCACCCAGCTGCGTTCTGTGCGGCACTCAGGGACATACCGCCAACTACCGCGGTTGCCCGAGGGCGCCACGCGCAAACCGCAGGGTGGCAACGGAAAGGAGACCTCCTCCACCTCCCCGTCCCACCTATGATAGGTACCAGCGGGTCAGCCCTAAGCTGACGGTAGTACCTGCCTCACAGGTGACTCCCGCTCCTCTCCCAACAAGAAACGCGTGGTCAAAGCCACCGAGCATGGTAAAAACCATCGTTCCCACTCGCGCCCCGGCCCCGGCACCTGTCCCCGCCCGTACCGCGGCCCCTGCCCGCACCGGCCCCGGTCCGCGCGGCACCCCGGGCACCTCCTGCCCTCATTCCACGCGCCGCTCCTCGCGTCACCCGGCCTGTGGCCCCACCTCCTATGCCACTGATGGACACCTCTCTTCAAGAGGATATAGCGCTAGTCAGCGACCTAGCTATGTCCATCAACATAGAGGAGGTCCGTGCACTAGCGCGCAAGATGCACTCCGCACAGTCACCTGCGGAAGTCATCCAGTACACGCTGGAACATGCCAGCCTTTGAAGCGCTCGTAGCGAAGTTTACTTAGCTGTTCTCAACCGATCAGCAAAGTTAAGCAACGTCGCGCGCGGTCATGAGTTGGATGGGTGACCCCTAGTGACATTACTACTGAGCGTTTCCGTGCTTCGGAGGGCACGTTAAGCCGTCGGTCCCGGTTGTCGTCTTAGGATGGCAGTCGTTATAGCATGGTGGTAGGGCATTTTGCGAATGCCCGCCTGGCTAGCTACCACCCTCAAGTAGAAAATCTGTCGCCAAGCACCTAACGGTGTGTTCCGGCAGCTGTCCTTGAGAGCCAGTACTTCTAGGTTAGCCTGAACAACATCTTCGACCACATCATCACTTACCATCAGGTGAGATAGTGGTCAAAGGCTAACCTATCAGGCATAATAAAAAAAAAAAAAATAATAATAATAATAAATAAGCCTTCTTAGCGCCCTAAAGCGCTTCACCCCCCAAACCCCCCCCCCCAATACACCCACTATGGGTAGTACAACTTTAAGAACGAAACCGCGCTTAGTTTCATTAGCGTCCTTTAACGCTAACGGCCTCTTCAGACAACGTGACCTTGTCCACGACTTTTGTAATACCCACCTGATCGACATTATATGCGTGCAGGAAACCCTACTAAAACCGGGGAAGGTGAACCCCAGGTTTGCCAATTTCAGAACGGTACGTAATGATAGAGTGACCGGTCGTGGAGGAGGCACTCTTATCTATTACAAAAGGTCCCTGCACTGCATCCCCATACCTACCCCGACTCTTACTACTATGGAAGCATCTTGTTGCCTGCTAGCCATGACGGGTCATCAACCCCTAGTCATAGTTTCCTGTTACCTTCCTTGTAAAAAGCGTATCGCCCGCGCTGACTTAGAAGCACTTTTCTCACTAGGAAGCGCCGTCCTTCTGATCGGTGACTTCAACAGCAAACACATCCTGTGGAATTGATTATATAATGTCAACAATCCCAGAGGTGTTATCCTTGAAAGCCTAGTCGCTGACTTAAATTTTGACATAGTAGCTCCACTCACTACCCCTACTTCGACCACGGCCGTCCCGACTTACTCGACATGGCACTTTTCAAAGGCGTAACCCTTCAGTTACGCTATATGGAGGTGTGTCACGAATTACACTCTGACCACCGCCCCATAATACTGCGACTAGGCCCCGACCCAACATCTGACGTACCCTGCCCGACTAAGACGATAGTGAACTGGAAGCTCTTAGGTGAATCCCTAAAGGCTATCAACTCACCCGACCTTGACAAAATCCCTGACGACATTGTGACTAAAGATGACGTATCCCTTGCGATCGACTCGTTCACTAATCACCTCTCAACCGTAGTAGGTGCATCCGCAAAGGAAGTCATAGTGCCGGACGACCGGCGCCTTGTCATTCCAGCGGGTGTGAGACGATTAGTGACACAGAGTAAAGCAGTGACCCGACATTACGACTCCTACCCAAGCAAAGCGAACAAAACTCGGAAACGCCACTTTGAACGCATAGTTGAAAGTCACATGTCCGAGCTGCGTGATCAGAGCTGGGGCGACAAACTTTCAAACCTCGTGCCGAGCCACCAGGCTTACTGGCAACTCGCACGAGGTATGAAAGGTGTCAGACAAAGCGACATGCCCCCCCTATACAGACCGGTCCCCCTCGTCCCAGCGTTCTTTGACGAAGACAAAGCTGAGTGCCTAGCCGACAGCCTAGAGGCTCAATGCTCCCCCAATGTAGATCACGTAGACCAAGCTCACCTCGATACGGTGGACGCTGAAGTCGAACGTAAAAGCTCTGTGGTCATCTCGGAACTCCCCCCTCTCACCCCAGTATCCTTCGCTGAGGTGACGAGACTGATCAAGGACCTCCGCCAACGTAAAGCCCCCGGTGCCGACGGCATCTCTAACAAGGTTCTTAAAATCCTCTCCCCCCCTCTTATTCATCTCCTAGTCAGCATCTTCAATGCAGCAATGAACCATTGTGTGTTCCCTGACACCTGGAAATGTGAAAATGTCATTGGCATTCACAAACCAGGCAAAAATTCCTCTGATCCCACTAGCTACCGTCCCATCAGCCTCCTCAGCGCCCTGGGGAAGCTCTACGAACGGATCCTAGCGAACCGTCTCCAGTCCCATGCCCGGGAACACCACCTTATTCCCAATGAACAGTTTGGGTTTAGACCTAAACACTCATGCGTCCAACAGGTGCACCGCCTCACGGAGCACATCCTTGAGGGTTTCAATAAGAAACCCAAACCCCAATCGACGGTAGCAGTCTTCCTCGACGTAGCGAAAGCTTTTGACAAAGTCTGGCACAACGGCTTGATTTACAAGCTATACCACTTTGGCGTGCCAGAGCGTCTTGTGCTCAGGGTGAGCACAAGACGCTCTGGCACGCCGAGACGCACGCAAAACTTCCTAAGGGACAGAAGCTTTCGCTACCGCGTGGAAGGCACCCTTTCCACTCCCCATCCAGTCAGAGCCGGAGTCCCTCAGGGCTCCGTGCTATCACCCATCCTTTTCGCGCTGTATACCAGTGACATCCCTCGCGCCCAACCCAACGTTTTTATAGCCCAATACGCGGACGATACCGCCATTTATTCCACTGGCTGGCATATAAATAGACAGAGGTATTTCGTCATTCAACGGGCCATCACCGAGATCGGTGACTGGTTCCGAAAATGGCGCATCGCGGTCAATCCAGTTAAAAGCACAGCTATGTGCTTTACTGAGAGAACCCGCCCCCGCTATCCGAAGCCACTAATTCTGTTCGATGAACCCATCCCCTGGGTGAGAACAACCAAATATATTGGAGTAACCCTTGATCGGAATCTCACCTTCAAAGATCACATCAATACTGTCCGTAACAGGGCGGCCTTTGTCATGGGTCGCCTAAGTCCCTTAATCTGTAAAGAAAGTAAAATGTCACTTAGTAACAAGAAGACACTTTACACTGCTTGCATCCGCCCCATCATGACGTACGCATCCGTAGTGTTCAGTCATGCTAGTGAGGCCCACCTACATTAGCTTCAAGCCCTCCAAAACCGGTTTCTTCGCAGGGCAACCGGCGCTCCCTGGTACGTCCGGAGCGCCGAGTTGCACTGCGACCTAAACCTTCCCTCTTTAGCGCAGTTCAATAAGGGCTGCGTCCACCGACACTTTGATCGAGCCCCCCACCACCCGAACCCTCTGGTTGTCCAGGCAGCGAACTGACTGCCTCCTCCGACCCATACTTCAAACCTCCCCGTCGCCGACCACGGCAGGTATTGGACGACCCGGATGACCCCATCGCAGCCATTACGTTGGCAGCTTTAGCTTTGTCCGCAAGTCTTCCTGGTAACATCTCCAGGTGTGCGGTAATTAGAGGTTACACCATCAAGCACCGAGCTCGCCGGCGAGCTCGAGGCAAAAATAAAGTCCCGATTAGTGTCTCTCCAAATAGTCACAGAGCAATATTCAATAGGGCACATTCTCAACGGTACAACACTGCAGTTGTACCGGGGCATTTAGTTCCGATTCCCCCTTTGTCTCTCGGCTGCGAGACAAGCCGAGGTCCGAACCACAGTGGTGCCCTTGAGCTCGCTGTCACCCCTCCCGATAGTAGCGTGGCGTTTTCGGCGCCCGCAGGAGACGGAGGTACAAGGCGCTTTTCGCCTTATACGCCCGTCTCAGAAGAAGTGCCTTCGGCACTTCTTCCTCCTGGGCTATAGAGGGCCTCCCCTCGCCCAAAACCCGGTGGAGCTGAACGTCCGTATAGCGTTAGTCAGCATCTATGTCCTGCCTAAAAAAAAAAAACTGTTTTGCCACTATCAGGGGTAAAAAAACATTACATGGAGTAATCTATCTGAAAAAATAAATGGTATTTATAAAAAACTGTGTCTGGAACGATATTGTTGAGTAAAGCAGTAGAGTAAAGCAATAATGGCAATAGTATGCCACGCAGTCAGTCCATGGTTTCTAATCTGCCACGTGAGCTTGAGCCATATCACGTGATGGTAGGGTTATTTGCGAATGCTAGACTGGCTAGCCACCACCCTTAGTGAAAAATCAATAGACTACATAATATATTTAGGCAGCTGTTCTTATTCTAGGCTTAGCCTGAACCTCATGTTCGACCTCAACACCATCACTTATCATTAAGTGATATAGTGGTCTAAGGCATCATCAGTTATAATAAAAATATAATGAATTAATACGAGTTCTACTTCTCTAAATGTGTTTCAAGTACAACAACAGCGCAAGTTTATACAGTTCGTTATCGAACGCACTAAAAAGTCGACGAAGGCACTAACTGCCACTAATGTACTACCAACATTTTTATAGCCAGTCGTATAAAAGCAACCGGTGCACTGTGAAAAACTAGAAATGCCCAGTTGCATTTCAAATTAACCAGGTCGACCTTTTGGACGGCGAATACAAATTTTGGTGGACAGAGTAAAAACGCTTCTCGTACAGTACACACAGTGAAAGTTCTACAAAATAGGATCTCAAATGTCGCACGCACACTTTTGCAAAGTTAAACGGCAGTGTAGCACAGAATAAAATTGACCAGGAGGATCTCTCCGCAAAGACGTTTAAATAAATAAGCAAGTCTGCTACTACGCAATAAAGAGCATTTCAAGTCGCACACCGCTGAGTACCTAACATTTATATTCACCTACAAGGCGCTTCTCTTTCTATCGCGTAGCTCATGTCTCTTCTGACGCGGTACGTGGGTAAGTGTTGTGATCTTGTGATATACGTACATATAGTACCAATAACTATTAAAGCAATTTAATACATATCAAACATAAAGAAAAATAGTTTTCTGCTAATACTAGGTAGTATTAGCGGCAATCCAATGTTAAGTATGCCCGTCTAGACGAATACGCTGATGTACTTGTAGATTTGTACCTAAAATGTGGAGTGCGATAGACCTGATTGTACGGTCAATTCAAGCCAACTTGAGCGCATAATTCTATAAATTCACCGATAGACTAACTGTTAATAACGCCTTGAACAAGAAATGTGCCGTATATATCCCGGTGTAAGAATATGTAACCGACCAAGTGCAGATTGTTCTGACACCCCGAGGCACCATAACATAATGTACCAATATTAGTATTTGATTAAATATCAAAAATAAAATTATTAGACTCATGCTAAGGATCTGTATAATACTTATATACTTGTAAGTCTGACCAGCACCTGGCTGATTTTTGTTATTTTTTATTGTACTTTAGATGTTGGACTATATTCGTATTAAGTTCGACGTTTGTGTGTATTACCATTCTTGCGATAGAACTGAATAAAAAAACGTTAACAATTTATATATGGATTTAAAAAAATTACAACCTTTTTATTTATAACATATAGTTATGGTTCTTAGGGCCTGTTTCAGAATGTTCGAGTAAGTTTCGGTTATACTACACAGAATATATTTAATAAATAAAACACTATCTTTGCGTTTCACAGTCATCGATTTAGCCTAACCATCGGTTAAAGCTTGAAACGCGCTGCATGTTAACTGTCATTTTTATCATTCAGTTATTTTATGTTCTGGGTAGTATAACCGGAACTTACTCGAAAATTCTGAAACAGGCCCTTAATTAAATAATGTTGGAAAGCTTATCCGATTAACAGGCGTTATTGCCAGAATCGCAATTTCTTCGCAAATTTAAGATATAATTGTATAACTAAAAGGTTTGTTTATAGTTGCTAGTCATACTGTATCACTGTAGATATCACAGTATTAAATATATTTTACGTAATAGCGCAATCACAATATTAAAAACCAATTTGACTAAATATCCATACCGTATTCGTTATATATACTAGTGAACAGCTAACCTCTTTGCGGCTCCGAGCGGGACGTCGCGTTTATTGGGACAATGAAATTAGCATAGTAATGAAAAATATTGGTGGACTCGACGCTGCGGTCGACGGCCAGCCTTTCTCGGCTCTCTCCGCACCCAATTTATCAGTGGTTGCGGATAAAATTACATACTGACACAATACAAAAAGCTTTTTCAGAGTAATTTAGTGTATCCTTGAGCATGTACTGTTCTAAAGTGCTTAAATGCCTTTTTTACCGGTCTAATTTTAATACTAGACAACTTTCTGTATAATTTTCGTTCCCCTTCATACAAAAAACAAGTCTAAGTAAAGTATGCGGTACTATTGAGTAATATACTACTACTTGGTAAAATACAACGCTTGTAAATAAGCTAATAAAATTGAAGGCAAACAATGAAAGGAATAATATGAATCAAGAGTCGGATATGACCCCGCGACTATCCACCTCTGGGACCTGGACAATCTGGACATTCCTTAATTTTTAAATACCTCTGGATCTGGTGAGGACTATCTGGCCATCCACGTCAATATATAGTAGTAAAGGTGAATTACAGTTCATATTGGCCTAAGGTTTTTATTATATAAGCATTATAAAAGGACGTATAAACATATATAGTAAAAGTAATTTAAAGAACAAACAAGACTAATTTTACAATTATAAAAAGCAATCCTTCGGCTGGCCTCATCTTACTACACTTGTCTCACTCAGTTTGCGTATAAAATATTTGGTAGCAGTATAAAACATAATAGTAAAATATCAATATTAATAATAGGTACTCCGTGCTTTGTTAGCTAAAGTGTACTTTATTGCGTAATTTCTAGAGGCGCTTATTTATTGTAATGGCTTTGCGAAGTGATTCTTCTGTTACTTTTTATTCTGTGATAAGGGTATTACATAACTTTTTTGTTACTAATAAAGATGACCTATACTTAATGGTTGTTATTAATAAAGAGGACCTATACTTAATGGTTTCTATTGACCCTTACTATAGAAGACGAAATCCAATAACAAATATAATTGGCTATACCTACTACACCCATTACTAGCCCATTGGTAGTCATATAGAATTAGTTTGCTACGTTTTTCGTACACGCGTTAGGTACATAATATATAGCGAGTAATAATCTAAATAATACTAATACTAATTAATATGTATACAAATATATATCATACCGAGTGGGGAGGGGTGGGACGGAGGGCCGCTACTCATACATTATTGTAGTAGTATAGAGGTAAAAGGTCATAAAGAAATGCAAATTACCTGTTTCACATGAAATCAATTTCATCAGTTTTCGGAATGTATGATTATTGGATTTTGTAACCCACTTCCCAGTCAGGGTGCGCAGTAAACCTTTATTTAATTATAAGCTATGCAAGGGCAGATTTGCGAGGTTTACAGCTACGAAAAGCACTAGTATTAAGTTTAATCATCATAATATATTGGTATGTGGTTGTAACAAAATTGCAACAAGAGTAAATTAAAATAGCCTTTTATAATAAGAAGCAAAATCTTAGTAAATTAATCTTGTACATCACCTTATCATAAAAACTTGGTATATATTATTTACTTGTAGAGATAGTTAATAGCCTGGGTGTTTGTGGCGTCATGTCGGTATACCTAGGTAGGATATTTTGGCGGTAAGTATAACCACTAAATTATTGCATGTGTTTATTAAGATACTATATTTGTCTTTAAGCAATGATGGCCGAGCGGTAATAGCTATGGACTGCCGTGCGGCAGTACCCTGGTTCGATCCCCACCGCCGGCTTGAGCTTCACCGCATTGTGGAAGGGCATTTTGCGATTGCCCGCCTGGCTAGCTACCACCCTCAAGTAGAAAGTCTGTCGCCAAGCACCTAACGGTGTGTTCCGGCAGTAGTCCTTGAGAGCCAGTGAAATTACAGGCACAATGAGACTTAACAACTATGTCTCAATGTTACGGGCGCAGTGCAATTCGTCACTTGTGATTAATTGCACTGTTATAGGCAGAGGTTATTCCACTTAACATCAAGTGGGCCTCGAGCTTGTTCCGTCACAATAACATAAAAAAAAATGTTGGTAATTTACTCTACTATTTCATAAGAAGTAGGTAATATTGGTGGAATCATCACTTAATTAATTTTTTGTAAATATTAGTTACATTAAGTCGTAAAAATGACTAAAGTTCCGGAAGAACAATCATCAGTGAAAAATAAAAGCTATGCAAATATATACCTATTATCGGAATAGCTTATGCGGTAAATGGTAGAAGTATATTTATAGCTATTGTGTGAGTTAATTAAACGATCGCTGTCACATGGCCCCGGTCAGGTATCGGTTGGACGTTTTTACAAATTGACAACCAGAAACATGAACCGTACGTAACGCTTGTTAGTGTGATATACTCACAATTACGCGTTCAATAAAACCGGCTTAAATATAAAATGGATAACGCCATGATAGAGATAGGATTTTTTATAGTTTTTAATTGGCGTCGTACGGTTTATACATATTCTAATCGTCAAATAATATGTTACACAACTATAACTTATATAAAAGTTGTATTCAAGGAACAATTATTTTAACGACACTTTATTCACCTTATCAGCTGATTTTCAGTGATATTGTTGTTAAAATTGTTTTTTTTTGTTTGTTTTTATGAGACATAAGCTGGAGAAGAGTTTTTTTTTTCTTTTTTTTTGTGCCCACCTCTTTTGGTCTTACCATTAATGTGGGCCGAAACAAAATACAAGAGGTTAAAAAAAACGTATTTAAACCTAAACACACATAATATTATATATACATGCCACCGCGCACGTAGCTAAACGCGTTGGTTTGGGAGGATCTTTAGAGTTCCGTAGTACGTTTGAACTCAGTCGGAACAATAGCTTATCCTTCCCTTAACCCACGCACATGGGGTCGGTAGACTTAGTTATCTCCGTGAACAAAAAGGAAGATACGAGTTTATAAGTACCTATTCTAAAAATATATTTGGAGTTCGGTTTAATGGCTGGTCAACTCTGACAGTAACCTTCCTAAAAACCTCACGTACCAACGTGAAGTGAAAAATAGGGATGAAGTTGACGCAACACCAATGTCTATTTGGAGGAAAAGTCGGAAATATATCCTCGATATTTTGTTATTTATGACAAATTGTGAAAACATTTTTTTTGTTATTATGTGTTCCATAGAATATTTGACGGATAAATGTTCGTGATCATATACTTGTGTAGGCAAATTGTGCAAGAAATACCATTAGTGTGGTTTTTCCTATGGGAATCTATTTTTAGATTGTTGAGCTGGGAGCTGAAACTATCGCCAGTTAATTGCACCTACCATTTTATTCAGTAAAACAGTTTACTTCCCCGAGTCAGCGGACCCGGACCTATGAATAATGTAGCGCCACGGCAAAATTTTAATGTATTCCGGATTTATCTATTCGTGTACAGTACAAAGGTTCTTTGACTATCCGTCGGTGTAGGAAATTTCGTGAATAAAATAGAGATAATATTTTACAAACTATTTTGTCATGTAAGCGTTATGCTTTGAGAAATTATACCCGAATAACAGGGGTGTTTTCATGACGTTAATAATCTATACAGCTTGGTGCTCTATATAAAAGGGTTTGTTATGTATAGCAAAATAAAATACGTTTAAAATAATGCTTGCTCAAAAAATAACCTATAACAAATGCAATATTTAAAGGGTTCTGTAAAATAAAATGGAACCCTATTACTACACATCGGCCGTCCGTCCGTCCGTCTGACCTTCAAGGGCTGTATCTTTTAAATGGTTAAATATTTTCAGATTGAAATTTTCACTGAACAAATATGTAACCGTTCTAAAAACGGTGAAAATATAGTAATTAAAATATTATAATAAAATAACATATATTTAATGTAATTAATATTAACGCCATCTATTCAGTTACCGCAAAATGGAATTATCTATCGGATCACAATAAGATCTCACTACCTGTGCTACGCGCTGAAGTAATTCATCAATAAACCGATAGAGGTCTCATATTCTTAAGCCTTAGTTTCCCTTCAGATTGAAAGAAAACTTTCAATCCGAAATAAATAGATGTCGCCTTGGAGGTAGAAGCTTTTTATAATATATCTGCATAACTAAATAATTATTCAAACCTTAAAATAAATAACAATAATTATTTGGACTATATAATATGAAAAATATAGATCCAAAAATATAAAACATTTCTTTTAATACTTGCTCATTCACTCTGAATCTCAATAGTTTGACAGTTCTGCACTGTCAAACTATTGAAAGTCAAAAGAATCACCACGAGTGATTTTTTAACTTCCTATTAGACGAAAGTTTTGTTTCAAAATTCATTTGAATAGGCTTGAGTGATTGGAGAAATTATTCCAACGGTTTAGTGGCCTTTTGCATTACCATATATGGTAGCGAAATGGACCTCAAACATCCGGTGAAATTGATGACCGTCCTACAAGAAAAATCGGCATCACTTCGCCACGAGCCACGCACTGACCAACACAATTAAATTCCTACGTTTGAAAGTTGTTCATAGAACTTAATAAAGTATTATAATTTAACCTCAGAAAACCCTAGACTCTGGATAAGTTGTGAAATATGTATTTAACCAAAAATGCATACCTAATCTCTAAAATTCCTTGTGCTAATTGTGTAATTATTCTTGGTATGTACTCTCAATGCTATTTACTGTATTTTATTATGTGTTTTAACATGCTTTTAGCTCTTCTAGCCATTAGCATAACTCACTTGTTTAACTTGTGTATATTTTTCTGTGCTTTTCAACAATTCTACTGTATTTCTATCTACGCCCTTCTGGCAAACTTTAAAGGGTGTTTCTGGTGTCTCGCAATTCACGAGGGACCTAGGCTAGTCCCTTTATGCTCGGTAGTGAACGGACCTCGTCGATTGTGCGCATCCAGACCAGCAACATACCTACTTGGCCCTTCTGGCATTCTAAGCGGCTGGTGGTTCGCATCCGCGAAGGGCCTAGCTAGTCCCTTTATGCTCGGTAGCGGAAGCCTTAGTGGATGCGAATTCTTCACCAACAGCATCTACTTCTCTGGCCCTTATGGCATCTGTTGTTTGCTGGCGGGCCACATACCTAAAGGCCCTCTGCGAGTCCTTATATGCTCATTAGCAGAGGGACAGTGGACCCACCAGCTCAGCATCTTACTGGACCCATCATGACCGGAGCACATGTGCTTTCCAGGGTTCCAGTATCCGGATTCCAGTACAAGATTACAGTACGAGGCTGACTGCCAGTACCTGACTGCCGGTACCTGACTTTCTACTGAACTCCGGCCGTCCTCTGACCACCAGCACCGACTGCGGCCAACCGTCTCTACAGCACCTAGCTGGGACAGTCTACCGGCGCGGCATTGTGGAGGTGAGCCACTGCACGGCATACCTGCTGCTGAGCATTGTCTCATTTACTAGCGGACCGGAGATAAGTCCTACAACAAGGAAGCTTGCTAATTGCCATACCTGTCTGAGAGCCACGACCCTTCTCTGCATTATACTTACTAAATTCTCTTCTCTTGTTTCTATTTCTATGCTCCCTGCTACCAATCTTAGGGTGGCAGGTGATTGATTAGGTGTTATTTTTTAAATGGGGTCAATAAGCAGTCATTCTTTATCTATAGATAACTACTTCTTAAGGCTTTTTAAAAATCATTTTGGCTATCATCATTAGCGTCATCACAACCATCAACCGGAATGTTCACAGATCAGCAAAGGACTTCCCTGTTCGGCGAAATTGCCAGCGAATTTGTTAATTTGAAATTAAACGACAGTGCTTCTAATCACCTATGAAGTATACCATGAGTTATTGCCAACTTGTACTTGGATAGTATGATACTATCCAAGTGCCTACAAGTAGTTCTGTCAGATTCCTATTACAATTTTTTTATCTATAAATGGAACCAACTTCTACACTCAAAAGTGTTAACTGACTTATCGATTTTTTTCACAATTTTTATCCTTACGGGATTGCTTGTTATTCATTGTAAATGACTATATCATCAAGGAAAATACTTTCAGTTATTGAAGTGTAGCTCAAAAACGGCTGGACCAATTTTGATATAATTTAAATGAAACTACACGGCATCATCTTTTGAATAAAATAAAAATCATCAAAATCAGTTCACCCAGTCAAAAAAAAGTTGTGAGGTAACAAACATTAAAAATATATAGTCGTATTGAGTACCTCCTCCTTTTTATGAAGTCGGTCAAAAAGAGAAAAACTATGGCCAAAAAAATTAAAATCGATTTGTGGGACACGAAACCCTGTGCATAAAACACTTTGGGTGTTAAAAGTCACAAAAAAAAAACTACAGGCAAAGTTATGGCTTTAAGGACCGCATTCCATTGGACAGTTAGCCACATTCTTTAGCACTATTTCATAAAATAGCCATACATATTCTCCATTTTTATTTTTTGTTATTTTGTACCCTAAAACCAAACTCGTTTTACAACACCATACAAAGCTGTAACAGTCGTATAAAATACAGAAATAGCTAAATTACATACAATAAACGCCTCAATGGCTTGAATTATAAAACGGTGGAATAATCTTAGTGATTAATCTATCAATGGCAGGGCTACGACCTACCAACGTGTGGTTAAAAATACTACCAACTTACATGCGGACAATCATTATAACAATGTTCATTCACTCGCTATGAGTGTGAATTATTTATGAGGAAGAAACTAGAAAATAACGGTTGACGTTTCGACTGCTTCAGTATAATTGTGATTATACTTTTATGTGGTTATATTAAGCCAACTGCGTAGCTGTGTGTGTGTAGCTAGCTAACTTATGTTTGACGTCAGTATTAACGTAAGACCTTGAGGAAATATCAAAGGTCTCTACCAAATCTCAAATAAACAAAAGTTTGCAATTATTTCTGTTGTCAACACATGCTAGTGACAAAAGTTTGTATAAACTGGTTCTCCACCGAGCAAAAATTTGCAACTTTTATGTTAACAACAGGTGTTGATGACAAAAGTTTTCTTTGAGAAGACTTTGATATGTTGGAGACGCGGTTTTATAACAAAACTAGTATTTACTGATATACGCCGGGTTAGAATATCACCTACCCATTTCTTCCTGTGGGGTGCCGGGTTAGAATGTCACACCCCATATCTACCTGCGGGTGTCGTAAGAGTCGACTAAAGGTATATACCGAGAGGTGGGCAGCAGTGCCTTCTGAGGAACTGCAAACCCCAAGACGCCTGCCAAGCGTGGGCATTAAGGCAAACCCCGCTAAATGAGGGAGGCTGTGTTCAGTAGTGGACAATCCGGCTGATACAGTATTTCATCCCGTGGGTGTCACAGGAGGGAAAAGTGTGCCAAATGAGCAGATGTGTAGGGTTTTGTGTGCATGAGACGCATGACAGGGCTGTATACCATCATAGTGCCCTGCCAGGGTTTCATACAATATGTTCTTGTGTTCTTGTCTTAGACGTTGTTAGCGTAAATATATTATTCGTAAAATGTTCTTGTGTTTCATCCAGTGTGATAAGGAAAACATTTTGTATGAACCTGAAACTGTGCCCGATGAATGGAAATAAGCTCGCTCCCTATTACATGGGACCAAAACCCAATTTGCGAAACGTGGGTGTATATATACCTCTGTCCGCCCTTTCGGGGAATACAGGCGTGATTACATGTACCTATGTATTTAGTATTTACTCCTGTGAGTGCTGGGATTAGGAATATATTCCAAGCACTGGTCGTAGTAACTAAATATAATCTGAGTTTTCTTAAGTAATGTGATGATTGATTATACTTTAGGAATATACTAGAGCTACAAATGCTGGTATATCGATATATCATCGGATAGGATATTATCGTAAAAGTTATTAGCATTACTTTGGGCATTTTATTGAAAATTATGTCATTTTGGTTGACAATACAATACAAAACACTTTACTAAACACCAATAGAAAAATACAAATAAAGAAGAAGTTCTAAAAACTAATGTTAAAAGGGCGGACTTATCGCTTAAAGCGATCTTTTCCAGTCAACCTTTGGATGTAGAGGTTGGCGAACACAATAAATTAATTACATATATCTACTTATGTGAATCAAATGCTTAATTTCAATACAATAATAATTAGGTTACATAACAGGTTGAATTTTCTTAACTATAGCTTATACAATACATAAACATAATAGATACTATGAAACTAAGTACTTATACTACTTAATACGAGTACTACATTCTGTTAAACATTACGGATACGGACTAAAATTTCAATGATATGGATAGTGGATAAATAATGGTCTTTAATTTGACTTTTGAATACAGCAATAGACTGAGCTTATCTTATTTTAACCGAAAGTTTATTCCAAAGTCACGCCACCTGAACATAAAAGAGCTGCCATAGAAGTGACTTCGATGACTTCGCAAATTCAGCGTAAGATTTTCAGATTATCTGAGGTCGCATGAGTGGGAGCAATGCGGGAACTTAAAACGTTCCTACAAATACAGTGGGGTATAAAAATAAAGGTAAAGGGATTAAATAAAATGCTGTCAAGAAGAGACAATATGTAAGTATCCCGGAGGAGACGAATAGGCAGCTACTTGAGTCTTGTACGAAATTGAGATCATATTTTTGGAGACAGAAAATAAATCTGATACAGTAATTCTGGAGAACCTCAAGCTTATATAGCTGTTCCTCCTGATTGAGGTAGCAAGCATCGGCATACAATGCTGCATACAATCAAGAATGAGCAAAAGTAGAGATTGTGCGAGCGTAACATTAGTGGCAGTAGAAAGAAAATTACGTAGCCTTTAAAGAGAGCTACTGGATGCAAAGATTATATGAATGATTTCGGTCAGCTTGTCAACTGGAGCCTGTGTTAGAATACATAATAATACATTCATAAACAATACATTCATATAAAAATTATTTCGGTACTTTCTCTACAAAATACACGTTCACTTTTTGTTCACTCGTTTGTTCGAATGGTGCCATACTTTTAAAGTTAAGTACTGCATTTTTTATACTCCTATATTAAATTAATTATTAAGAGACACCACTCCCCATACATTCGGAAATGAACAGAGTTAAAACAAAATTTCAATAATCTCAGTCTCTGGCTGCGCACTATTAATCTGCAACAAAACTTCACGAATAGAAGTGATAAAAATACTTTGACATTCCCTTTGGCGAGTAGTCGAGTTATTTGCCATCATTAATGACATCAAAAACGTTGATTGAAATAACTATAGCATAGACTGTAGCGGTCTCAGACCTACGTAGTTTTTAGTAAATATTTGTTCCATTGCCAGGTTACTGAAACAATCTTCCAATGTCTTTCGGGAGTGACTCAAGCCAAGGTCCGAATCACAGTGGCGCCCTTGAGCTCGCTGTCAACCCCTTCTATAGTAACGGCGCGTGTTCGGCGCGCGCAGGAGACGGAGGTAGAAAGCGCTTTTTGCTTTCTACGCCCCTCTCGGGAGAAGTGCCTTCAGGACTTCCCTCTCCCATGCTATAAGAGGGACTTCCCTTGCCCAAAACCCGGTGGAGCTAGACGCATTGATATATGCCGAGGAGTGCCGGGCTGGAATATCACCCCCCATTGCTACCTGAGGCGACTAAATGTAAAATGCCGGAAGGTGGGCAGCAGCGCTTTCTGAGGAATAGTATATAACGGATAAGTATATAATGGCGAATAATGTCCAATAGTAACAATTACAGCTAATCGCGTCATCTCTAAATAACAATAAACATCACGGCAGAAGAGTAGGAAGATTGTCGAGTTATTATTAAATATGGATTTTCGCAAAGTAACGCCTGAATCTATTTATTATCTATAGGAAGATTGTGTTGAAGTGATATTATATTATAAGTAAATACGTATGAAATAGATGATGAATTTCGCTGTTTGAATTTTGATTTTCATATGCCCACAACATGTTGGTTGTTAACGCACATTCTCCGTTTTTATAATCTGGATTGTTTTTCTTTGTTTTTTTAATTTTGATATTTTTCGTACAAACGAAAACCTTGTTTAACGGACGGTTAATTGGCGGTGTGATCAAATTGGTCCCTTTTTCATTTGACTGAATTAATTGCAAAATGTTTGACTTTTTATAATAGAAGCAAAGGAATTAAGTGCAAATTAAATAAGAACTTTCGTAAGTTGTACATATATTTTGTCAATTGAATGAATACAAATTACGTTCATCAGCCGAGTAGTTCGATCTTGATTGGTTTCGCAAATTCTAGAGTTAATTTTGCAAGAAATGTTTACATCACCCTATGCGGACGCGGTCGGGAGCGAAGTACTGCGAAATACCCAAGAACAAAAGTAGGCATTCAGTCACCAAGCACTGTACGATGTTTTCTAGCAGCTGTCCTTAAAATCCAGTTTCTATTCTATTCTAGGCAAAGCCTACATTTTAACTTTCTATCTTCCTGTCTCTCACGAGAAAATACCTTAATCCGACCTGAAGAAAAGTGTTCCTTACTCATTACACCAAAGTGTACATTAACGTAAGGCGCCTTTACATCACAGTTCGTGCGAAGTTCACTTAAACAAAATAACCACCATATTTGGCACAAAATATACCCTAACTCGTTATAAGTAACTCTCCTATCTTTACCATTAAGTACGTATATATCCCCGTTCTGAGCTCCCCTAAAACAATGCATTGAGGTCAAACACCATAAAGTTTTATACGCTGCATAATATTTCACATCACGCAACCCTTAGCTCCTCGTTTATCGGTGTAAAACAGAATCAATTTTACGAAAAATCTCAAAAGTCACGTTCTTAGAGCGTCTTCACGCATAATCCGCAGATACCTTTAATGAATGAGTTTCATAAAAGCTTTTTGGTTTATTGTAAACAAGGTAAGAATTCATTAGCAGGCGCTTAAGTAACGCCGGGCCCCTTGTACGTGACTCCAAGATGATAAAACGGAGAGACGGCGTCTTAGGACCTTCACGGGTCTTAAATTAATAAAAGAAATTTTCTATCTGGCTCACGAAAATCGAAAGTGAGCTGACACTTTTTGTTCGGAACTTTGGTGACATTATCATCGATTAGGCATCAGACAATGTGCCTATTTAGCCGTGACATTGGCCGTTTTCAATATCGTTTCAAAAGTGTGACGTCATCTCATTTGTAGACTGCCTGTCTTTGTTGTATTACGTTCAAATGTAAAAGCTGCTTTGAGTTGATCCAGTTATAGGTGTCATAAGAGGCGACTAAGGGTAACTCACCAGAAGGTGGGCAGCCGTGCTTTCTGAGGAACTGATATCTCATACTGCGATTCCCAAGCTGCCTGCCAAGCGTGGGAATTATGGCAAACCCTCCCATATTGGGGGAAGCTGTGTTCACCAGTGGACTATCCGGCTGATAGAGTACAGTACAGTATATATATATATATATATATATATATATATATATATATATATATATATATATATACCTAGGTACTTAGAATAAGTTTTGAACTAATAATAATAAATATAAAAATACTGAACTGTGTATACATACTTCATGTACATAGAATGTACGAAAATATATATTTATTTATTAAGCAACAACCGCTGCGGTTATGGCTTGGATAGGTTACCTCTAGTGGCTTTACTACTGAGCGCTTCCGAGGTTCAGAGGGAACGTTAAACCTTCGGTCACCGTTGTTGTCTTAGTTTTTTTTTTTATGTTATTGTGGAGGAACAAGCGCGAGGCCTACCTGATGTTAAGCGGTATCCTCTGCCTATAACAGATGCATTTCATCACAAGTGACGAATTGCACTGCGCCCATCACCTTGAGACATAACTGTTAAGTCTCATTTTGCCTGTTATTTCACTGGCTCTCAAGGACTGCTGCCGGAACACACCGTTAGGTGCTTGGCGACAGATTTTCTACTTGAGGGTGGTCGCTAGCCAGGGCATTCGCAAAATGCCCTTCCACCACGCGGTGAAGCTCATGCTCTGGGCGGGATTCGAACCATGGACCTGCTGCGCGGCAGTCCATAGCCAATGCCACTGAGCCATCACTGCTTCATATAAATTCTGGATAGCAGTCCTTATAGTATGGTGGTTGGAAATTTATTCATTTATTCATTTTACGAGAGCTAGCCTGGTTAGCTACCTCCAAATAGAAAATCTGTCGCCACGTACCTAACGCTATGTTTCGGCAGCTGTCCTTGAGAGCCAGTAATTTTAAGTTAGAACGACACCTTCGACCATATCATCACTTACGATTAGGTGTGATAGTGGTGAACGGCTAGCCTATCAGCTACATAATAAAAGCTATAAATAAAGAATACTGGATATACTTTTACAATTTAACATGTTAGATGTCCTGGACCGTGGTATCTGGTCCAGCAATAATTATTTGAGAGTTCCTCAAACATTTGCATTTTTATATAGCTCATAGGCTATATAGCCTTTGATCACTAAACCTGATGTTAAGCGATGATTGGGCCAAAGATATAGTTTTAGGCTACCTAGAATTGAAAAACTGCCGAAACACACACTTAGGTGATCCTAAAACGGCAGATCTCGTCGTCGTAGTGAAATATTTTTTACTTGAGGGTGGTAGCTAGCCAGGCGGGGATTCGCAAAATGGTCTATCACCACGCAAAAAAAAATGCTGGGCTAGAAATGACGCTACAAGACAGTAGTTAATTTGAAGACTGGATTATAACAAACCCACACCAATTTTCTAACGCTCTCAACAACGCGGAATAGCGTGCGACACGCCACTAACACAATCCCACTTCACATTCCCAGAACTGTTTCTTCAAACCTTACTTTACTTCATAAATAAACTGGTAATCTTTTCCGCCTCGCTCAAATTGAATTTATAGTCAACAAAGCTGTTTCCCGGCGACCACGAAAAGATAAACTGAGATTTGCCGCGTAGCAATTAAAACTTTACCTTAGAACTAACTTCGTTAGCAGCTAGTGTTTCCCGAGGAAGGATTATAAACGCAGCGGAGAAATATGTCCGTCTTTACTTTTGAGAGCAAAGTCGCAGTCGTGGATCGAATCGGCCAACTGGTAAATTAAACTTAAGAATTACTACACTAATTAAAGTGTCTCGTGTAGATTTACTTGCACATTGAAGCGATATTACCCTTACATACTGAAGTTGAAACGTCAAATTAAGTGCCTGAATTGAAGTCAATGTGACGGTTATATTAGTGGAGTATTCGACAAAACCTTTGATATATTACGTAATTTTGTACTAATAATTTTAGTTGAAGTAGGCAGGTAATTATGTACCTCGTATTAATCTCCGTACCAATCTATCATGTCAAAGTTATTTTATAGCATATTTTTGTTGATATACACACAAATTTCTTTAAAATTTTCACTGTTATAGTCTGTCTACATTTTATATTTTTACTTTCATAACCTGATTGGCATCTTCGTAAAATTCTTTGGTAAGGGCAAAAAGGTATTTGTTTTTGTAGCTTTTTATCAGTTTAAAGATATCGTACCGTACTCTCCCCCCATTAAAGTGACTATAAGGGGATTTACTATGCTAAATCCCCAACGCTTGGCAGGTGTCATGGGGATCGCAGTAACAGATAACAGTTCCTCAGAAGGTGCTGCTGCCCACCTTTTGTTATTACCCTTAGTCGTCTCCTACGACACCAAAGGGAAGAGATTCTATCCCGGTTTCTATCTTCTATGTTAAATGTTTTTTTATGATAAGAGCTCAAATTTCAACCAACAAGTTATTACATACTTTACAGTGTTAGAAGTTGGTAATAGTTGTCTTATGTTTCTCCAGTTGTACATATTGCTTACAACTTCGATTGACAATCCCTCACAAAATCACTCGGCAAGAGTAGTTAAGTCGTATTAGTAAGTCATCCATGTATACAATAAGTTATCCGTTTGCACTCTACAAACTGTTATACAATGCTAAAAGTGCTATTCTGAGCAGCTTAATATATTTATAGGTAGATTTTAGCTACTTAAATGATGTGATTTTGCTATTAGGTCAATGTATTGTCAGATTTTACTAAAAATCATAAACATTTTCAATAGGTTTCTTAATAAAATATCTACACAGAGATGACGATCTTTTATAAAATATTATGAATGGAGTTTCATTACATTGTTAAGAAAAAGCAAGTTCATCGCTATTGAAATAAATGAAATGGTATTTTTATTATGAAAAGCTTTATTCAATCCAAAACATCTTTCACTGGAATTGATGGGCTAAGGGATCGATTAATCCTTTCGATCTTGCCGGTGTTAATCCACAACTGTTCGATTAGCCCTTACTCTGATTATCTGAGTAAAATTTCAAAGTATTTGTGATACAAAAAAAACTTAATTTTAATTCATTGATATATAAGGTGGATATTAATATATCGACAATACTGCGGGGTATTTAAGGTGTGGCGCGTAGGCTTTGAGAATGATAGCGAATTTCAAGGTATTCCTACTCCATTACTACCAACCTACTCCTTTTAAAGCAGTGATGGCTTAGTGGCATTGGCTATGGACTGCCGTGCAGCAGGTCCATGGTTCGAATCCCGCCGCGGGCTTGAGTTTCACCGCACGGTGGAAGGGCATTTTGCGAATCACCGCCTGGCTAGCCACCACCTTCATGTAGAAAATCTGTTGCCAAGCACCTAACAGTGTATTCCGGCAGCAGTCCTTGAGAGCCAGTGAAATTACAGGCACATGATACTTAACAACTATAGTCTCAAGGTGACGGGCGCAGTTCAATTCGTGACTTGTGACGAATTGCATCTGTTATAGGCAGAGGTAAGTCCGCTTAACATGAGGTGGACCTCGTGCTTGATCCGTCACAATTACATTAAAAATAAACATATTTAATCATTAATTTAGCTAAGCATAATTTTATACATTACTGTTAAGTGCATCGAGCCTTCATAAAATCTATTTACTGCTCCTTCCCATTACATTTGCTTAGAAGAGTTCGCTAAACGCGATAAGACCGAAAATTGTGAAGTTATTGTAATATTTTATTTCTTAATTCATCATATATTATGTACTGTGGTGTTTTAATAAATAATTTATCTATGTATGTATTTAAATAACCTTCTGCCACGTGTAGCTAAAATCACATATGAAGTTACACCGTAAAATTATAACTCATTTTCCTTCCTCCCACAGTAGTAAGTTTCTAAGAACTTTTTCTAGGAAATAAAGGTTCAAAGAAAGGTTTGGTTATTCATGCTAGCCTGGTATATTGTTATAATTTTAACCGTCTTCAAAAAAAAGGAGGAGGTACTTAATTCGATTGTTTTTTTTTTCTTTATGTTTGTTACCTCATAACTTTTGACAAGGTGAACCGATTTTGATGATATTTTTATTTGAAATGTGATGCTCTCCGTGTGGTCCCATTTAAATTTCATCAAAATCGGTCCAGTCGTTTTTGAATTACACTCTACTAACTGAAAAGTGTTTTCATATCTCGATGATATAGACATTGATAGTGAATGACAATCGAACCCGTAAGTAGCAAGAGTCACAAAAAGAGTGAAAAAAATTGTGTGAAATACATAACTTGTTAAAGGCGGAACCACGATAGTTCAACAGTACATATTATTACAATATTGTGCGCATGGTACTGACTTCGACTAGTCATTAAATACTTTTGAGTGTTGAAGTCGTTTCCATTTTTAGGTCAAAACATTTTTGCTCGTTGAATTTCAATATTATTAATTATATTTATATAAATATATACATAAACGGAATATTTTAATATATTTTGTTGAAAGGTAAAACGTCACCTTACATTAGAAAAGGTTAAATAAATAAATGCTACATTATATGTACAAGCTATGTATAGTTGCTTTCTGAATGGTCATAAGAATTCGTCAAGAGATTTTTAGCTAATAAAAAAAAAAAAAGTTTTATTTATAAAAATTAAACAAAGGCATGGGACAAATCCAAGTCCATTTGCTGCACAAACAACTCCGCTTCAGTGTTATTCTAATCGCTTACACCATGACTTACCTTTAGTAAGGGTGCGGTCCCTCTTCCGGCGGCGGCCCGGAGGTCACGATCATTTTATTAGTAACATTAGAATAGGCTTGCACTTAGTATTATTACTAAATATACATTCGTACTATACCAAAATTATGCAACACGATTACTAGGGACACGTTTTGATTTGGTCGCAGGCAGCGGTTTTTACTTGTGGTGAGCGATACGGGTTACACTATGCCCAAGCAGTTACGAACTAGCGTTCAAGGAATATTTCTGCGACTGAGCAATAATACGTCATTGGTCGCGGAGTGGCATGCGGGCATAGCCTGACTGAGATCAAAATTTCATGAAATAAATATTTGCAGTTGAGGTGCTTCTCTAGAAATATATCAAGTGACTTGTATGTTTTTCCTGTTCATTCCAACTACCTACAGGAATTTCGTTTGCTACCGTATTGTTTGTACTATGGGCTGAAAAATCTTTCAAAAACACATTTCTTTTAATATAAAATTTTATATTCTTACCAGTAGTATTTATTTAAATATAATTTTGTAGCTTGTTAATGGAATGAAAATAATTTAATTACAGTTAGAGGCATATGTTAACATATCCCGCCATATTGCAGCTTTCCACTTCTTAACCCATTGGCATCGGCTATAATGATAACAATAGAATTTCATTTATAACTAGGACATAGTGGTCCTGACGATGCCATCTTATTAAGTCGACGTGTTAGGAGATATGCACAATATTGCACATTAAACACTCGACAGGGCGCCATCGCCTACTTACCAACCCCACTCCTAGGGTCTGTTCCACTCATCGAGGCACCAACCTCACTCGAAGGTTCCACTGCACTTCGCAGGAATTTCACAGAGCGGCAATGGGTTTTGTTACCGAAGTAAATAAAATTTATAGCTAGATAATTGGTTAGATATTAAGAAATATATTTCCTTAAATGTTTTTAGTTCTAGAAATATCTTTAATTTTTCTCTGATTTAATATTGTTTGGATTTTTATGGTCTACCTTCTATTTTTTACTATTTTATGTGTGTTGTTATTATTTTAAATCACTTTGAGCCTTGGGTAAGCGAATTGGGTAACTTTAATGCATACCCCATAGCATGTATAGGTATGTAATAAATAAATCTTTACGCCCTTTTAGATAAATGATAGCGAGTACCTTTAACACCGAAGCCAAAACTGTTTACATTACTTGTGTTTTGTGTGTTCTACACATAAATTTAAAAAAAAAGGAGAAGAAAGATGATGACATATTACCATAAAACACCTATACTTTATCCTGTAATATTTATTAAATCGCTGAATATGTTTTTCAGGCTAACCTAAAATTACTGGCTCTCAGCCAACGATTTTTGACAAAATGTATTTAATTTGTATCTATAAGAATTAAGAATACGACGATCGTAAAATTTTCTACATCAAGTAAAATTGCAAAATGCTAATAAACTTGCAAAGATGACTCTAAGTAACGCGTGTAATGAAAATATTTTAATTATTACTGTCTGTATGTGTAAATAACAATAAAATAGCAAAACCTAGAGGAACAAGATAAATTACATTTTTGATTTAAGTTACTAGTTTTGTATTTTTTCACATTTGGTTTTTCACCCAAACTGACTATGAATGTACCATCGCTGCCTCTTTTTCACTCCTACACAGTCTAAAAGTGATAAAATTTCACCATTTGTCAGCGTCTTAATTACCGTATCCTTGTTATTAAATGGAAATATGTATCATGGCAATGTTACATTCGTTTTTTATTTTTATTTATTCCTGATAGGTAAGCCTTTGACCACTTTCTCACCTGATGGTAAGTGATGATGTGGTCGAAGATGTTGTTCAGGCTAACCTAGAAGAACTGGCTCTCAAGGACAGGGCATTCGCAAAATGCCTTACCACCATGCTATAACGACTGCCATCCTTAGACAACAACCGGGACCGACGGCTTAACGTGCCCTCCGAAGCACGGAAGCGCTCACTAGTAATGTCACTAGCGGTCACCCATCTAACTCATGACCGCGGGCGACGATGCTTAACTTTGCTGATCGGTTAAGAACAGCTAAGTAAACTTCACTACGAGCGCTTCATTCTCTATTTTTGACTTTTTTTTAGTTTTCCGCTCAAACGTTTACAATCGCACAGACGCCTTATGTAGTACAAATGAGTATATCATAATACGGCGATAATTTGCCACTGAACTTTTAACCTTCGTGGTTTACAATAGGTTACAAAATAGTTCAAAATTAAAACAAAAGTTACAGTTCAAAGTAGGTAGTTTCATACAGCAATTATTGGCACGTGTTTCCAGTTTCTCGACACCTCTAACTTACTATTTCTAAAATAGAATGGGATTAAATGAAAAGAGTAAGTATACTATTTAATATTTTAAAAATGATGTTGCTGTTTTGACTATGTTTTAACGCATCACTTTACATAATAATAAATCCTTTGGCATCCGAAATAACAGGAGCAATAGAATTACAATATAATGTCATTCACAAATGCACGATATCGTCCACGTGGATGCCAATAATGACAGATTTCAGAATGATATTTTTTTCACATAAATATTATATAATTGTATTTATAATACAAAATAAAAGAAATGATTTTTTATGTTTGATTTCCAATTTGTATATACATGCAGCTTTTCACTTGAAAATGGATACAGCTAAAATTAGAGTAATACCTACTTGAACACGAGTTTTGAAGCAATGATAGCCGAGCGTAGCTGCAGTGCCGCAAGTACATGGTTCGAATCCCACTGCCAGCTTGAGCTTCACTGCATGGTAGAAGGGCATTTTGCGAATGCTCGCCTGGCTAGCTACCACCCTCAAGTAGAAAATCTGATGCAGATCTGAGAATCTGGCAGCAGTCCTTGAGAGCCAGTAAAATTACAGGTACGTGAGACTCAACAGCTGTATGTCTGAGGGTGACGAGCGCAGTGCAGTTCGTCACTTGTGATGAAATACATCTGTTGTAGGCAGTGGTTTACATCAGGTGGGCCTCGTGCTTGTCCCGTCACAATAACATAAAATAAAAAGAGCTCCGACGAGGGACTTACAGAAAATGCTCGTAATGTCAATGCTGTGTTAGGAATGGTTACGGCTCATAAACACAACGTGCTTCATTGGCTTAACCGATTTCATATTAGAAATTTCAATATGAAGAATGAACCACAAGGAGGACCAGCCTGTTTCCACGGATTATATGTTTACGGAATTTATTTAATAAAGATTGTTTATAATTGTTTTCGTAATATTTTTTCATTGTTAATGAAAACTGTTTTCGATTCATTATATTTTTTTTCCTTTGTGGATTTTCTTAAGCGACGAAAAAATCACTCTCTAGCACCTTACATATATTAGAATCAAAGTATAGACAAAGTGAATTAGAAATAAGTAAGTTAACCTGAATGCTGTAAAGCAAATAATACTCCAAAGTCTAAAATTGACATTGGTTATATACAGCCCACAAAAAACTGTAAAAGTCACGTACTTATTTTTAAAACGTGCATTCAAATGGGCGGGAAAAAAGTGATTGGTGGTGCCCAGGACGGTATTCTGAGGTTGCGGTTCGGGTCTCGCTTGTAGTAGTCTTTTTCTATCTGAAACAATCTCTGTTTTTGTTCAGCACGCGTCAACGCTGTTCAAGTAAGTAATACTGTTAAAATAAACAAATAAAGACAATGTCATGTTAGCTCAAGTGGTTAGAGCATACCCCGGCTCAAGGGGTGGATGGACGCGGGTTCGAATCCCGCACATGACTTAAATTTTTCCTATCGTATATTTGTGATTTTGTAATGTAATCCGCATAGCAGGCGTTATTGCAAACCTAACAATATTAAAAAAAATTATAAGGTTGCGTCATCATTTACAAGTATAAAACCAATTGCAAAATTGATCTTGTTTGTAGTATCTATAGTACAACGCAAGTGGTACTATAGATGTCGCTCCATCCCAATACGATGGTTAAAGAACGATAGGAAAGATTTGAGTTATGACGTCATGTCATGTTAGCTCAATTGGTTAAAGCATACCCCGGCTCAAGGGGTGGATGGACGCGGGTTCGAAACCCGCACATGACTAAAATTTTTCCTATCGTATATTTGTGATTTTGTAAAATAAAGACAATTTATAAAAAGCAGCCAAAAGATCCTAAACCTTAAACCATGAACAACTTTTCCCACAGTACTGTAGCATATAACTCAAGGGAAAAACACACTTTGATCCCACCAAATCCATTTGGAAAAACGATACCGACCAGGTAAGAGCAATTGTTCCCACGTGTGAGGCTTATTACTAGTCTAGCCGGAGGGCAAAACCCGCCTAAGAAAAGATGACGTTTGTATTTTATGTAAATGTTTCCCTACGTGGGCCGTCGTTGGCTGTTTTAGAGCTGAATTATACGGGGAAGCTATTCAGCAGTTTTTGATTCGGAGTCGAAATGGGTCATTTTGTTTATGAATGCGGTGCCCGGGGCGCGTTGTGCGGGCCGTGCCTATTTGTCGATAACGTTGACGCGTCCTTATTTGCCGTGCAGTTTCGCGTGAAATTTTGAATGTGAATCGTTGTTGAATGTAGAACATTGTAAACCGTTCATCTAAAAATGTTTACTTCACGTCACCAGATTAAGGAGAAATAGTATTATACTGTTGACTGCCTCCTTGTTGTGTGTGAAAGCTTTGATAATACGAGGTCTGGAATTAATCACCGCGACGGGCGGTTTCCGATCTTTCTTAAATACATTTGCTGTAGTAATCAGGTGTCAGAACTTTGGGATCAAATAGACAAGGGGAATGCAATCGTGATGATTCATATTGTAATAGAATACCATTTTTTACGAAAAAGAAATCGCGTGTCACCGATTTAAAAAACAAATATATTTTACTCATAAGCCATAATTTAGAACAAAGAGAAGAAGATTATAATATATAAAGAAGCTTTGGTAATACGAATCGACTGTTTGAACTGTCGTATATATACGTTTGATTTGAACTTCACAGTGTGGTGGTAAAACATGTCTGCCTTGCTAGCTACCCCATGCAAGGTAGAGGCGTTAAGTTCCAGCAGTAGATGCCTTTATCAAAATATGCCTATGTCATTGCCCAAACATGCCTAAATCGATATATTTATCAAGGCGAGCATAGTGGTCAAAAGATAACGTAAAAGCATTAAAAATCCTTTATTAATAAAATAAAACGTGACTTATTGTAACTTTAAAACTCTCGTGACTTCAACGCATAGTTCTAGGTATTAGACTGAATTTAATTACGATAAGGTCCAGGATGCCATACGATAAAAGCAACATGATCAATTTTATATTATTAGTATATTATAAAATATTACTATACATTTATTATCGCAATTACGCTCCGTCAAAGTCTTATAACTACCCTTTTACTTAACCAATACTGTCTGCACTTCCGTCCAAATTTTAACAAGCTGTATTTTTAGATCCTAGCCGCCTAGCCCCCTAAATGTTAATTTAACATGTTGTATTGTGTGATATATAAACAAATATTAATAAAAATAAAAAGTATTAAATAATACACAGTAGCAGTCGAACACTTTGTAAATGAGTTCGTCCGGGAAAGAACTACCACCATACCTATTTCAACCTTCAAGCAGTAATGTTTCCAGCATGAAAGGCGCGGGTGCCTTTTATTCTGTGGTGCCGGTAAGCCTGGCTCCCTCCACACCACAGAAAAGAGAAAGAAATATATTTCTCTATGCTCCACACTATATGTACACAGCTACAAGTACATCAGCGTATCCGTCCGGACTGGCTTGATCTACGGAGGGTTATCGCACGACACACCAAGGCCATTCACATCGCTGGGTGATGTATGGAGTGCAGTTCGCCATTTGATTCGAGCTGCATCTGTTATACGCACAGATCACCGTTTAACACCAGCTGATGGGTCTCGTACATATTACGGAACCTTATCACACAAAAACAAATAAAGATTCATATGGAAATAGATAAATCATTTGCATATAAAACTCATATCAAATATATTCATTGTGTAAAAATATTTGAAATGGTGGCAAGTCACTACGCGGCCTTCACTAGAAACCAATTTCATACGTGCAAGGTGCCACACTTAACTATTTGTCACAAAATATGAAGCTACAAAAATTCATGAAATCGAGACACCTTGGAAGAATTTCATGCTATTTATATCTAAGGAAGCCAGTGAGGAAGGAAGGCCAACCACCAGCAATTTTGTCGCACGAAATAAATTCAAGAACTCTCCGCTGGCGATTTTTAATCCGAGTTTTCCTTTGAATTATTCGAGGTACCTGTGGAGACTTGAGTCGTGGGACTAACTATATAAGTTTGGGAATTTTTGCCTTATGAATATATATGTAACGTGTCAGTTTGAGTTCATATAAAATAAATAACTATGACAGTTTTGCTAAACGAAAGAACCCGCACAATTGTGGTTTTCATACCTGGACAATAAATATTGTTACACATGTGCCATTAAAAAAACCCATTACAGAATTCTTAGTACGTGTTTTGTTCTATCTAATTTCTGTTGCATTTTATAATTTTAGTATTGAAGCCTGCATGAATTACTAATATTACGTTATTTTTTTAATAGCTGATTGTTTAGCCTTTGACTACTGTCTCAACTGACGGTAAGTTACGATGGGGTCGAAGATGGTGTTCAGGTTATTCTAGAATTATTGGCACTCAAGGACAGCTGCCTGAAAAAAATATAGGTGATTGGCGACAAATTTTCTACTTGAAAGTGGTAGCTAGCCAGTCGGGCATTCGCGAAATGACCTAAAACCAGGCAAAACGCCATGGTAAAACATTTTTTTTTGAGAATAAGTGTTTTTTTTTCTTGGACAACAAAAGTTTTTTTTTTATTACATTAAGTGACGACACTAATGAGCCACGCGCCTGATGGTAAGCGCATCCATCGTAATTCTGTTTAATTTTATTGTTCAAAATATAGGCGAATGTAGAATGAATGTAAGAACGGACATATATATGGACATTGTGGCTCAAATAGAGTCCCGTTTTCACGTACAAAAACCTAATGGGACTACAAGGTATGTTTAGCAATAACACAGTTAATACAGCGCTAATATGAGCTTTTACGAGAAGAAGTATAGTAAAAGAAGTGCTTCTTACTGCTCCAAAGCCTGAAAACGTATCCACTGTTAATCTTGAAAAAATGGGTTCAAATACATATTTGGATTGAGAGTTATTAGCATAACACCAAAAAAATCTTGACTACAGGCTGCCTTCTTTTTGAATAAACTTATTACTTTAATGTTATGTTTTATTCTAGCTTTTTCATTATTTCCAGAAAATTCAATAGAAAGTGAAGCATCATGCTGTCTTTAATAATATTTTTTCTCTTTAATGCTCTTTTATTAAATAGTTACGGAACTTTATCTAAACTTCATGCAAGTCTGTTTTGTACATTTTACCCAACAAACTTAGCCACTTTTTTGCTACAATATGCTGTTGCAGAATTTTTATAAATACCAGCGTAGCTGCAGGCAAGTAAATACATTGCCTCATAATATTGCAGAGAATTTGCTCCCGCTTCTTGTCGGCGCGTAAAAGAAATGCTCGACAAAGGAAAATCCTAGGAAGTTATCTTACAAAGAAAAACAGGCTTTTCGTCTCATAATACAACATTCATTCATACACCGTTCATTAAGTCTATGCGCTCGAGGGAATTCGGATTGATGTCGCGAAAGTACTTACATGGTCCCGCACACTGACGAGCTTTCTTGAGGTATAATTTTAAAATCCCGTTTGCCTTATTACAGATTTTGCATTGTGATATTTGATTTTTTGTTAAGAAATAACGGGTTTTTTCATCGATTAAGTCACATAAATCCGATAATAGGTGAAACTTGCACTCTATAACAGATGCTACTGCGCTGCGCCCATCAACCACCCTGAGACATACAGTTGTTATGGCTCATGTGCCTGTAATTTCACTTAACTGGTTTTCAAGGACTGCTGCTGGAATACTCTGTGATTTTCTACTTGAAGAGAGTAGCTAGGCAGGCAAGTACTCGAAAATTACGTTTTATAAATACGATTACAAAAAATTCTTCTACCTTCTTACATAAAAAAAATTATAAAATCAGTATTTGAAGAGATAAGTTATGTTATATTACTGAGCTATACTATTTAATGTCTGAAATACTCTTGTATGTTTATATCTGTGAAGAATATCTCAGATTATGACGCGATTGAAAGCGCGTGCGTATAAAACCTACCGCTTTCATTCAAACTCATTTTTCCACACACGCAGTATTTTTTTCAACACTTGTACCTATTTGTCATAGGGTGGAGTATTTTTTAAGGTACGCAAACATCCTGATAGAGATTGTGTTCAGTCAACATAACGGAAATGTGTAATTAGAGGGGAGTGCGATGTTATCAGTAGAGAAAATATCGATATAGCTTATGTCAACGATGCGTGACGACGCCGCCGCACGACGCGCATTTCCGCTGCTATGACGATGTCAACCGCCTAAAAAGAGAACTGAAATGATTTATTCTATTTTGTTTTACGTGTAACTAGTTGTTATATGACATTCTTGTATTATTTTTTTATCAATTTAAGTTTCTCATTGTTATTTGTTCTGTGCTGATACCAACTATTTTAGCCACCTGGCTTACCTGTAACACAGAATAGATTTAGTAATATGTATTACTCGCTAAATTCATCCATGTCATGGGGCTTTCAGCATATAATTACTAATTTAATGATGCTTTAAAATAAAATTTTATCACTGACTCATTGGGCAAACATTTTATTCTTATGATGAAATTGGTCACTATGAAGGTGACGTAACATTCAAGTTATTATTATCAATATTATCATTTTTATTTTATGAGTATACTCGGAAGACGACACACGTTATGGCAGTCATGACATAGTGATGATGAGTTATGAAAAGAGTGGGATTGTGAAGAGAGTGTTCTACAAGGCGAGGACTGGAATGGCTATAGGGGGGACGGAAGCCATTTCGGTGGTTATCCCCATAAACTGGATTGAGGAATAAACCGTAACCGTCTGCCATTGAAAACGCGATCTCCGACATATTATTTTAATTGTTGTTATTATTTTGTTTAGTTACTTTGTCATTATGATCTACCTGTGTGTAGCACAACTCGGCTATTTGAAATATATTTACCTATTTTGTCTACTTAGGATCAAATGCAATTACGCTTGAACTCATTTTGCGAAAAATACCATATATTTGACGATTCGCAAAACGGGTTCCGAAAAAATCGCTCGACTGTTTTGGCAGTGTATAAATATGTACAACAAATATTAAACATAATTGATGATAAAAAATACGCTATAGGCATTTTACTAGACATGAAAAAGGCATATGACAAAGTTCAATTTAAAATTTTATTACAAAAACTTGATAACATAGGGATACGTGGAATTACGCATGAATGGTTTAGGTCGTACTCAGAAAATCGTAAGCAATACGTAGAGATTGAAAATTATGACTGGCACACCGGATTTATTAACGTAGCGAGATCAACCTCCACCCTAATAAATCATTCCATCCCCCAAGGTAGCGTCCTTGGATGTATCCTATTTTTAATTTACATAAATGACCTCCCAAAATCAATAAATGAAACATGTGTACTCTTTGCCGACGACATTTCTATCTTGACATCCTGTATAGACACTCATAATTTGAATAATTTGAATAATAATCTAGCTGACATACTTAATAATATAATTAATTGGATGACTGACCCATAACCTTGACCTTAATTTTCCAAAAACTAAAATTATGCAATTTAGACCCTACCAAAAAGCCCCCCTTGACATTAACTTTGTATATAATAATAATCGATTGGAATCCATTGACGCAGCAACACTATTAGGCCTAGAACTAGATTCGTATTAAAATTGGAAATCGCATATTCAAAAAATTAAAACAAAATTATCAAGTTTTGTATATGCACTAAGAGAGCTACGACGAGCTACAGACGCTAACACAGCCTTAACAGCGTACTTCGCGTATGCATACTCCTGGTTCAGATATGGGATTATACTGTGGGGAAATAGTTCAATGATAGAAGATCTTTTTATACTACAAAAAAAATGTATCCGTATCCTTGCCAACATCAAAAACCCCAATATTAGTAAACCATACTTTCATAAACCATTTTATATAAAATATAAAATTTTAACCATCTCGTCCATATACATATTAGAGACTTGTAAATTCGTCAAAAAATACCCCTTCTTTTTTAAAAAGGAAACTGATATGCCACGTAGGTACCCAACAAGAATTCAACACAATTTAGTGATGACAAAATCTATAATAAAAATGCATAGCTCCAGCCCAAATTCAATGGCCATTAAAATATTTAACAAATTACCAGTTGGATTAAAAGAAGAAGAAAATGAACATACATTTGAAATAAGTCTAAAAAACCTATTAATTAAAAAATCATATTATTCTCTTGACGAATTCCTTAAAGAATAATGTAGTATATTGATGATTGGAAATAGACCGGCCCACTCCTTACCAACATTGCTAGACCCAAATAGGGTAATTATGTGATACCTATAACCTTGTGTTTATTTAAGATCTGCATGTACAACCACATAATTCTGCAATAAAATATTTGATTTGATTTGAAATAAATAGGTAAAAAGGGTAAAAAGAAGTAAAACTAATTTACAAAAATGTTTATTTGTCAGTAAAAGTAATACACTAAAGTTCTCTTCAATGTGTCCCTGATTTATCACTGGTCCTGATTAACCTTATTCCTGCTTCATAATATTCCTGCATCGTTCAACACCATCCCGTACCATCTGTGACAACAAGCGATTCCCATGAGCCTGCCGGAAGCCCTCGGGGAGTAGACACCGTTTCACCATTTTATTTATGATCCCTTTTCGAATTAAATATAAAGTTATGTTTCGTGCGCATAACATTGCATGCTTTCCAAAATCATGCAGAAAAATCAATCAACAGTTGATTTATAATAAATATATCCATAAAATAGGATAATAGGCATTCATATATCTGTACATAACAATCTCTTGTCTATTCTTATAAAAGATATCTTTCCAAATTACCACTAATACTTTCCTTTGTTCGTCAGTTAGGGTCATAATTATAGATATTATTCAACCTACCACGCTGATTTGGCAAATTACGCTGTGCTATGAACTGTGACGAATAGTAACGGTACATTTACACATAAATAATCAACTGAACTTCACGTGTTAGTTCAATTACCGAAATATGCATTGGGATTTGCTAATGATGTCATTCTAAGATTTTCATAAATTAATAGCTTGCCAAACTATGTATGGGTAAATGTAGCTTGTTATAAATAATGCACTTATTAACTAATTGTAATATTGAGCGATTCTTTGTGTAAAAAATCCAAAAAAAATCATCACAAGTATTAAGTAATTACCCGCCGGCGCCTCGCACTCGTGGTAAGTCGGGGTAACCTCTCGTTTTGCTATCTGGTGCATGTGCTTACCGAAACATCCATGTCTGGAAAGGAACTGTACCAATCCGAAGGTCAACAACCCGAACTGCCGCCTCACTCACCTCCCAAAAACCGGGCGGATGGCCTCCACCGCTATTAGACGTTAGTTATTGACCCAGGGACTAGTAGAGTCAAGTCTTCCATCTACCAGAGCAACAGGGTGGCCCTCCCGTTACAGACGCATCCAGTGAAACCAGAAGATACCAAACGAGCAGGTCTGGTCTGGACCGGACCGGATGAAACTTCTTATGGCTTATTTATACATTAAAAAAAACCGCGGAACTGCCACATTCAAATCTAGACTCCTTGGCTCAAGAAACCCGCCATGCAATAAAATTAAGTACAGAAAAACTTTATAGCGAATCTCTGGATCGAGCAACGCCGTTGTCGCATTCTGTAACAGTAAGGACAAAGAGTTGTTTACTTGTGATAAATGTGACTGAGTTAGTATGAACCCAAACCTTTTCAAATAATTTGTCACTTAGTACGTTACTTAGCAATATTTATATTTTGCATATATTTCGTATTGAAGCCACTGGAATTACAAAATGTAATGTTGTAAGAAGGATGATAATGAGCCAAATGAGGGGCATGCTAGTACTGTTGTTCAATTTATTGCTGTACATTTTGACAAGGTTCATTACCGCCTTAGTAGTACTGGATTACCAACCAGGGACTTCGAAGAATATTGACGTCTGACAAATTTATTTTAGTACTAGATAAATAACAATAAAATCTTTGAAGGATATGAGTAGTAAAATGATGATTATATTTTTATACTGTTTTTAAACCATACTTCAGTTATAAGCAAAAATCTGAGAACGACTCTGAATACTGGAATCCTCCATGAATTTATAGTGCCACAAGAAACTTCAGGAAGGAACCTTGGCTCGGATTTTACAGTTAACAAAAGAAATATAAACCAGGTTTATTTAAAGTGGCTTCAGAAACAGGTATTTTTTAAACAACCACGACTCAAACGTGACGCGAGTGCGAGAAATAGGTAATAGGTTGTTCTTTTCATGTTTGTCGGGAAATGTGAATGCTATTATGCAAATGGCCTGTCCGTTGCAAAAATATAGTTATTTTCTTCTGTGCAGAAATCTAGGAAACAGTTTCATTTCTGTAATGTAGCATTGAAATCTGATGAATGAACTTTTATTGGGTATTCTTCGGGATTATAGCCTTGCCCATTGTGAAAATAAATACAAACTGAATTAGCGTGTCAATAATGATTATTAAAAATATCAATTAGATAGTGCTGGAACTGCCAAGCGGATTTAAATAACAGACAATGGAGGTAATATGTTTATACAATACAATACAATACAAAACACTTTATTGTGCACCAATAGAAAAATACAACAAAGAAGAAATTCTTAAAACTAAAGTACAAAGAGCGGATTTATCGCTTAAAGCGATCTCTTCCAGTCAACCTTTGGATAGAGATCGTTTAAGGAGTCAGAGAGGTTGGCGAACACAATAAATTAATTATATATATCTATTTACATAAATCAAATGCTACTTTCAATAGAATACTAATTAGGTAATATAACAGGTACAATTTACTAAACTAACAATACATAAACATACTACATAAACCAATTACTTATACTACTTAATACCTAATACAACATACTGGTACACATTACAGATAAAGACTAACATTTCAATGAGATGGTGAAGTGGATAAATAAAGGTCTTTAATTTGACTTTTGAATACAGCAATGGACTGAGCTTGCCTTATATTATGTAGCATAATTTATATCCGTGTATATCCTGGCGTCAAAGTTAATACTGTTCTATAAACTTTCATTAGATGATCGTAAAATCTGAATGAAATCAACGTATTTGCAAATGCTCGCGTGGTCAGCTATATTTTTTAACTTATATGCATACAAACATAGTTTCGTCATATTTTAAATACTATATAAGTACTACAATTTTGTAATATTGCATTTCTTTAAACTTAATAATGGGGAGAATCCTAGTAATAGCAACATCAATGTTAAAATAGCTGTGCAGCACACTGAGCACACTGCGGGTTATGAACCTCTTTGTGATTATATTATTTATTCGTTACGCATTTATTGTTTGTACTCTTTAGATTTATATTATTCTAGTCCGTTCAAAATTGTATAAAGATACCAAAAAAATAATTATTCCCTTTATTCTCCTCATCTTTTTTCACCAGGTGTTTGTCTCCAATTTTCACTTATCAACCAAAGGAAAACGACATTTAAATTACAAAAATAAAAGATAATTTCAATGAATGTATGAAATAATTGATTCTTTAAGTCATTATATTAATATCCTTTACTTCGGTTTATTTTATTGTGAGTGTAAAAGGCGATTTTCCCGATGACTAATTTAATTTCAATCAACACGAGACCATGCGGATGTCTCATGTGAAGCACGTAAATCACATAGACGACTCTCGTTAATTCGAAACTCGAGGGACTCTTAAAATGTTACGAATTATCGAGTGTTTGAAATATCAAATGGTTCGAATTTTTTGGGAGAAATGAGTAACAGTAACTAACCAAAACTTAACTAAACAAACCAATTCGTGCGGAAGTGTAAGTCAAACTAATCATTACCAAAACAAAGGTTCGTGGACGATGATTCAAGCTGGTTGCAATATAATTCTGGTTTTGCAATATACTTAGATGTCTTCGCGTTGGGCGGGATGGATTACTTTGTTGTACTTGAATACTAGGTCTGTGCCGTTCATAAATTAAATACGAAAAACGAAATATGTCTGAGTTACTGAACAAATTTCAATCAAACAAAGTTTCAATTTAATCATCTATGTACGAATGATGAAAGTACAAAAGTGAGAATCGTAAATGATACAAACAAGATAAATTAGCTTCAACTGTAGGATTGAGAGTGGAATCAACCGCTGTCGAGCTATATACGTCGAACGTCTACGAAGCGCGACGCAAGACGTGCTTGAAATACAATGATATACCTCTGCACTACAATGTGCATCTTCTTACTGTTCGCTCTGAATACACATGTTTAGAATCTCTAGTAATGATTCTTCCTCCCTTCTACCCGCAACTCAGTTTTCGTAGAATTTGAAAACTCATAACTAAGAGCTCATGTCTATCCGCAACAAATGATGAAGTCAAATGTCATAAGGGTTTTTGTCTTTTTTGGAAGCAATGATGACCGAGCGGTTATAGCTATGGACTGCACTGCCGCAGGTTCATGGTTCGATCCTCACCACCAGCTTGAGCTTCACATGGTGGGAGGGCATCTTGCAAATGCTCGCCTGGCTAGCTACCACCCTCAAGTATAAAATTGGTTGTCAAGCACCTAACAGCGTGTTCCGGCAGAAGTCCTTGAGAACCAGTAAAATTACAGGCACACTAGACTCAACCACAATGTCCCAGTGTGACGGGCGCAGTGAAAGTCGTCACTTGTGACGAAATGGATCTGTTAAAGGCAGATGTTAAATTAGGTTAAAAAAAAAGATTATGAATATTCCTATTTATCTAATAAATTTGAATAACCTGCTGTTTTCAATCGTATTGGTTAAGAGTTATATAAGCAAAAATCTTCACACAAGTTTGTTATTCCAAACAATTTCTATGTTACATTTTAACGTTACAGCGCGCGGAACACAAAGCCTGTCACGTCAGCCGAAACAAAAACAATCGTGTGTAAACATAATATTTTGTTGACGCAACGTTGTACATTGTTGTGTGTCGAAAAATTGGGGCCTTATCCGTTTTTTTCCCTGTATCCGAACACAATCGGATATCATTAGTGTTATTTATGTGACCATCGTGCCGTGGACGTCTGCCGACGTGACTTCAATTCGCAAAGGGCGCTACTTTTGCACTTACTTTCTCTTTCGATTGCTTTTTCAGTTTTCCTTGTCCGGTTTTCTGAACCTGTCCAAAGTGGCCTTTGAAACTTTGAAGGATAATAGTTTACTAATTTCTTGTACTTGCGTTCGAATCTTATAATAACCAAGAAGATTTTTTGCAAACCAACTAAAGAAAACTGCATGGAGATGCTTACGGCATTATTGTGTTGCCCCATGGCAAATTGATATACTCCCTTGGGTGAGAAAAGAATTTTCTAGACTTCCACATTTCAAGCTAAATGCAATCTACTTTCTGAATAATAGCGATACAAATGTTTTTCTATAAATATACTGAATAAGATAAAAGTAAAATTACTCTATACGAATCTTATTTATGGTATTAGTTATTTGAGTAGGTACAAAAGTTATTGCAACTTTTATTTTTACTTACTTATCAAGCATTATATTAATATTCTGCAAAAAGATAGTAACAAACTAAATGATAAGAGAGCTACCCTTATTTATAATTCGAAAATAAAATACAAAATCATGTGGAGACTGTTGAGAGCAGTTTATACAAATTTCATAATTTGAAAGCCCGGCTAATGCTCGCTTGTATACTCATTCATCTATACTAAGGTTGACAAAATACCTAGTAATAAATTTCGCTAGCAATCTTTATGTTCAGCGTAACTAATCAATAAATAAACGATTCATAGCCTAACATCAACTCTAACTTAAGAAGCAGCCCAGTTAAATCAAAGAGAACACTTAATCAATAAATCCACCAATTAAATATCACGTTTTGCTATCTCCACATTCATCAATCAAGTTGCATTAACATCGTGTCTAGATAGAGTCCCCACACTATCCCAACGACCTGAACGAATGCAGGTACTCTAATTACCAGCACGATAGAGCGAGATACTAACATTATTAATTCACGAGTTAAACAGGGATAGGTGATCAGAAGAGTCAATCCGTCAATGTCGTTTTCGGTAATCTTGTAAAGCGAGAGTGATAAATCCGAATAAGGCGTCGACACCACGATTTTTGCGTTTGCTATCATTAAATAAGAGCTGACGCGTGTCTCCGTAGCTAAGCCATATGTCATCCTTTAATCTTATATTTGTTTATTGAATACGTGTTGTTTTATTCCATTTTATAATATTTATGATTTATATCTCAAATTGCATGGGCGTAGATTTTTAAATTGGTTTCTTTGAGTTATGTTGAAGAACAGATACTTTTATTTAATACAGTTATTTGAAATGTTTGCCGTTTGAGCTTACGATATAATCGATCGAGCTTTGAACTCATTGCAGCAGCAATATATGGATTGTACCTATTATATTTGTTAATGTGTGTTTGTCCGTTTGTCGGTTGGTCCTTCTTTCACGGTGTGATGGACAAGTTGTCGACGTGAGTTTTAGCACAGATAATATTTATAGCTGGAGAGTAACTTTGGCTACTTTTTATCCCGAAAGAGTTTGCAGTCCCTGTGTGTTTATGTAATTAAAACAGTTTATACATTCTGAAAACCATTAAATGTCATTTTGAACTATTCCAGGTTTACGTTTTTCAATCTTCTATGATATACATGGATAATGGAAAAATGCTAACAACTTCTTAGAGTTGACTTACGTTAGTCCTTATAAACATTTTGAGATAAATGTTGTTTTTGAGATATTTATTTTGATTTGTTTTTTTTTATGTGTTTGTGACGTAATAAGCACGAGGACCACCTCATGTTAAAAGTGCCTGTAATTTATAATGTAATCTTTTTTAACCCATACTTTACTCGATGTAAATATTCAAAACTCTATTCAAAAGGAGCGCGGCGCGGTCCAGTGTTGCCACGGCGGGAGCTCTTAACTCGTGTTTAGTATTGAGTTTATATTAGTATTTAGTATTTTATATTAGAGTATAGTCCACGATGTCATTTTACCAAAAAATTCGATGACTTTGAAATGTGTTTGAAATCTAAAGACATTTAGTTACGTAGGGAGATTTTTCAGGATTAATAATATTAGTAAATTATTAGTAAATACCAAAAGGTAGGTACCACATTTTATTATATCGAAAGACTATGTCCACACATAGTCTTCCGATATAATATCGATATAATTAAGGGATGAAGCAGTTTTATCAAGCACGTTCAATTGGTATAGTAGGTACAATTTTGTACTATGTGATAATTTTTTTATCCTATTTCATAAGTAACTTCACGTTACTACATTATTTATGAGGTCTAAATTGGTATGCATACTTTTGTAGGTTTTCAGTACATAAATATTCTGCATTCTTCTTTCTCAACACCCCCAAGAGAACACAGCCGACGTAGGTTGATAGGAAATGATAAAAAATGCTATAGAACAGTGTCGAGATAGGTCTTATTTTAGCATAGCTGCTAATCTACACGAATAATTATTGTACTCACCAACTAGGGAACATTATACCATGGCCAATATGCATACACACTATGTATTAGAAAAGAGAATGGGCAGTTGAAGGTTCATAGGAAAATATAAAAAAAATTTAATATTGTTAGGTTTGCAATAACGCCTGCTATGCGGATTACATTACAAAATCACAAATATACGATAGGATCCCGCACATGACTTAAATTTTTCCTATCGTATATTTGTGATTTTGTAAAATATAAAAAATGCTTTACAAAAGTGTCTAGTGATGTCTTATTTTAGCATAGCTGCTAATCTACACTAATAAATATTGTACTCACCGTTTAGGGAACATTATACTATGGCCATTATGCATACACACTATGTATTAGAAAAGAGAATGGGCAGTTTTAGGTTCATAGGAAAATATTAAAAAATGCTTTAGAAAAGTGTCTAGTTATGTCTTATTTTAGCAAAGCTGCTAATCTACTCGAATCATTATTGTACTCACCAACTAGGGAACATTATACTATGGTCAATATGCATACACACTTCTAATACATATATTAGAAAAGAGAATGGGCAGTTGTAGGTTCATAGAAAAATATAAAAAAATGCTTTAGAAAAGTGTCTAGATGTGATTGTGACGGAACAAGCACGTGGCCCACCTGATGTTAAGTGGATTATCCTCTACCTATAACAGATGCATTTCATCATGTGATGAATTGCACTGCGCACGTCACACTGAGATATACAGTTGTTAAGTCTCATGCGATGATCAAGCCCGCGCCCCCAATCAAGTTGGATTCGGACACAGGAACCTGCTGCCCGGCAGTCCATAGACAATGCCACTGAGCCATCACTGCTTCAAACTAGTACTTACTATTATAATATTGTTATATTGCTAAAACCCTAATATAAACTAATATTAAAATATTGCTATAACAGATGCCATTTACTATTTTTTGTATGGAACTCCATACTACATAACACATTTATTAATGAAGTACCAATATCGAGATGACTTGGGATAAACCCAAGTAGTAGCAGGGAGTGTATAGTATAAGTAAAATAATATGTATCCGAGGCAGTACGTCTGCGTTTATAGTCAATAAAAGTACTTACATATTACGATCAACTGTTACAGCAAATGGTATATTACTTACGAGTTAGAACTAATAGCACCACCATATGAAAAATTAATATTATGTAAAGGTGTACATGCTTTAAATTCAGCTGCCAAACAATATTTCTTTCACATTGCGATGTTCTAAATAATATGAAAAGGAAGTCAGTGTTCTAATAAGTGCCTTATTTTCACCCCCTTACTAATAATCGTTGCACAATTTTACCAAACGTTTTAGTACTTCTTTGTTCAGTATCAAATCAAATCAAATCGTTTATTGCAAATATAGGTATTAAAGTTGTTAAGTATACATATAAAATAGTTCTGCCATATTTGGCCATTTGGCATGCAAGAATCTGTGAGCCTAAAAATTATACAGTACTGACTTATTAAAATATTGAATCTATTACATATAATTATATTACATTATACCATACAAGTTAGCAATTATTTTGAATCTATATTCTAATTAATGTTACTGTGTTCACTCTTCAATGCGTTATAAATTAAATAAAAAAAGAAATGTCATTAACAATAAATAAACATTTAAAATACTGTCAGATAACCTGTAAAAATGTCATAGAATAATATAATTCATTACAATATAAAATTAAAATGTCAATGTATTTAAGTTGTATAGTACAGTATCAAAAGAGTTTCGTCACGTTATGCAGAGATTACTAGTAAAAAAATAAATGGACGGTGAAATTCCATTCCGCTACGCGTATTACACTCGTGTAGCAGAATAAAATAACTGAATATCAACCGGGGCATCAGATATAATGGCACTATGTTAGTATCAGAAAAACAATACTCTTTGAATGTTTTAATAATGCATTCTGATAGAAGGGTCTAGGTCAAAGGTGGGATATAAGGGGGATTGTGAAGGAAGGCTTTTGTGAATCCGAGTCAAATATTATTATATGCTAAAGTCTAGTATTTAGTATTTACCACCTCGTTACCAATTTGTGATAACTTTTACGCCCGCGTATCATACGACATTTTTAGATTTCCTATCCGAAGAAAAACAATGCCCTATTGATGAGACTCCTTTGTTTATCTGTCCGTTTGTGTGTCCGTATATCACGAATAGATCGTAAACGGTATGGTTTCAAACCTAAAATTTAGATATCTTGTACAGGACGTTAACCCAAAGATGAATATTAGATAATCATAAACCATAATTTTTTAGAATAGCTCCAAAACATAAGGAAGTAGGAAAAAATTACCTATTTTTTTAATGCTTAACGAGTTAGTCTTTGACCACTATCTCACCTGACGGTAAGTGATGATGTGGTCGAGGATGTTGTTCAGGCTAACCTAGAAATACAAGCACAGGTGCTTGGCGACAGATTTTCTACTTGAGGGTGGTAGCTAGCCAGGCGGTCATTCGCAAAATGACCTACCACCATGCTACAACAACAGTCATCCTAAGACAACAACCTGGGCTGACGGCTTAACGTGTCCTCCAAAGCACGGAGTAGTAACGTCACCCATCCAACTCATGACCGCGGCGGACGTTGCTTAACTTTGATAATTATATCTGTAGTTATATATACAGGACACTAACATAAAGATGTTTCTTCGAGTGAAAATGTTTAGGCACTTGTGTGCCAAAACCCTCCTAACAGTCAGTTTCTAGTAATACAAAATAATTGTAAATCAATTGAGTGATGAAAAATATATTTGATACCAACGTTACATCTGCATATTGAAAATGAGTTCATAACTTTGCCCCATTGCTCTATTCAGATATGATAATGCCTTTTCGTCAAACATTTTTCCAAGTGGCAGATATGTGAGGCCATGGAAACTGCAGTGCGAACAGCCGTTGAGCATTTGGAAGCCAGCCAAGGTGCTGAAGCGGGCAGCGAACCATGCGTTTTCTTGTGCACTATACCAAATTAATACTATTATAGTGAAGTAAAGATATCTTTAAAAGCCTCGACGAATCTATTCTGGCCAGATTGTAGACATTCTAGAAAAATAATACCTTTAACCGGTGTGTATAAAGTACACTAATGGGAAAGTGAGTGTGTATGTTTGTACCCCTTTAGGCTGAAACGGCTGAAACGATTTCGATGAAATTTGAGGTATGCAGGTCTTGGCTTAACATATGGGAGGATAATTTTCTTCGTCATCATCATCACTTTTCATCACCGCATAAGGAGATGAAATCGCGGGTTGCAGCTAGTTTAAATATGATTTAAGCATTATCGCTTGCTTAGCGAATATCGCATTTGAAAATCTTTAGAGCGCGAAACTTTCTGATCAGATGTAAAATCCGCATTTTCCTGTCCTACTTGTTGTCTCTGACTTTATGCTTGTAGGAAAAACTCGGCTTGCTCTGCGATTTTTTACACTAATTCGTAACTATTTTGAAAATTAGTTTATGAATTTGTCGTAATCTATTAAAAACACAACACTTATCTGTCTATGAAATCCCAAAAATAGGAATATATCTCTAACTACATGTTATTTGGGTGGGAATTTTATTTCATCATGTCGTTACAGGAAATATCTTCAAAATAAACAATTTCAATAATTAATGATCCAGGCCTAATTAAAGCCACGATCTTAGATCCAACCTCAAAGAATATTTCTTTATAATAGATACGTAATTCACCAGGAGTCAAACGAGGAGACTAATACCGACTTCAAATATATAACCGATCGATCAAATTTAGTCCGTTTCATCTTCAATCGAAGAAACTTTTATCATTGAACTTGACATTCTAACTTCGAACGAAACTAATAAAGACAAGCTATTGAACTATCGCTTTAGAATGAAATTTATTGTTTAAGTTAATAATCTTGATTGATGCAGTTTAGGTGTTACAAGTGTTCAATGAACTGCGAGATTACTGTAAATATTCATTTATAGACAGACGCTTTGAGTTTTTTTCTTGGAAAGATAGCTTTTAGGAATATTTCAACTTTGGTCCAATAAAAGCAATCAATATAAGGTGGTAATCCTCCTTAAGATACAAAAGATGTTAGTAAATAAATTTTAATTTATGGTAGTGACAAAATCAAGAAAGGTATGTTAAGATGGTTTGGACATGTGTTGAGAATGAATGAAATGAGAATGACTAAACAGTGGAACCAGTGACTGGAACAAGTGAACGGAAGTGTTGGAATGGGAAGACCCAGGTGAAAGTTTCCAAATCAGATTGAAGACGTTCTGAAAAATCGTCAGAAGTACCTACCTTAAACCGACGCGTATGTATGAAAAGATTGATGAGTGTAGATGTAGCGAAAGAGATACGTAGGTAGTAAGTGGAAATCTGTGGTCTCTGCCAACCCCTACGGGTTAGAGGCGTGATGTTATTGTAATTATGTATGTTAACTAATGGTTTTATATATAAATTACATAAATAGTCCATAGTTGTCAAGTCTGGGCTGTAAGTTGGATGATTGATCTCATGGTAACCCACTCCTGAGTAGCCTTGGTAACGCCGGACGCGTGAACCGGCGTCTTGTCGTGAAGGAGCAAAGACCCGGATCACTAATTTTCCTAAACTTTTTTTTTAGATGCTTTCTTCAAATTGCGCATTTTGGTTGCGTAAGTTACTGTGGTTATATCTTGGTCTTATACTTGGTCTTATTTGATATATTGAATATGATTTTATGTATGAAATATGATTCTTATGGTTTGGTATATTATAAATTAGATAATTTTTCTATTTTTTAATACCGGCGGTATGCCTTTATTAACAAAATACTACGAACTATATACAACACTACAGCTACTACAATAAAAGCATATAGATCCCTATAAGCCATTGCAGACTCATAGGCAGTCCAAATGCTCTAGCCCACTACCAGTTGGCAGCGTGCCCAGCATGCTGGCAGCATTGCCCCGTTGAATTGCAATGCTTATTCTTTGAGACAAATAGGTGCCATCATTTTGATTATTTAGATATTTTGTGCGTGGAAACTTGGTATGTACCTACCTATCTCCTTTATTATAATATATTATAAGGGATGCCTTACTATTTTTATTAGTTTTGAATGATATTGTTTTGGTTTGAACAAATCAGTGGATATTGTAGTAATATATAAGTTAGGTAACCACTAACCTCTGCATATAACAGATGCATTTCGTTACAAGTCACGAATTCACTGCGCTCGTCACTTTGAGACATAGTTATTAAGTCGACAGATTTTCTACTTGAGGGTGGTAGCTAGCAAGGTGGGCAATTGCAAAATATCCTTCCACCATGTGGTGAAGCTTAAGCTGGTGGTGGGGACCGGATCAGGGACCTGCGGCACGGCAGTCCATAGCTATTACCGCTCGGCCATCGCTGCATAAAAAAACTATTTTATTTTAACTATAAATTCATTAATTTGGTATCCATATGTTTAAATAATATGTATTATCAATTTATTAGATCCTTTGTAATGTTTAATATCTATTTCATATAATACATATATTATACAATACATATATAACTGGTTAACTTGCTTTACTTATTTCTACACTCTATATACCCGTGTGTCAAATAACATGTTTTTATTCGGCTTATGGTTGCCTGGAAGAGATTGTTGCCACCGATTGTACTATGTAAGGATGGAATAGTTTGTGACCTTAGTTAATTATAGTAAAAAAAACACAATAAAGTGTTATCTATTTTTATGAAAATATATCGATGTTCTAATTATTCAAAACTATTTATGCCGATGGTAGCTACCATTACAGTTAGGTGGGGACAATATAATACTGAAAGAGTAAAAAACTAAATTTAATAAATCAGAACCGACTTAAACACTGAAATAATTATATAAATTGTGAGAGGAAAAGTATGAAAATGTGATTGTTGGTCTGAAAATGGTATGGAACTCCACGAGTTATGTATTATACCACGAATTATATATTATATTTTCAGTGCTAGAAGTGAGTCTTTCTTAGATGAAATTCGCTAAAAATTTTAGGCCCATGGTATTATTATATGTTCTATGCCCATGGCCCACTTCTATACATGGTTTTATGAAACTAAATACCGAATTTGGCAAATAATTTACATTGTAAACAGCTATCGATAATATCGATAATCCTACTCAGGCCGTTTGATAGGTTACGGTCCGTGGTTAAGCGGAAGACGGAAAATATTCTCAGGAATATTTTAGAATTCCAGGGCCTACTTTAAGAAAATTCGTATCGTATTTGGCTTAAAAAACCTACAGCGACATTTTTTAATATGAATCTATTAACTGGTAGTGAATTAGTTTGTATTTTACCAAACATAATAAGTGGTGGTATATTGGTAAGTTCTTTATCACCTTGGAATGCTAGTGGGGTGATTTAGTGATAAGATGGAGGTCCTAATTAAGCCTCTATTTTCGCACTAATATTCATAATACAAATATCTTAAAGTAAAAAGATTCAATTAGAACCATCCACTCCGTGAAATACAAAATATATTATATATATAGTGACGGCGATATTAATCTACATTGATACTGTAAGAAAAATGTATCCCCTTTTTAATCGCGCCTATCAGGAACTTCAGGTTATGACATAGGATTATGAGGTTCACAACGCATGATGACAGTACCTAAAAGTTTTATTCTCTGCCCAACGTAAATCGCTTACAGTCTCCCCGGAACCCACATACGGCAGTGGCACAACTAACTTGTTCAGATAGTTGCTTGAAGCTAAACGAAGTTTTCCAATAAATAATATTGGCTGAATGTGCGTCACAGCATTCAATAATGTTGTTGAACTGTAGTTCCAGAAGTTTCCGTCTGATTCTCGGTATTATGTTATTTGTTACCTGCAAGTTATGAAGCTCACCACTGTAATGGTAAACTTACGCTTTCTAAGGAAAACATAACATGTTGTCAATTGTTTGTGGCCATATTAAAGCATTCATATTATTTTGAAAGACTAAACAACTCGACGAATATGAGATAAGTTATAGCTAAATATTATGTGTGCGTGTGTTGTACAACTCATAAATGTTTTTAAGCTCTTACAAAATAAACAACATATTAAAAGATCAAGAAACAAAATCTGGCTAAACCGATTATAAAATAAATATCAAGTAGGTAAGAGATTTTCGTCGCATATAGGTATGAAAGATATATAGGTTTATTCGTAAAATGCTAACAACTTCTTAGGGTTGACTTCTGCTAGTCCTAAGAAACATTTTGATATGAATTTTTTTATTTAATAATTAATAATTTTATTTTATATTTTTTTTATTTATATGTTTTTGACTGATTAGGCACGAGGACCACCTGATGTCAAAAGCCTCTCGTGCCTGTACTGTATTATTTCATATTTTTTATTACTTTGTTCGATGTAAATATTTAAAAAATATTTTCAAAGGGACCACGGCGCGGTCCAGTGTTGCCGCGGCGTGCGCTTTTGGCTCGGAGTAGGCATTAAAACACAAAAAAAAATTTTTTTTTTTTTTCACACCCATAAAAAATATTTTTAATATGTTTGTTAGGACTAGCAGAGGTCAACCCTAAGAGGTTGCTAGCATTTAACCAATAACCCTGTATATGTACATATTTTATCTGGAGAGTGAGAGTTCCTCAGTTTCGACTTATTAAGTAACACCACACCAAATTCAATAAAGCAGGTTCAAAATATATCTTTTTTTTTTTCAATATTATAACAGTACATCGAAGCAAAATACAGAGTATATTATATAAAAAACCTAACTATTTATAATCTGAGAATTATTCACAAAGTAAATAAAAGGCAATTACTTACTTCCATTCCCGAGCTGCCTATTGGCTGAGCGCACAAAATCCTAGCAATACAACGTCTAATAAGAGGCAGTATTTCTTACGAAAGTGTGAATTTCGCACAGCTGTTTTGAGCTCGTAACACAGCAGTCTTAACTGCGCCGAGGAACAGTGTGTGCTTTTAGTACCCGCGGAGGTGCTTCGGGGTTTAAGAACTCGGAGTTAACGAAACGGAATTTATTAGGCTTGTAGAATTGAGGTGTAGTCTCTAAGACTGTGTTAAATAGGAAAATTTTAATGTAAAAGCATATTCGTCTAGGTTTAAATGAATTTTGTAATTGAGAGAAAACATGTAATGACTGTGATGGTGCAACGCGTTTCCTTACTGATTTACTGCTTTAATTATTGTAAACATTACACAGATTCATATCTGAAGATGTAAGATTTATGACAAATATGTATATAACGCATGGTGGTAGGGCATTTTACATTAAGTTTATGTAAGTGTAAAGACAATAATTTGAAGCGCTCGTAGCGAAGTTTATTTAGCTGTTTTCAACCGATTAGCAAAGTTAAGCAACGTCGCCCGCGGTCATAAGTTGGATGGGTGACCGCTAATGACATTACTACTGAGCGTTTCCGGTCGCGGTTGTTGTCTTAGGATGGCAGTCGTTATAGCATGGTGGTAGGGTATTTTGCGAATGCCCGCCTGGCTAGCTACCACCCTCAAGTAGAAAATATGTCGCCAAGAAGCTAACGGTGTGTTCCGGCAGCTATACTTGTCAGCCAGTAATTCTAGGTTAGGCTGAACAACATCTTCGACTACATCATTACTTGCCATCAGGTGAGATAATGGTCAAAGGCTAACTTATCAAGAATAAAAAAAAATGGAAATAAATTATTATGAATTTAACATAGAGCACCAAATGTTCGTCTTGAACGGGATTCTAACCCGCCTCCACAGCCTTTACGTACTGAGTGTCTTAACCATTCCGCCACCGATACAGACTGGACAGAATCTTTTTTATTTTACCGTCATATAGGGGACGATGCGATCATCAACTAGACTACTAGACTTCATCTGACCAAAAGAAGAAACGTGTGTTTTGAAAGTGCTTTTTTCAAACACTTAACTCGTAACGCCACCCTTCTATATTTCTAAACCTGATTTCAAGTGCATGCTAAATGTAGATTTGATGTTTGAGTTAGGATTTGAAACCATATTTAGAAATGTAAAACTTCTCTTCAAACCCACTGCTGAGTACTTTATGACTTATTATGGAGAACTTATGGCATACAAATATATCATAAAATTTCACGGTTAACTTATTTACTTTTATATCAATAACGGGGTTTTTACGTGATATAAACACTAACGTGTTGCCGATGGAAGGGATTGAAAATAATTTTTTTTAGCTTCATAAGAAGGAAAGCCATTATCCGGGTCTGAAGTATGGTAATTAGCTACGACCAGCATGGAATCGTCTTCAAAATGTTGGCAGCAATGCGGATTCTTTTGAGTAAAAATTTAAAATATTATGGATGAAATAAAAAATAGGTAGATACGTCAATATATAAAACTTAACAAAGAACTGGGGACAAATCGCTTAAAACTATCTGTTCCAGTCATATATTAATGGGAAGAAATATGCGTTTTCATATTTTTTTTTGTTAGTAAGTTTATCGTATTTTTCAAAGATCGATGCAAAGAGTGATTAAAATGCCTGTACTTATTTAGGTAAAGCATATGGGTTGACAGTCAACCCTCTTAAAACTCAAGTTATCATAGTAGGAAGTTCCCGCTTGATAACCAGGGTTGATTGGGACTCTTTGCCGCGAGTTGTGTTCGATGGAATTGTCATTCCATTTAGCAAAAACGTAAATAATCTCGGTATCACCATCGACCAAACTCTATCATGGGACTCTCAAATAGCTCAAACCAGTCGTAAAATGTTTGCATCTGCTGGAGCTTTACGGAGACTTCGCAACTTTTTACCTACCACCACTAAAATTGCGCTTGCACAATCTTTACTACTCCCTATTCTTGATTATGCTGACGTTTGCTATCTTGATCTCACACAAAATCAGCTAAATAAACTTGAGCGACTCCAAAATTTTTGTATAAGATTCATATACGGCTTACGCAAATATGATCATGTCTCCGAATTTCGTACCAAACTCAAGTGGCTACCTTTTCGTCTTCGCCGGAATGCTCATATACTACATCTCCTTTACAGTATTCTGTTCCTTCCTTCGTCTCCGCGGTACCTCAAGGAACGTTTCAATTTCCTCCATACTACCGATGCTTTATCATTACGGTCATCAGATAATTTATTGCTACAGGCACCCGTATGCGGAACCTCTTTCTATCATTGTTCTTTTACTTCTGAAGCTGTTAGATTGTGGAATCCGCTACCGCTTGAAATAAAACGTGCTCGTTCATTGGAATCTTTTAAAAATCAGCTTAAAACTTACTATCTTTCGCTCTAACTGTAATATTTACAAACATTAAGTACCGACCTTAGTTATTCTATAATATTCTTACCATGTTTTGTTGTGTTATGTCTATTTAGGTATTTTTTTTTATCTTTATTTATATATGTTTAAAAATATGTATGTATATACTTATTGTATGTTATGTACTTATATAAATATATATCTATATATAATCATTATACTTTACGTATATTGTTGTTTATGTGTATAATATAATAATTTTTTGTCTTATTTAACTAAGTTTTCTATCTATTTTTTACTGTTCTAGTATTTGTAACATTCGATTAAAAAACCCTATCCATGTACTGTCAAAATGTCCAATATTGTTGAGTTGTCTGGAAGAGATCGCTTTAAGCCCATTGTTTCACTCAGTTATGATGTATCTTTAGTTGTAAGTTTTTTATGTTAATATTAATCTTTGTGTTACAATAAAGAGTTTATCTATCTATCTTATTTGGCTCAAAGAATTAGCATTGCAATCCAACAACGGCCCATTTTTGGGCCTGTAATGGCCTTTAAGTTACAAACGCTTTCGATGTAGTGTAGCTGTGAAGTATATTGTTTGTAGTTCCATGTTAATAAAGGCATACATCGGGTGTAAAACAATATTTTTGGTTCGAAATTTTACATACGAGAATAATTTCAAGTACAGTGATATTTGACGTATGCTTATAAAAACTTACGTCAATGCGGATACCTCCAGGGCCTCAAACAGTGTACAATAACGTCATTCGTTCACTTTTCCTGTGCTTTGAAGGATAACTCAGTAATCATCCAAAGGAACCTTCAGAGAGGTTATATTATATTACGTTATATTCCTTCCTATACATACATATTACCTCACGGGTGGGATATTTTATCAAGGAAAAGAAGAAAGGCGGAAGTTTGTATTGACTTTATATTTTTTAATTATTCTAAGCGTTATTAAAAACTTTTACTATTATTTTATGTTATATATTGTCAAAATGATCAGGCGATGATTGACTAGTAGTAAACTAGTATTAATTTACTGTACTTGTACTGTAGTAGCCGGATCGTCCACTGCTGAACACAGGCTCCCCTATAAAGGGGGTATTTGCCATAATTCCTACGCTTGGCAGGCGGCTTCGGGATTGCAGTGTAGGATGGCAGTTCTTTAGAAGGCGCTGCTGCACACCTTCCAGTATTTTTCTTTTAGTTGCCTTTACGGCACCCACGGGATGATATGGGGAGGTGTAATTCTAACCCGGCACTCCACAGGGAGTACATTAATATACATTAAATATTACTATACTTATTTGAATTGCGTAGATGACATGCAATAGTTTGGCAGAGGCGGAATTGTCGAAGCATTTTGGTCGCTTAAAAGTGCAACAAACTATATAGTAGGATTTCTTAATCAAATTCTTAATATTTTTCACGTGAAACTTGAATTTTCCTTCAATGAGCGCTGTAATATCTTTGGGAACTTTATTACCGCACACATTCTTAGGTAAAAAGTCCTTTGATTTGTCTTTGCTAATCTAAAAACTGGCACAGCTATTTTATAGTTGCGTAACAAATTGATAGGTACGATACGATGGTCACTTTTACTATTGTATCCAAACATTAGAAGAAAATAGGTTATTAGGATGTAAAAAAGGTTTTAGAAAAGAGCTATTAAATTCCCATTCACACCTCTTTGTATCATAAAACCTTTGATTTTCACACTAGATAGACTCTCATGAGACTACGCTTAGAAGCATAAAATTTAATGAGCATCGCCACATAATAACTAATAGATACGCTATACGTTATTGAGGGTTACGCCATACGCCAACCACTGTCGCAGAGTCGATAACCGTCGACGCACATACAAAAGAGAAACGTACCATGTTTACGAGACCTGGCCACAGGTGCGCCGAAAACAATTAATTTCTTAGTAAATAACGAGTGCATTTATTAACGTTATTAAGTAACAGCTAGTAGTAAGTAACAGTTTTACTGCTGTTACTTATTTCTATTTTAGTATTGGCACTAAGTTTGTTGCAGCCGCTACGTTGTTACGATTGTTGATGGTTGATTTCGTAATGTTTGAGGTCTAGACAAGGTTTAGTGGAATTAGTTCCGTGGTTGTCTAGTTACTAGTTATTCACTAGTAAAGGACAACATTGTTTGATAGCAAATATAAAACGAACAGTAAGTTATACGGGTCTAGCTACCTTTAGTACATTGTGATACAAGTAAAAATATTATTGTAAAGGTAGGATAATGTTTACTAAACATAGTCTTGAGTTTAAAATAACCTTCACACACGTGTGAACACGACGTCCTTCAGTTCATTTGTGAGAAATTTAAAATTTAAATACAAGGAAATACATAACTATTCATTTTGCGCTGCCTCTAATATTATGTCGGGCAAAGTCAGATCTATATTTAAATTTCTGAACTATAGCATTGTTGTCACTAACACTCAACACACTGAACTTTTGAAGCTGTGACGGCTCAGTGGCATTGGCTATGGACTGCCGTGCAGCAGGTCCATGGTTTGAATCCCGCCGCGGGGTTGAGCTTCACAGCATGGTGGAAGGGCATTTTGCGAATGCCCGCCTGGCTAGCGACAACCCTCAAGTAGAAAATCTGTCGCCAAGCACCTAACAGTGCGTTCCGGCAGCATTCCTTGAGAGCCAGTAAAAATTACAGGAACATTTAGTCGTAACAACTGTACGTCTCAGTGTGACGGGCACAGTGAATTCGTGTTGACGAAATGCATCTGTTATTGGTAGAGGTTAGTCCACATAACATCAGGTGGGCCTCGGGCTTGTTCCGTCACAATAAACTGAAAATCACAAATCACGCTTAGAAGTTCTGGAACATGAAAATCAGTACTTAAAAGCAAATTTCAAAATGCCGTCAATTCGCTTAGTGCGTGCTTGGTTTTAGCATTCATATATAGCGCGTGCACCAAAGACACTGGTATAATGACACAATATAATATACCAATTTCATCTCTGTGAAAGTATGGGAATTATTCAGCAATATATTCGAACCTTCTTCCAGATATGAAAGAAATATACCATAAAAGAAATGTCAATTATTAGAAGCATCATCGATAGGTATATGCGGCATTTATGCTAATAAAGACCAATCCACGTAAATGAGGCTAGTTTGCAATTACCCCACTTGATGTTGGTGATTGTCCGTCTAGCGTTAGGGAAACACGAACACCAAGGATTGGTTTGGTTATGTATATATTAGAAAGTTTTGACGATTGAATGAGGCTATTAATATTTGTTTTATTGATGGATCATGTCCTATGTATGATTTTAAAAGAGCATTGACGCATGCTAAGCGAAAACATATAAATATTATTTCGGATGTAAAAAGATAACCTTCAGCGGGTAGATGTAGCCAACGTCAAAAAGACGTGCGAATGCACGTTGAATTTTCCCCATCTAAGGGATGGAGAAAATTCGACTGTACAGTACCCGCTTCTATAGTATAATTGGAAATGCACCAGGGCGGAATTCTGGGGTTGCGGCATCAAACCCCAATGAAAGTTATCTTTTTCGATCCGAAATATTTCTGTCCTAAGTATGCTTTAGATGGACTAATCTTAATTAAATTAAATTGACAGCAATGCAAGCGGCTGTGAGGGTGCAGATCGGTCCATTTGTAAGCACTTTTATTACCGTAAGCAATGTTGACGTAATTTGGACAGCACATTATACTCGCAATACGCTGATGGCAACAATCATCCAGAAGTTTCAATGAGTTGACTGCTCAACGCGGCAGTCCATAGCCAATGCCACTGAGCCATCACTGCTTCGAAATGGCAGGTAGAATGGCAGGTAGAATGGCAGGCAGTCGCTATAGCGACAACTACAGCCAGTAGTAAGTAACAGTTTTACTGCTACTAGCTACAGCAGGTGGAATGGCAGGCAGTCGCTATAGCGATTGCCTGCCATTCTACCTGCCATTTCGAAGCAGTGATGGCTCAGTGGCATTGGCTATGGACTGCCACGCAGCAGGTCCATGGTTCGAATCCCGTCCAGAGCTTGAGCTTCACCGCATGGTGGAAGGGCATTTTGCGAATGCCCGCCTGGCTAGCGACCACCCTCAAGTAGAAAGTCTGTCGCCAAGCACCGAAAGGTGTGTTCCGGCAGTAGACATTGAGAGCCAGTGAAATTACAGGCACAATGAGACTTAACAACTATGTCTCAATGTGACGGGCGCAGTGCAATTCATGAGTTGTCATGAATTGCAACTGTTATAGGCAGAGGTTTGTCCACTTAACATCAGGTGGGCCTCGAGCTTGATCCGTCACAATAACATAAATAAAAAAAAAAAATATTATAGTGGCTGTGAATTTTGCAAGTGCACGCTTGGGTGCAGGCTTGGCTAGCTACCGCCCTCAAGTACAAAATATAAAGCCAAGCAGCTAACGGTGTGTTCCGGCAGCTGTCTTTGACAGCGAGTAATTGTAAGTCTGAACTACATCTCAACATCGTCGACCACTTCATCACTTACCATCATATGAGATAGTCAGATCCATAAAAAGAACATTACTGCTTTAGAAATATACTTGTGTTGTGGCGCCAATAGTTTTAACAGGGATGATATTGATATTATGGCAGACAAACATTGTTATACTATGAAAGACTCACTTTGACTTGAGTCCATGAAACATGCCATAATACTTCTTTGGTTGTGTACGTATTACATACTAAATCTAATAAAGATGAAAAAAAACTTCATGAAAACTCAGCATTTCTAAAACTTGATAGCCGACTCTACGCAGTTGTCCTACATAATATGCAATGACAATTTTGACTTACGAAAGAACAAGTGACAATTGTTTCACTAACGAGATCGTGGTGGACACAAAATTAATCAAGTGTTATTATGTTCAAGGGACAGCCTAACAGCAGAACTACAAAAATCCCATGAATATCCTAATAAATTGACCATATAAGTATATATGTTTAGAGACTTAAAAATTTCGTTCTGATTTGGTCAATTCAATTTGCATTGCTACAAAGTTACGCCCTCCGAACCACTTTACCTTTAGACTTACTTCCATGTAATTAAAACTTCTCCTTACTCAGGTTGTTAGTAAATTTCGGACCTTTTTTGCATTGTTCCCTGGTACTGTAACAGTCGTAGCACAGATAAGCAACTTCATACAAAAGAAAATAAAAAATAATATTATATGAATAAGTAATAGACTCAGGCGTTACTGTGCGGAAATCGATATTAAATAATGCTAAATAAAAAAATATTATAAAACATCAATATAATTTTTTTAAATTAAGAGATATAATAAATCAATGTCAAACAACATTTTTTTCCAAAAACCCCTTGCAATTTACACGTTTTGATATTTAGGCATATTGCAGCAGTGGATAGACAAAACACTGAAACTCAATTTAATTTTGTGCAATTTAGAAAAAATAGTACTTAAGACTTCTAGCATGATATAGGAGTTGATAAAACACAATAATATGATAATCCGTCTACTTTCCCAGCTTAACCAAAGAGACGTAATAAACGCAACACAGCCTAATACAACATCGTCATGTCTAACTTTTCGAGCAAATAACCGTGAAATTTTAGATCATGCGCGCGAGTTAAGTCAAGACCTCCTGATAATGCTTTTTGTAGAATCGAAACGTGTCGAAAATTCTACCGATTGGTCTACGTCGCATAAGTTACGTCGCCTTATCATGAAAATTTGTCGAAATTGTCGCTTAATATAATCATAATAATAATATTTATTACAGAATAAAAATAACATAGGAAAAAATTAACAGTATAACGTTGTTACCTGCTATAGTACTAGACGGTGTCGAAGATACCAAACTAGTGTTAATTATATTATAAAATAATTAATATATTACGTTTTCTTGTAGTCTAAATATCAACCCATATAACCCATACGGGTTGATATATAGACGAGTTTCTACTGTAGACTGCTTGCTATCGCGATAACTCGATACTTATCCATTAATTTGTTAGAATATATTTACAATAATATATAATATAGTGTATACATACGTATACATCACGAACTTATAAACAAATATGGCTACTAAAATGTATACAAAAATAACTTAATATATAAATGTTGTATCAATATCAACATCACTAGTTTGGTATCTGCGACACCGTCTAGCAATATAGCAGGTATCATCGTTTTACTGTTATTTTTTTCCTATGTTATTATATTCCTTTCTATATTAAAATTTGCCGAAATTTTGAAATTTAAATCAAAATTTCGGCAAATTTTAATGATAAGCCGACGTGATGTACGCCATTTAGTCTAATCGGAAGAATAGCAACGTCCGCTGCGTTCATGACATGATTGGGTTGCCGCTAGTGAGTATTTGTACCTATGGAATTTTTCTCTAGATATATTTTTATTGTTTTAAAATCTATCCTAAATTATTAATTTATTGTCATCTAAAAAGAATTGTTCAATATTTGTTATTATTACGAGTACATTATATTGTATCTATATATGATGTAAATGTATCCTATATACGACTGCTGCGTTGGTGTGTGTAGAAGCGCCACTTAGAATCCCGAGGTTTTTTTAACTGGTAGCTACCATCTTCAAGTAGGAAATCCGTCACCAACCACCTATAGGTATGTTTCTGCAGCTGTTCTTGGGAGCAGTACCTGACAGAATAGGTGGGTTAGTGGTCAAAGGACAACTTGGAAGAATCCTAAAAATGATTATAAGCCTTATCGCGTGCTAAACGAAATCACGTTAGAGTGAAATAGGCATCTGGCGCGAAATTGGAGTACACGGGTTTGATTCCCACCCAGGACTATAAAAATGTGCTTCAATAATTTGTAATGAGGATACTTGAGGGTAATAATAGCTAGCCATCGAGCTTTCGCAAAATGACGTGTCATTGTGCTGGTCCATGTGGTGTAAGGAACAGAGGTTCTAAGTTAGATTCCTGAGTCTGACAAGGAACAGAGGTTCTAAGTTAGATTCCCAAGTCCGACAAGTTATTTGAATTGCTGACAAAGAAAACTGCTCATGTCGTCCTTTGGGACATTAAGAAAGACGAGAACCGACCCAATATGAGTAGGATGAGGGTAGGAATATGATGAAATGTGTGATAGAATAGAGTTTAGTTACTCAGAGTATTTGTATTGTAATCGAAAGGTAAACAAAGAATGTCGAGACAATGAAACACAAAACAGTATTTAGTGCAGATTTCCAATGGACTTCGCTTGTTTGGAAAGCTGCAAAATAGTATCGAAGAAAGCTCTTCGAATCGGCAAGTTGTTCTGTAAGCAACAATGTTACCATTGTTCTTCAAGACTATCTTTGTTTGCAGGTAGGGTTTGAACTGTATTATCGGAGAATAGAGAGTTATTTTGTTAAGATACCGTGGAGTTATAGTTCTCTCATGACTTCCTGTAGTTATTCCATATATATGGGGTCGGTGCATTATGTCTTTTCTATCAATACAAATGAAAAAACAAGAAGAAACTAAGAGTCAGTTTTCGTTAAAGGTTTGGAAAACACAAGGAAATCATTGCAATAGTTTTGGTTTCAGTTTTAGGGCTTAGGAAGACTTTCGGGGGCCTAATGTGCATCAATAGATAGTCACTTTTTCTGACATAGTATGGGTATAGAACAATCATGCTTAATCATCATCAATACTTAGTCACTTTTTTTGGCATAGTCCTGGGTATAGAACAATCATGCTTAAGCATAATCAATACATAGACACTTTTTCTGGCATAGTCCTGAGTATAGAACAATCATGCTTAAGCCGGCAACCGTACTACGCATGACTTATGAGTATGTATAATAATGAACAAATGAATAATGATAGATAGAAATTTTATCACGCCTAACATAACAATTTCTATAATCAGCTGTGAAGTGATGGTGTTTGGAATTTATACGTTGTGAAAAAAAGTCTTCTCAAAACGTTAATTTACGCCATAAAGAATTACAACAGGCTCAACGGCCGTTCAATATTCAGAAAGCGACGTGAGATGAACTCTCGCTCGAGAGTTTATCATCGCCCTGTCACTCTACCGTTATTTATGGACCAGTGAACTTGGAAATATATTTTCCTCGTCGGCGGCCGCGTCCATTTCAGGTTAAGCCCCTTGGGCCAGGGCACTAGACGAGTCGAGTGTCATAAATTTGAAAACTGTTTCGCGAAAGCGAAAAAATGAAACAAATATTTGACGTTCGGTCCGATCTTCGATACACACGGGCGCCGATTTACGACTGTTTGCAAAATTTAACTGGCTGGTTAAGGAACGAAACTGACTACGTACTCGTATATATTCCTTGCAAGAATAAAGCTAAAAAATACGATCTTTGGGTTCAACGCTCACATATAGTATAGGATTCACATATAGGATAATTCAAGTTGCACATGAAAAACATTTTGATAAAGAAATCCTACTCTACAATTTGTGATTACTTAAACGACAAAAATGCTTAAACTATTCCGCCTCTGCCAAGTTTTCGCCTTCCACCTACGTAAATTAAGTAAATGTTGTAATAATTTTATAATATTGTTTGTAACACATTTTTAAAATAAGTTAAAAATAATGGCCCCTTTCTTGCTCGTACTTCTCGTAGTGGCTCTATACATTTTTATTGCCGGACGAGGCAGTACAATGTAGAATATTTCAATATTAAAGTTTAAAATTAACCTTCATAAGGACGTTATAAACGCCTAAATTGAACAAATGGTTTTGACTTGAGTTGACGTTGAACTTTACCGCTTAGAAAATTAACAGTATAGAGTTGACACTGTGAGAAATATATAGCACGATTGCGAACGATTAGTGAACAATAATTGTGGCGGTCATTCATCATAACATGCAGCACCTCTCCAACAAAGGACAGTAACAATTCAAGATAGACAGTGCAATTCAAGTTAAAAAAAAAATTATTGACGGCTTTTCACAAGCGCGCTTGTGAAAAGCCGTCAATAGTAAACTTTCGATCATTTTTGTTATGCAGTCTATTCCGAAACCGAAACTAGTTAGGATTCTGATAATTTGATATATAATGTATTATGTAGATATCCTTCATTTAACTTATAATGAAAATGCTGATTCATAGTAGTTTTGAAGCTGTGATGGCAAAACCAACTAATATCTTTTTCATGCGAAACCCAAAAAGAGCGGAGCTCGACTCTCACTTGGCTATTATTTTATGTGATTGGTATTATTTTGCGTATAGATTTTAAATAAGTCATTAGAGTAAGCTATAAGTACGTAATATAGATTGTTCACCGGAATGACGTCGTACTAAAATAATTTTAACGACTCTTTGATTACTTTTATCGCAAGTTTTCGCTCCAGTTGTCACGTTTTCAAACCATTAGTTTTATGCGAATTACTACTGAGGAATTGCTTATTTATTATCAGTGTTTTATGAGCAAAACAATTTATCTTGAAGTTACCAGCCGGAAAATTACATTTTAGTATGAGAAGAAGAGTGATGAAAGTACATATTTCAAATTGATAGATATTCCAAGTATTTAGTATCTTATGAAAATGTATACTTAAATATCTTTTGGGAAACGAACTGTTGGTACCATATTTATATATAAGTGCAATGATGACTAGATATGTGGCAGATAGTTTGGACTGCCACTCAGGGGGTCCATGGTTTGAATCCTGCCGCAGGTTTTATCTTTAACAGAATGCTCACCTGGCAAGCTACCACCATCAAGCAGTAAACCTGTCGGCAAGCACCTAACGGTGAATTCCACCAGATATCCTTTATCACAACTCACGATACTTTTTATGACCATTTTTATTTTATTGCCAATAGTTAAACATTTGACCATAATCTCATCTGATGGTAAATGATGATTTGGTCGAAGGTGTTAACAGGTTTAACTTAGAAATAAATTTGCCAAGAAATTAACGGCTCTGGCATGCTTAGTTATATATTCTGTATCCCATCACTAAAAAGGAGAGATAGTAGCCGATGGCGAAACCTTTTCATCAATTAAGTGTACTTACTCTCCGGCAGCCATGTATACTCAGCAGCCTTCATAAAAGCGTCGTAGAAGTCAAATTGAATAAGTTGGCATCGTCCTAGACCACTATGGCCTAGTTATGAATGAAACTCTATTGTTATCATTATCGCCGATGCCAATGGGTTAATGAATTTACTTTGAGCCATTGCTTGAGTGGCGTTAAGCATCGGTTTGGAATTTGAAGACGGCCATATTGGAGGACCAGGCAAAACGGAAAGATTTTAATATAAAAGAAAATAAAAGCCTTAAAATATTATTTCTTGACTATCTTCTATATTATATATATTGTACATATTTCAATGTCTAAATTAAAATATATAAATATATCGCTTAAATTTTTGAACAGATCGTCAGATCACACTCAAATGGGACTACATGACAAGCACCAGCTTTCGAACATAAAAAAAAAACAATCGAAATCGGTGTACTCTGTAAATAGTGATAAAGCAACACAAACAAAAAAATAATAATATTCCTTGCATTGTTCCCGTTTTAAGCTCCCAGATTTTTCTGAAAAAGGAATTTCCAGGAACGGTCATGATTCAGCAACTGTGTCCGACAGATAGCAATGTACTCGCTCCCTATGACGCGAGACCAAAGCATAACCGGGTAACCGTATGTGCATAGAAAACTATGGGTTCTTCTAGGCATATAAAGATTTCATGGCATTTTATGATAATATGTTCATGCATTCCTGGTCTGCACTAATAATTGCCGATTTGTACTAAAAAATTAAAATTGTTTTTTTTTATTTATCATATTTATTTAATCAAAATCATTACAATTATTATCTATACATTGCTGCCATCCATAAAAATGTGACAATATAGATAAATGCTAGGTAGTTTTATTTTATATTATTATGTATGGCGATACTAATAGAGAAAGGACTTATTAACTATACAAATACAAATAGTTTTTATTGACACAATTTATCGACGAACTAGCGTCAGCTATGTTTCGGGAACCATAGGCTTCTCCCGTAATAGTTATGACACTGGCACTTACGTCTAATATTAACTATCCGGTGCTTGCAATATTTACTTAGCGCTGAAGGGAAGGAAAGTGTGTGTGTGTGTAAGTGAAGTGTATGAGTGTAAGTGAAGTGAAGTGGTTAATTATTGGCTCTATAAGCTCGGAGAGTGGTAAAACAATTTTAAAGTGAGATGATTTTTATCCTTTCCCAAGGAAATATTATGCTTAGCTTTCATTCCTGGTCCTGGTCTTTTCACTTACCAGAAGGTGAGATAGTGGTCAAAAGCTTAACAGCTATAAAAAGTAATTATTATAATAATGTCCAGTTTTTCGCAATATCCTATTTGTAGTAGGTATTATTATGTAAGCATTTATACTCCAAACATGTCCGCAGCTAAATGTGGCCTTTATTAGTTTTTGTCGTCTAGAGCGTCGTCATTGTCCGAGTAAATGAGTTTTTCCTTATTTCGATCTTAACGTTAGTTTGTAAACAGATAACGATCTCATAAGAACAAGTTCGGTGTCTTTGTATGAAAACATGAAAAATAAGGAGCTTCTAGATAAACCGCCAATGTAATAGATATTTACAATTTGACTGTTATTAGATTTTAACGCTAGCGTAGCCTACACTTCACTTCAGCATATTCCTTCCTAAAAAACCGGCAACGCATCCTCGATACCTCTGGTGTTGCGGATGTTCGTGGGCGACAGTGATCATTTACCACCAGGTAAAAAAAAATTGTGATCAAAGGCAAAACTATCAGACCTATAAAAAAAATTGCGAAATTTACTGCTTGGCGGTAAATATGTATGGTGACACTTCCCCGTGCGACCTCGTTTTGTGGTCACAAACAGTTCTGCTGCTAATATTTAAAATATGTTGAAACTGAGCTAGTATGGAAAGTAGTCTTGAAGCAATAATGGCCGAGTATTAGCTATGGACTGCCGTGCCGCAGGTCCCTGGTTCGATCCCCACCACCGGATTGAGCTTCACCGCATGGTGGAAAGGTGATTGCCCGCCTGGCTAGCTACCACCCTCAAATTTAAAATCTATCACCAAGCACCTAGCGGTGTGTTCCAGCAGCAATCCTTGAAGTAGAAGTGTCAGTAAAATTACTTGCACAAGAGACTTAATAACTATGTCTCAAGGTGACAGGCGCAGTGTAACTCATTGCCCGCGTCTTTGTTTCCTGAACAGTATAACTTGGGGGTCTTTAAGTCTAGAGTGAATAGGTATCTTCTAGGCAAGTATGCTACATCTTCGGCAGCATCGTCACTTTCCATCAGGTGAGATAGCGGTCCAATGCTTGCCTATCATTCATAAAAAAAAAAAAAGAATTCGTGACTGATGATGAAATGCATCTGTACTAAGCATATAGGTACTATTCTATTACTACGACGAGACGATCTTAGTTATGCATTAGATTGTTTACAACTAGCTTTCCGGTCGCGGCTCCCGCAGGTATAACGGTTATCGCGCAAAACCATTAACCTCTTTTTGCGCAGTTGGATAAAAACTATCCTATGCCTTTCCCGGGGTTTCAAACTATTTCCATACCAAATTTCATCTAAATCTATCCAGTAGTTTCTGAGCGTATTCAATGCAAACAAACAACCAATCAAATCTTTCGTCTTTATCATATTAGTTTAGATAATGTCGCCAAAATATGACTACAAGTACTAACACGTGCTAACCTAAAATCACATATACAAATTAAGGAGTATGAAATTTCTTACCTCAAATGGGAGCAGTTTCAGAGCCTATTCAATGCAAACAGTTTGTATTAAATCTCTCCTCGTTATTATATAAGTTTAGAAAAGGATCCTTACGTTTGACTGAGTAAAAATAACAATATACTTTCAATAAATGAACGACAAATCCTATGATACTAATTTAGCTCAGCCAGGCCAATTTCTCAACGTTTTCCTTCACTTCCCGATATTTCTCGGTTGTTGTCGAAGCTCGCGCCAGGCTCGGCTTTGCTGCTAATCCTTCCTCCACCCTACCTGATCCTGTTAGCTTCTAAACCAGCCTTTACAACGACATGCCTTTCTGAAGCGTCTTGGAAAATATTATACCATTTTCAATGTTAGAGATAAATGTGAATTTATATTGAAATGTACAATATTTTGAGCTATGCAATAAATTGAAGAATAGAGGCATAATGGTTTTAAAATACATAATTTTGTAACGAACAAAAATTTTTATTGTTTAGATATTCATTTGTAATGAATTTTAAAATTACCAGTAGGATTGAAAAAAGAAGAAAATTAATATACGTAATACGTACGCAAAAAACTAAAAAGCTTGGAATATTATTATTCTCTCGACGAATTCCTTCAAGAATAATGTTGTATTAATTAAAAGTAATAGACCGGCCACAAGATTGCTGCTCCCAAGTAGTGTGTATATGTGATACCTATATAACATTGTTATTTTAACCAGCGGCATGCTTTGATTATTAAAATACTACGAACTATATACAAGACAGCTACTACAGTAGAAAAGCATATAGACACCCACAAGTCATTGCAGACTCATAGGCAGTCCAAATGCTCTAGCCCACTACCAATTGGAAGTTTATTTGCGATATAAATGTAAAACAGCATAAAAATGAATTGATTTGATTTGATGGTTCCAAGGACACAATCCTTTTTAAAGGTTGAATGGACGGACGGACGACAGTCATGGCTTAGTAGGGTCCCGCTTTCTAGTACTTAACCCTAAAATAGTAATAATATGCAAGAATTCTACATAACTAAGATTACTTGAATACACGAGACCATCTCTACTTAAATGCATATGTACAAATTAAAATTAAATTTGAAGGAGTAGAATTGAGAGTGAGTAAATGTTATTTTTCCACTGCAGTGTTTAATTTAAATCGCCAAGCTTCTACCTACTTAAAGATGCAACATTTAAATCGCTTCTATGTGACATTATTTATATGTTATTGTGCTACACAATCTGCGCATTTTCTTCTTACAAACTATCAACGTCTATTCTAGGGCTGAAAATAAAACCTAGACCTCTCTTAACTTTGACCAAAACGTTATTAATCAAATTCGCAAGAAGCGTGGACTAGAAAAATGATTTATGAAGTATACTTTTATCGAAACAATCGATACTGTATTGGCCGGGGCACGTCATGAAAGTAATTTATCATAGTTATCTCACCCAACCAACCCGTATTGTCTGCGGTGCAGTCGACCACATATATGTTTCAAAAGAAATATAATCGACTGTAATGGATTAAGCAAACTCGATCCAAACGATGATGCGCTGTTTAATATTATGTGCTTGTCATGCGAGAGTTTATTGGGAGAAAGGTGTATGAAATAATAAATACCTTACGATATACTCATTGCACGATTGAAGCGCTCGCCCGTATTATAGTGGATTGCCTAATCAATTATCTTAGGCCAATACTTGAATAAGGACTGCTAGTGGATTTTACAACTGGGCGCTTTCGTGCTTTCGAGTCGTCAGTCCCGGTTGTTGTATTAGGATAGCATTGGTAATGCTGTTGGAAGCTTCGGTAATATTATGCATTGTATAGATTTTTAAAGACTTCATATAACAATTAGGATACTTTTTATTACGATATAAGTGGGCATGATATAATTAAAGTCCATGCAGGTAAACTCACGGCCATTAGCAAGTAGAAAAAGAAAGGCAAGGTAAAGCGTTTGGGATGCTAGCAATGGCTTAATAGATTGCAATATCATTATATTCCTGTTTTCTTACTCTACTATGCCTTATTCTATGAATATAAACTGTCATAAAATAACACGAAGAAAAATTAGAGGTGCAGTTTTGTTGGAACTATTCCAAGAAGTTTCTTAAGATGTGAGTATTGAAAGGTCGTTCTGCAGTATCAACCTAAATCTAGCTTACTTTTAGACGTCCACAAAAATCTTTAGCAGTTACCTATATATATCCGAATGAAGAGTAACAGCCAGTTAGCCCAGGTCGGGCCATAAACGTCGAATCAGCGTGATATAACGCCGACAAACGACTCCAGTACTCGATTTAGTAAGAACAAAGAAACCTTCCCTACATTTCTTTTGTGGGGAGCTCGAAGACAGTTGGCAGTCTATTACGGCCCCATTCATTCGGTCAAATGAACCGCTTAATTTATCGTTCATTCATTACAAATATTCAATTTTACGCAAACCTTGAATGGAATTAAGACTTCTGAGCGTTGAATGGTCCATTATCCGTTTGTTTGTTTGCCGCAGACGTCGTTCGAAGCTGGATTTTCTGAATTTGAAGATCAATTCAGGCTTTTGACGTCTGCTGGATAAAATATATTTTAACAAGAGATTTCTGTCTACCAACAAATTCAGTATAGGTAGTATAGGTTCAGTACTTTAGCTGAGAACATACATTCTGAAGCAGTGATATCCCAGTGAAAACGGCTTTGGACTGGTACGCAGATGGTCTCGAACTTGACCGTTTGGTGATAGGACATTTCGGGAGCCCGCCTGGCTAGTTTTTTTTTTATATACCACAAATGTGACTAACAAGCATACGGCCCGCCAGATGGTAAGCAGTTACCGTAGCCTATGGACGCTTGCAACACCAGGGGTATCACTCGCGCGTTGCCGACCCTGAAGAAATCTCTTCACGCCCTTTTTGAAGAACCCCATGCTGTACGCGGAAGGAAGCTCCTTTGAGCCCGCACAATACGAAACATTTCTGGTTTCAATGAAAGGGGTTGGACTCTCCGTCGATGGCGAGAGTTGCGATGGTGGAAGGTAGCCGTGGGCATCAAGTCAAACAATTCCTTAGAACACTCTCCGTTATACAAACGGTAGAACACACATAAGGAGGCAAAGTCTCTCCTCAGGGTTCTAAACCGCTTGTGAGCTCGGGATCGTCAACAATTCTGATGGCACGTCGCTGAACCGAGTCTAAAGGCCCAAGCTGGTATCCAGGCGGGAGCACCTGGATACCAGCTTTTTACTAACTAATTAATTTCTAACCCACAGATGAGTGCCCGCCTGGCTAGTTACCACCTTCAACTAGGAAATCTATCGCAAAGCAACTAACGGTGAGTTTCAGTAGCTGACCTTGAGAGCCAGTAATTCTTGGTTAAACCCGTTAACACCTTCGACATTAGCACTTACCATAAGGTGAGATTATGCTTAAATGCTAACATATTACCAATAACAAACTTCAGTCTTGCGATTCTATTATTATTTAATATGATTACTTTTCTATCATCGCTTTAATTCGTCACTTTTCTATCATCATATATTATTATATATACTGATCTTTTAAATCGAGAAACTTAATTAACTCAATGAGAATGGTACTTAATTTGTCAAAAGTTTATTGGCATGGGCAAATACTCCCTTAATAGGGGAGGCTGTGTTCAGCAGTGGACGAATGGGCTGTTACAGTATTGGCATGGGTCCACTAAATATATAAATTCAATTTATTTTCTTTCTATTTTGAATGGTTGAACAATACAATATTAGCTCTCTATTAACATTATATAAATTAACATATACAGCTCTGCTCGCAGTTCACGTTTCTCTCTCGTCTCTTAATCAGATTTGCTGTATTTAATGTTCTTAATGACAGTGTGCTAAAACTTCGCTTGAATAAAATTAACTCAATTTGCAGACATGAAACATTGTAGGAAAATACGTTTAATGAAAATATAAAATGAATTATGTTGCTTCGTTTTAAAGGTTATTTACCTTTAGAATTAAAAAAAAAAAACTAAATCGTCTAGATCAGGCCACAATTGAAACGCAAATAACATTGTATTTTCCAAAATTTATCAGAGCGCTTGGTTGATGCGACGCCTGCTCAAAAGTGCTGGCACCTATTTGGGTCAACAATCAAGCATTGTGATTCACGGGCAATGCTACCAGCATGCTGGGCACGCTGGTAACTGGTAGTGGGCTAGAGATTTTGGACTACCTGTGAGTCTGCAATGACTTGTATGTTTTTTAAATGCTTTCATTTTATATAGTTCGAATTATTTTGTCAATAAAGGCGTATGCCTTTATTGACAAAATAATTCGAACTATGAATGCCTATGAATGCCTATGAAGCCTGCTATGAAGCCGTATTTGAAATAAGAATTAGATTGTGGCCGATATAGGCCAGCATGATTTTAGGATTACGTTTATTCTATGATAAAACAATAAAATATTATTAAAATTTAAGAAGAGTATGAGGTAACATAATCAAAAACAAACTGACCCCAAAAAATTAATCATGAGAAGCAAATAATAATAAAAGTGGATTGCTATTTGTGATATATGCAACAAAAGGAATCGTAATAAAGGATGATGAAGATTATGAAGCAGTGATAGCTCAGTGGTATTGGCTATGGACTGCCGTGCAGCAGGTCCATGGTTCGAATCCCGCCGCGGGCTTGAGCTTCCCCGCATGGTGGAAGGGCATTTTGCGAATGCACGCCTGGCTAGCCACCACCCTCAAGTATAAAATCTGTCACCAAGCACCTAAATGTGTCTTCCAGCAGAAGTCCTTGAGAGCCAGTGAAATTACAAGCACTCATGTGCCTGTAATTTCACTGCTGACTTAACAACTATGTCTCAAGGTGATGGGCGCAATACAATTCGTGACTTGTGACGAAATGCAAATCTGTTAAAGGCGGAGGTTAGCCCGCTTGGCATCAGGTGGGCCTCGGGCTTGTCTTGTCACAATAACATTAAAAAACAATAACCCTTACATAACCTAAGGTAAAAACTATTAAAATACTGAAAGAGTTTATAAATATGATTAAAGAAATCTATATTTCTACGTTTCTTTGTATCCTTCTAAAATGAAATATAAATTTTCGAGTTTTACGGTGTATAAATGCATAGTTCATAAAAAGACGGGTCACGCTCGTACTAAAAGTTAAACATTCCATAAAATGCTAAGATTAACGGTTAAGTGCCTTCATGCGGACCACAGCACATCCACTATGTCCTTCCTTCCAGCGTATCTTGGACTTTACGCTTGACTTCATTCTAAGTCTTGCCAAAACATAATTGAGTATCACTTTGGCCGCCGCAAGTAGTGAGATAATGTCCTTTTAAAATGGCTAAGGGATATAAAACAAAGAGAATAAGGCTGTTTTATTTTTAAATGACTGACAAACTAGGTTGTTCTTAATTTAACGCGTTTTTGTTTGTTTTTTTTTTCATGTTTTAGTATACGTGCTAGCTGTTTACGAATATGTTTTTTATATGAATAGAATTTTCAATGAAGAAAATTATGCACCTCAATTTTACAACCTTAAGGCATGTTGAAGCGCTCGTAGCGAAGTTTACTTAGCTGTTCTCAACCGATCAGCAAAGTTAAGCAACGTCTCCCGCGGTCATGAGTTGGATGGGTGACCGCTAGTGACATTACTACTGAGCGCTTCCGTGCTTCGGAGGGCACGTTAAGCCGTCGGTCCCTGTTGTTGTCTTAGGATGGCAGTCGTTATGGCATCGTGGTAGGGCATTTTGCGAATGCCCGCCTGGCTAGCTACCACCCTCAAGTAGAAAATATGTCGCCAAGCACCGAATGGTGTGTTCCGGCAGCTGTCCTTGAGAGCCAGTACTTCTAGGTTAGCCTGAACAACATCTTCGACCACATCATCACTTACCATCAGGTGAGATAGTGGTCAAAGGCTAACCTATCAGTCATAAAAAAAAAGTACTTACACGCAACGAACTGGTAACCTAGGTCAGGGAAAGCTCTTAAGAGGCCAGTGATGGCCGGATTTCCCATACAAACGTAATACCAAAATATTTGACACTCCACCATATTTATACCATACTATTATTAAGTATCTACATTCTTAGACATATATTTTCTTTAAATATAAATCTAAAATTATATGAGAGCGAATTATTAGTCGTATATACGAAATATAGTACACATATATTTAAAAATTTATAGAAAATAAGGTCACCAAAATATATTTTACAGCCTAACATTTCTCACCTCAAACGGGAATCGAACCCTCGTCCCCAAATTTTATGATACGGGGGCCTTAACCATTGAGCTATCGAGGATTCCTTGACTGAGCCGAAATTTTATGTCTAAAGTATAACTTTTATAGACATAGGGGGCGGTTAAGGCACCCGGTGCATTAAATCGGGGGACATGGGTTCAATTCCAGGTAAGAAACTTTGTACTCTATATATTTGTATGTGTGATCTTAATTATAAATCTTTGTTTAAATAAAAGGATTTATTATTCTGCGCTCGGTGTCTTTGGATGAGTTCGCGATGTGTGCATAGGAGAAGAGCTGCCGAAGCCGCCAAACAGAACATAAAACTCTGTGCTGAGATTTAAAATAAAATTTAGAGTACTCATAAAAAGCACCAGTGCGGTATTGTAAAGTTAAAAGCACGCAAGTTTTATAAGCTGTTTTATGGAACTAAAAGTTGTGAAATAAAAGCCACTTTACAAGCAAAATACAAAACAGAACTGACTTTCTACAATACAAAGTGTTAAATAACTTCTTGTCAATTTTCAGTGTTGGAAGTAGGTAACATTATTTTTGTTTTTAGTTTTGATGGTGATGAAACATAGATGGGACGACCAACTTGAAAGTTTTTCTAACAAATAAAACAACCAAGATCGGATTATCGAACATTACATTTACCTTATATATTTTTTCGAAGTATGTTAAAACATACATAACAAAGCATTACCACGCAATTTTATCCACATTGGAGTAGGCAGAGGTGTCTAAAATTCCACGTTTTGCCGTATTTCTTTGTTATTGTATAAAAAGGTGCAAACATATTGCTATTTAAGGGACGAATGGCCAGACACCGGACTGCTTAAGAAAAATTCTTTGTCAGATAATCTGTAACCTGTCTGATCAGGCAACCCAAGAGCATGGGATGCCAAAATTAACTTTCGCCCTCCGATCAAGGAGTCAATTAACATTATTCATATAATTGTTTTTTTTTTGTGAAGGAACAAGCGCGTTGCCCACCTGATGTTAAGCGGTATCCTCTGCCCATAACAGATACATTTCAATACAAGTGACGAACTGCACTGCGCCCATCACCTTGAGATATACCTGTTAAGTCTCATTTTTGCCTGTTATTTCACTGGCTCTCAATGACTGCTGCCGGAACACACCGTTAGGTGCTTGGCGACAGATTTTTCTACTTGAGGGTGGTATCTAGCCAGGCGGGCAACCCATAATGCCCTTCCACCATGCGGTGAAGCTCAAGCTCTGGGCGGGATTCGAACCATGGACCTGCTGCGCGGCAGTCCATAGCCAATGCCACTGAGCCATCATTGCTTCAAAACTGTTTACGGCAAATTTATCATAATGATTGTACTGGTTTTTATGTGTTTGTGGCGAATCAAGCACGTGTCCCACCTGACCTTAAGTGTACTAACCTCTGCCTTTAACAGATGCATTTCGGACGAAATTGCACTGCGCCCGTCACACTGAGGCATACATTTTTTAACTCTCATGTGCCTGTAATTTCACTGGATCTCAAGGACTGCTGCCGGGACACACCGTTAGGTGCTTGGCGACAGTTTTTCCACTTGAGGGTGGTCGCTAGCCAGGCGAGCTTCGCAACTCTACCACCATGTGGTGAAGCTCAAGCCGGCGGAGGGGATGGAACTTATCACAATAGATGTTTTTTCAATGTTTTTTTATGAAAATGAGGAGATGAACATATCGCCTTCCTGATGGTAAGTGTCATCTTTTACAATTGCAGTGTTACGATCCTCATTCTGCATAACATTGCACTGCGCTCGACGTTCCACGGCGTGGTTCTTATGGTCTCGTTTGACAAGTAAATTCACCAGTGATTTTTACGCCTAAACACATAGAGTTTGCACAGTACAGTTTTAAGGCAGAATTTAATATCTGACACTGCGTTTGGTGCGTACCATAAGATACTTGTAAAAAGACCTACAAACTACTTAAAATAACTATTATTTGCTTTTCGCCTGTAAATCAATAGTTTGGTGTCAAGGAAATTTAGTTTTTCATACCCAAATCAGCTTCGAAAATCGTCTGGCCAGTAGGAGCAACCTACAAACTCACGCTCAATGAGGCCTGGCTAACTCCGCGCTTTAGGTGCAAAGCTACAAGTACATCGGCGTATCCATCTGAACGGGATTATTCTTCGGTACGTGCCATGTCAGAAAAAATCAGAGCTATGCCTGGTTATGCGATAGAAAGCAATATCCCTTGTAGGTTAATAGAAATAATAATAAAATAATAATAACAATATCTTTATTGCCAAACATATAATGTACAAAAAGTTTTTTAGATCTGCCTTTTGTTTTCGTAAAAAACTGTGTTACAAAAGTACAAATGTTTATTATGAAGACACTAATATCTATTACTTTAGATCCTTAATTACACGAACATATATTCTAGAGAGCAAATAAATAATCTATTATATTATAACCGCTTCTCTGAAAAGAAAATTTGTAGTGTGTATACATACAAAAACTTTTACCCCAATGAGACAACCATGACTAGTTTTTTTTTTATATGGGATACTCCATGTTATTGCAAGCTGAAGTGCATGTTGATTCGTAGTTTTAATCTCTTATTTATTGCAATGACTTTGTGATTCCTTTTTATTCTGTACATCAAGTCCATGTTGAAAGTCAATATAACATATTTCAAAATAAGGTATATTCTATATAGAAGTTGCATCTAGATGTCTTTGATCTCAAAGCGCAATGCAAGTTATCTTGGCAGTAAACACGTGCAGTTCACAATAATGAACCAAGTTGACAGTTTGCGTATAACTTCGGTGTTCAAGACCAACGTTGCTTTGCTTAATATTATGCTCGCACACATAGTAATGGTTAGCAATATGAAGTGAAGAAACTTATTGTGTTTACCTTACTTTATTTTTTAAGCAATGCATTATATAATGCAAATATTATATATTTAAAAATATTATGTATGTTCGTAAAAAAATGAGTAAATTTAAATTAAACAGTGACAATCACGATTACAATACTAGGAATAAAGATAAAATAGCGGTGCCAGGTTTAAGATTAGCAAAGACAAATAGAAGGTCCTTCTTAGGTTATTGTGTGCGGTTTTATAATAAAGTTCCCAAACATATTACAACGCTCACAGAAGGGAAATTCAAGTTGCATGTGAAAAACATATTAAAAAATCCTACTACACAGTTTCTGATTACATAAACGACAAAAATGCCTGGACAATTCCGCCTCCGCCAAGCTATTGCCTGTCACCTACATAATTTAAACAAATATTGTAATAACTCTATTATATAGTATGTATGTAACACATTGTTAAAAGATGTTTAAAATAATGGCCCCGAGTTTCTTGCCCGTTCTTCGCGCAGTGGCTTTATACAATTTATTTGCTGAACGTGGCAGTACAATGTAGAATATTTCAATACTAAAATTTGTAATTGACCTCCATAAGAGCGTCGTAGACGCCTAAATTGAATAAATGATTTTGACTTTTGACTTTTTGACTTTTGAATAATGACCGAGCGGTAATAGCTATGGATTGCTGTGCCGCAGGCCCCTGATTCGATCCCCACGGCCGGTTTGAGCTTCACTGCATGGTGGAAGGGCATTTTACGATTGCCCGCTTGGCTAGCTACTACCCTCAAGTAGAAAAAAAGAGGAATTAGAATATGTTTTGCCCTCTGAATCATACGATGTTAAAATAAAATTATTTTAATATATAAGACCTAGGCGAAATTTCCGAAAATCAGATTGAAGACGTTCTGAAAAAAGGCCAGGTCAGGAGTACCCTAAACCGACGCTTATGTATGAAAGTATTGATGAGAGTAGATGAAGCGAAAGAAATTTGTAAATCAAATCAAATTGTTTATTTGCAAGAATACAAGTAAATAGGATCTTAAAAATATTATTACACACAGTTGTACTCTGCAGTTGTGTCTGCAAGCAGACTTGCAAATATTTCATGCAGTTACATAGGAATTTCAATTAGTCTTATATTTTACATAATTTTATCGATACATTTATATTCTTTAAACTCCGTCATACTATAAAAACAATTATTTAGCAGCCATGCAGTCAATTCTTTTTAAATTTATCTGTAGTCAGTAATTTTATGCTATTGGGTAACCAGTTGTAAATTGAAAGCGACATATAATAAGCGTTTCGCTTGTACAAATGTTTTCGGGCAGGTGGTTCAACTAAAAGATTTACAAACTTTGATCTTTTTTGACGGGTATATACCTCACTGCGTTCGTAAGGATCGTAGCAAGTGGAAATCTATGGTCTCTGCCTACCCCTAGGAAAGAATTATTTTATGCATGTATGTATTTAAATATCTTATTATAAGATAGTATAGTATGAAATATCTTGTTACTGATGGTACCATACTGATTCAAATGACACTGAGCTCCAATTTTCTTGTTCCGACATCCACGAATTATTGCATTTTCTGTTATCCATACATCATTTTTTTTTTCGGTGTCCTTCTCATACACTGGAGCTCGGTAGAAAAAAAAAAATAGAATTTATATTTCCATATGCATCTTTGGGTCAACGTTGTTCACTGTGTGTAAATTTCAGGTTTGTAACTCATTCGGTCTCACGACCTTGAGACCTGTGATATACCGATGGACGGACAGACAGACAGATAGATAATCAGGCAGCGGAGTCTTATTAATAGCACACAACAGTTATTAGATACGACAGCAACACAGACAAATTATGGCACGTTCTCTCACTTCAAAGTACCTTAACTATTATACAAAATGTATGAAAGCGATGGATGCAACACAGTACTTTGAAGTGGCGTTACTGAGACACGTCAGCAGCGCGCTACAGTACTGTTGCACTGGTATGCGGTACCCTTGTTTTTTTTTCTCATTTCAAAATATTAAAGCAATGTCGCCTCCTGAGGTCTGCCATTTGTACACTCGAAGAGCGCTTATGCCGTGCCTGAAGCACGTTGGTTACGTGCTACGCGCATTTAGCTTGTCTTACGACTTTTTGCCATGATAATTTTGGGACTCCGTTTGAGGACCTTAGTTTCCCTCTTAGTCTCACGTTATAATGACAGTTAAGCAGTAGATCAATCTATAAATCAGCTGCTCTTATAGTTCCATAATACGAAAGTAAAACTATTAGCAAAACATCCTAATCGAGCTACAACGTAGACGTTGATCTACGTCGTAGCATAACGATGTCTACATTATCCTACGTCATAGCACAAGGTCCGATTAATGTTGGTATTAATTTAATACAAGCAGGTACTTAATCTAAATTATGCTAATATCAATTCAATTTAGTATCGTAGTAGTAAATCAATGATCAGTAATCAGTAGATTACCACCATAATACCTGCATGCTACTAATAATAAAATTATGAACTAGTTAGGTTTTAATTTAATGAGTGTGTGTTTTTGTTACTAATGCTATTCAACTTTCCAGTTTAGGACTAAATTATGTTTGAAACAATTCTTAGTTTCATATACTCTCAATGTATGCTGGTAAAAGACTAATAAAAACAAACTAACAAAAGCAGCTTATCGTATTTTATAACAAAATTACAAATGAGCTCATCGTTTTTTCCAAAACCTTGTTGGTTGGATTGTATTAGATGAATATGTATCTCTTTTTTTATGAATATGATTATGGCATATATATTGTTTTAGACAAGTTCGAGTGATTCACAGAAATTATAAAGTATTATAAATTGTATTTTAATTGAAACAGTTTTATTTTATCGTCATTTCTTTGTAGAGGAAATAAAAGAAAAGAATTGAACAACAATTATTAGTGAAATAATAAAACAACTATATATGCAAATAACACACTACTTATAATGGTTAACATAATTACAGGTACTACATTTACCGTTAATCTATAGTAATTTTATAAACAGGAATGATTTGTATTTTTGTATGAAAGGAATAAACTTAAAAACTACTGATTTGGATGCGATTTGTTATTTAAATAGTTTCAGACCCGGGGATGGACATAGAATAGTTTTTATTCAACTGCGTAACTGGAGCTGCGACCGGAAAGCCAGTTATATGTATAACATATGTACAAACGCCACCAAAAATAATAATGGTCAAGTAAAAATGTAAACATAATCAAATCACATTTTTACTATGACTGAAACCAACTCTACCTTACCTTAAAATAGATAAGAGTAAAAATGGTATTTTATATTTTAATTGTACACTAATGTATCTAGTCTGCTTGCTTGATAGTACTACTCAATTAACCTTATCCTTATCTTCGTTCCCTAACAACTTCCTGAATGGTTGACATCGGCTAATGCGCTTACCTATTCAACCCAATAAAATATTCATGGCCATTATCTACGTGTAATTCTACTTCCCTACACATTGGAGTCCGAATCAAAAAACGATTCTAATAATAGAACTTCCGTAATGGTGGAGAGTCACCGTTCAGGTTGACTAAGGTACATAAAAAATGTCCCTATTTAGTCAAAAGTTTTTATTTACGTTTATTAAAAAAATCTTTCCATTTTGAATTCTTCGAGATCATTTCGAAATAAAAGCAAATTAAGCTTAAATGATGTCAATTTGTGAACACATTACACACTAACTACTTTGACGGAGCGACTCAAGCGGCACAAGTATGCTAATCTCGATAGTGGTTTCATAAATGAGCCGTTTGGTGTACAGACATTGGATACGTGGATGCCAGGGCTCATCTTATTTGCCAACAATTATCAGAGCGTTTGGTCAATGCGACGCGTGATCATAATGCTGGCACTTTTTGGTCCAAAGAATAATAATTTTGTTGCATTGCAATCCAACGGGACAGTGCTGCCAACATACGGAGTACACTACTAACTGGTAGTGGACTAAATAATTTTGACTACTTTTGGGCCAGCAATGACCTTTATGTTGTCTAAATGATTTTGTCATAGTAGATGTAGTGTTGTATAAAATTTATAGTGCTTTGTGCATAAAGTCATATAGCCCGTATAAAAAAAGTCATTTTAGATCAGTGATTATATAAAACAATATAATCTTTGTAGGTAGCCTGTAAATATGTTGATAGACGATGTTTAGGATTTAATGAATATTAACATCGTATTTTATGTGCGCTTAGTTCGAAAAATATCATTTTAGTATTAGTATTCAGAATATGGCACATATATATAGTTTGCAGTTCAGAGGTGAACGCAATATCCCAAAAATTCACATATCGACTAATACTGAAAAAGTATCGTATTAGTCCAAAACAATTATTACAATAAAAAAGGCTACAGATGCTATAGCGAAAGTATTGGTGGTCATTGTAAGCTTATAGATATCCCAAATACTCATTACCATAACTGCTGAGTGGTCAATATGCAGTTACATTGGCTCGTTGAATCACGATGCTAATTTGATGAGACCTTAAACAGTTGGGTTTGTGCCTCTTATCCTAGGACAGTAAACACACATATAGAGATATCTGTTATATGTGGGCAGCCCTTAGTACGGGAGGAGATATTGTCAAGATAAGCGCCTCTAATCTACTACCGTATTGTCCCATAAATACATGTCATGTAGAATCATGTTCTCTTATTGTGTACTCACGCAATGTAATGTTATATAATTCTTCGATTGTAAGTGTAGATCGAAAGTTATGAGCAGTTTTATTGGCTCTTAACATTGTTCTTATTTTTTACTACTGATAAACTAGCATGCTGTAGATGCAGAAGGGTGGCGATATCATGACGAAAGGTAAATTAGTTGTTTGCAAAAGCATTGGCATATTATTATATTTGTACTTATATACCACCATACTTATTTCTACAGCTAAGCAATAATGTTCGTATTATTGTGTTCCGGTTATGCCTGAGCCACGGCGTATGGGTGCCGGAGAAATTACAGCCACATTAGATAAAAAAATGGATGTACAAAGTGATGGGCGCAGTGCAGTCCGCCACTTATAATGAACTGCATCTGTTATAGACAGGGGTGACTTAACATCGAGTGGGCCTCAAGGTTGTCCCAACAAGATAAAAAAAATGTTCGTACTCTCTTATACAGTCTGATGGAAATCCAAAGCACAAAATTGATGCCTCTGCTAATTGTTATTGATAATAAAAATGGAAAGTTATCCAAATTTTTATGCTGAACCCCACGACAGGCATACGAATAAAGGGATGTTGTCAAAAATACTGCTGCATTAATTATAATTAATACAAAACCAATATGTCAACATTCACGATACGTATTTCATAAACGGAAATACCTCATATGATAGGAAATTGAAAATAAATTCCTATAAGCTCTCAATTACCTCTATCGAGAATATCTGGTTTCCGGGAGACGTGAATTTACATCCGTATGTTACTAGACGTGTAGAGAAATGAAAATGCTACGTTTTAGTATTATATATATTTGTACTTTCGTGTTAGTAGTCTTAAAAGTTAATAATCAAACAAAGCCCTTTACTTTTCTGTAAGAAACGAAATAACAAATCTATCCCGTCCCTTTGGTGCTCTCAGACAAGCACTTAAAAAAAGTACTTAAGACACAACTTTACAACCTTTCAAACGTCTTGTCATCTCTATACTAAATAATATGTTAGAATTATATTTTATACTAATGAATAGATTAAAGTTGTTATAAGATGAACAAAAGAACAAATAAACACGTATTCTTTTATATACAAGATTTAATTATGTTCACAGTTTGTTGCTCATCTTTATTCTTACAAGTTCATTCTACAATGATCACTTATAATGCACATGCCTTCAAATAATGCGCTCGGAGCGATGTTTACTTAGCTGTTCTCAACCGATCAGCACAGTTAAGCAACGTCGCCCGCGGTCATGAATTGGATGGGCGACCGCTAGTGACATTACTACTGAGCGTTTCCGTGCTTTGGAGGGTACGTTAAGCTGTCGATCCTGGTTGTTGTCTTAGGATGGCAGTCATTATAGCATGGTAGTAGGGCATTTTGCGAATGCCCGCCTGGATAGCTACAACCCTCAAGTAGAAAATCTGTTGCCAAGCACCTAACAGCGTGTTCCGGCAGCTGCTCCTTGAGAGCCAGTACTTCTAGATTAGCCTGAACAACATCTTCGACCACATCATCACTTACCATCAGGTGAGATAGTCGAAGAACCTCAGATTTGAAAGACATTCAATATTACTACAAAAGTTTTCTTCTACTAATGCGATTAAAATTATTATAATGTTAGTAACCGATCCCAACAACCTTTCAGAACTGAACGTTCGCGAGCATGTACATTGTACAACCCTGTGTGGTAAAAATCTATTTGGAAAGTCTTTGCCTAGTTTAGTACCCACTGCAAACGCTTGACATATCTAGTTATATTTTAACAACTTTTAATTGTAAGCACTTCATAATAAGGTGTAATTGTCATAAATTGTGTTGTTGATAATAAATTATTCTTATTCTGTACACCTTATGCCATTATTAAATTAGAAATGTAGTTAATATTACTTGTGTTCTGCTTAGTTGTGTTAACATCTTACCCGCGATCAACTGCTACAGAAGTTATTAATCACACGTTCAAAGTTTTACCAACACATTAAGTTACCTCAAAGTTGCCATTCAAAGTTGCCAACTAAAAGGACCGGTGGGTCTTACGTGTCCAAGTCAAGACCTCTTGACATGAACCCGATTCAGAGGGTCAGTAAGCAAGGAAATGTCAAAACCACACATCAATATTGAGTCATTAAGTTGGGTTTGTTGGCTCTAGGCTAAAACTTAGTGAAATGTTAGCTCGTTAGTTTAACTTCTGAATTAATATGGGTATTAAATTTGTTTCATGTGCATGGGGTGTAATGTTTGAGCAGCAGAAAGGTTAATTGGATTGCTGATTTGATGAAATCTGAATATCCTTTTCGTGGTTGAATTTCTATACATACTGGTTAGCTGATAACTCATAATTTGTCCTACATGGTTCGTGGATTTTGCAAAGTTATTTCTTGTGACCTGCTTCTTATAAAAAAATAAAAGTATCCACATTCTGTATGTAATGAGGATAAATAGTCGATTTGATACCGTAGTATAGAGTATTTCTGTGCATAAGCATACGGTAGACTTAATTTTCTCACTTATAGAATACCTAAGTAAGCTTTTCAGTGATAGTCAACTCTGCAAACTTATAAAACACCTTAAAAAAAATTCATTTAGTTTACTATTCTAAATTAATAAATTACAGAATCAAGGAACCCAGTTTTTATTAATTACTCATTCAAAATCAACTCCGGTCTTATCGAAGGGTTGTTGATAAATAATTTTCCAGCAAATCAGGTTTATTCCCGGCCAAAATAGCAGGCAAAGGAGTTAATTTGTCCCTTGATAAAGTTAGACTCGACGACAGCTCAGAGGTAATTTGTTATCACAAATCAATCGGTGACAGTTGCGAAAAGGAAAAGGGAATTAAATCTGATAACTTTTTGAGATTGGCGGTGCGGGATTATTAAAATAAATCTGAACAAAATAGTTATGAACTCTTGTAAATATTTAATAACTTTCAAGGCAGTCTTTGTTACTAACTGACCTGAAGATAAGTGATGATACGATCAAAGATGAAGATGAAGAAGAATAGACACGATGGAACTATTGTGGTTTCCATGATAGTGGGGCGACCCACTATCACTTTCATTTAGTAACAAAGACTGCCTTGAAAGTTATTAAATATTTACAAGAGTTTATAATTATTTTGTTCAGATTTACTCCCGCAACTCCCGCCTGGTTGGTTACGAGTCCTGTGAAAATCTATCGCCGGTTTCTGACAACTTTTCTTCAGAGCCAGTTCTCATTCTAAGTTATGCCTGTTTACCAAATTCAACCACATCATCATTTAGCATCATGGGAGATTATAATCAAAGGCTATAACAATATGAGCATATTGTCCGTGTGATATAATACGGGAAAATGTTGCTTACAAAATGTCATGTCAAGTGGTGGGTCGCTGTACAGCGGTAAAATGAAAATGGTTACTTTGTTTACATACCATAGTAGCCAACCAAAGAAGCATTCTGTACTAACCGTAAGAAACGTTGCTTAAAGATAATTAATAATGCCCAACTGAACCAAAGTAATTAAAGTTGAATCATGCATTTGGATCAACGAGGAATATAATGATATTCCTCGTTGATATAATGATAACAATTGATCCACATTTGTCGACCAAGAGGCGGAAAATGTATCCACAGATTGCCATGTGAATTTTAGTGAACGGAGCAACCGTGCAGTAATCAAAATTGTTTATTCAATTTAGGCGTCTACGACGCTCTTGTGAATGTCAATCATTTTAATATTTAAATATTCTACGTTGTACTGCTTTGTTGAGCAACTCTCGGGGCTCTTCTTTTTAACGTTTTATTACAATGCAGTACAAGCTATATTATAAAATTATTACTATATTTGTTTAAATTACGTATGTGATATGCAATAGCTTGGCAGAAGCGAAATTGTGCAAGTATTTTTTTTTGTTTACGTTATTTTATCTCTATTCGCAGTGTTGTTATCGTGATTGTCACTGTTTGATTTAAATTTACTTCAGTTTTTTACGAACATTTTCATTCATTTAAATAGAGACTCGGAAAAGTTAATATATCAATTTCTTTAAAAATATCCCTCAAAGATTCCCTAGGATCCATTTCATATATGGCTCGAAATGCAGGCTTTTGTACCTGTCGAACCGGAGAGGCCCGCTACACATGACGTTTCGTAAGTAACTGCGTAACATTCATAAAACTCTATGCGGTTTTTTTTTGTTACTATCGGTTTCGGTTAAAGCTTTAACCATGTTTTCTCTTTTATTTCGATTTTGAAACTCGTCAATGTCCGTTTATCTTGTGTTCTTGAAGTCATCGTTTTTTTTTAATTCCGAAATGACGTTTTCTTTTGACCACTATCTCCCCTGATGTTAAGTGATGATGCGATCGATGATGGAGCGCGCTTACCCAGATTATACCTATTCACTCGCATTTTGAAGATCCCCATATTGTACTTAACCGGAAACACAGACTTAGGCAAAGTGTACCATTCTCTGGCGGCTCGTATGATGAACAAAGAAACAAATCGCCTCGTTCGGGTTAATGGAATATCCACCGGAAAGCAGTAGTGCTTTCGAGTATCCTTGGATGTAGATTATAGAATCGAGATAGCGGAATCAAATCATCCGCACACCCCGAAATGAATCTGATAAAAAAACATAAACAAGCGACTTTGTGGCGATGCTCGAGACTCTGGAGTCTCTTGCTTACTAGTTGGTCGTTGTGTAATGAGTCTCTCTCCTTTCAATAGCTTCCATTGTCTCCAGCTGGTATTTAGCAGAATCATCCCAAAGGTAGTACAGTACTCCATGAAGGTCCAGACTTGCGCTTGATAAAGATTAAGCAACTGTCCTGGTATGAAGTACTGTCTCACCTTGCAAAAATGTCAAGCTTTATTGAGGCTAACTGGGCTTTAGACTCAGTATAGGAACTGAAATTGAGACTTGCTGCTAATGAGATGCCCACAAGCTTGAGAAAGTTACTTATCGGTACGAATACATCCCTGAAAGTAGGAGCCAGCTGATAAGGGCACCGTTTGGTGGAGAAAAGACACGCCTGGATTTAGCATTGAACTTGACCAGATTGACATCGCCCCAATCGAAGATTGCATTCAAAGAAAAGTTCTAGTGCTGAACCATAGATAAATTTAATACTATTCTCTTTTCTGTGTGCTGAGCCATTATTTCTATCTCTTCCCTTTTTGGATTGACCGAAAGAGATAGAGCTATGGTTTGGGTCAAAAACCTTTTCAGTTGATATAGCTTTTGTGTCAGTTTAGCCCTTGATAAGGAAAGTCTCAGCAACAAGTCCAGCAAGATGTATGTCATTTAATGCATGAATTTTAGTTTATTAGATAGTTACTATTCCAAAGACTAAAATGAATTCACAACCAATACTCATAGAACGAACATTAGTTGTTTACACGAAAAGTTAAATTGTTTTTAAAGCCCATCAGTTATGCTATTGTAGCTACTTTTTTCGCGTAGCTATTAACAAAACCTTGTTTTTCTAGTTCTCAACAATCTCGCAAACGATTATTTCGACATGTATATTTATCTTTTGACTCAGACCAGAATGAGTTATAAGAGTTTTAAGTTTTTGTTGGTTTATAGGGTTTTTGGTTTTATCTGCTAGGTTCAAATTAATCCCTGCGCATCATAGATAATAAGAACAATAGAATTTCTTTCATAAATGGATAATATCTTCTACGCAGATGCCAACGGGTAACTACTAGAGATCAGTACCTATAGCAGTGCTACGACATGACAAAACACACGATATATTTACTCCTATTTTGCAGCGTCATTTTAAGCCTGTTGGACAGTACAATATACATAATGGATCGTTCAAATTAAGAGTACTCCTACAAACTTTCTATTTTGTGGAGTGAACTTAACACTTACCTTTGACAAGATAAGTACTTCGCGTCTACCAACGCTGACAGTACGTTTAACAACTATTTTGTAAAAACTAAACGCTTATCTTATGTCTAGGAGATAAAAATAAACTTTCAGCATAATAAACACCTACAAGCTTCTAACCCTCATTAAAACTTATTTCTGACTAAGCGTAAATGAGTTTGTTGTGTTACACTATATTGTTCCAGTAAAACAAAGTATGGTCCATCATCGAGCAAAAAATATAATCTACAAAAGCCGCCATTGCTCGGTTGATATTTTTTTTGAGTGATATATAGATATTTATTTCGGATAAAGATCTGTTTATGGTTTAGTTACGAATCATTCTTGTAATGTTTGGCCTAGCAAGTTAAGTGTGAACTAAGGAGCTGTCAAAGTTTTAAGGCAACAAGTACGAAATCTAATATTCTGGTAGATTAGCTACTAGCGCGATTCGAACCTGCATCAATATAATTTTAATTTTCTCGTACATAATTCGCAAATGTTTTTATAAATAATTCTACTACGAAACGGGAACTTGTTTCAAGGCGTTTCTTAGTGTGAATTTAATACTATAAAAACACAGAAACCCGTAATTGTTATTTAAACAGATAAATTACAAAGTTTATATCTGCATCATGAAAATTCCGTAGCGTATCTAATAAATATTTACGTAGACCACTGATAGAGTTTATATGTTCACCAATAAAGTGTTCACAAATGGCTTTCAGAGCTGTCAAATATTATGGACATTTTATTAGTCAATCGTAAATTTGCGGCGAGTTGACAATTTTACGTTAACTGAGGTAAAATTGGAACCAAATGAATCCGAAAAAAGGGGTACCAAAATATCACAAATAACACTTTAGTGCAATTCTGTTAATCGGATAAAGTAACAATTATATAATTATGGTATCGTAATGACATCACAGTGATAGCTTAGCTACTTTCAATAAAATAATTTTATCTATTAATACTATAATATATCTATACTATAATTCTATCAAGACTTTGATAATAAGCTTGTTACCTTAAATACACTTCAATTCATTGCCAGGGTGATTGAAAATGGGAAATTCAAATATATTTTTATGTTTTATAGCTTAGTCATTAACCACTATCTCACCTGATGGTAAGTGATGATGTGGTCAGAGATGCTGTTCAGACTAACCTAGAATTACTGGCTTCTTAGGACACCTGCCGGAACACACTGTTACATGCTTGGCTTGATTTTCCACTTGAAGGTGGTAGCTAGCCAGGAAGGCATTTGCAAAATGCCTTACCACCATCCTGCAACGACTGCCATCTTAAGACAACAACCGGGACCGACAGCTTAACGTGGGCACGTTCCTATGTAAACAATATAAAGGATGCAACTTGCTATGTAAGTAATTTTGTTTCTCCGCGAACAGTGTCTACCGATATTGAAGCGCTCGTAGCGAAGTTTACTCAGCTGTTCATAACCGAACAGGAAAGTTAAACAACGTCTGCTGCGGTCATGAATTTGATGGGTGACCGCTAGTGACATTACTACGCTTCCGTGCTTCGGAGGGCTCCGAAGCACGCAAACTTCGCTACGAGCGCTTCAATATCGGTAGACACTGTTTGCGAACAAAATTGCTTAAATAGCAAGTTGCATCCTAGTGTTCACCTATGAATTAGTTAGTTTTTAGTGTATATAACTAAAATTTTTCCTACTTCGGTTTATGAATTGTGTGCCATTAATGATCAAACCCTCCTTGAGAATTCTTTGCAGCAATCAACAGCCATATCGTCAGCCTTTGAATTGCCTCCCGCATTAGTACTTTGGTACTTTTCCTGGTACCGCATTTTGGTACTTTTCCTTTCGTCGCCTCTTTCAATGCCCATACGAGGATATGGATGGGAGCAATTCCAGTCCGGTGCCATACAGAGACCCTTTGCAATATAAACTAAAAATCATAGAATTGCTCCTGCTTCATAAGCATGGAGTAAAAAATATTGACTTCACACTAGGTAAGTCAGTATTGCCACAGTGACAGCTGCAAAATGATAACTGGATTTGTTTATTCGAGGATTGTGATATATTCGTTCATATCGAGTCCTGTTCACATCGATGTAGAGCTTTATATCAAGTTATATTAGTTTTGTTTTATAATAGATTGCATTGATACAATTCTGCACAACTGTGCATAGTATGTTTATGTTTCTTAATCATAAACGGGTCTTTTTACGAAAGAATTAACATCAAAGTAATAAGCTTTTGACTAGCTTCAATGATTCGATGTCCGTTCATTGACCGTGGTCACGAGTAGACTAAAAGAAGCGGGTGTGCTCGTCTTGAAGAGCAGCCTGAGCGATTTAATCTACCCCCGTTCGGTTTTTGTCTTTATCACTGTCACCTGTGCATACTATATACGCAAGTTTGTGAACACGCCAGTAATTATCATCAACAGCATTTGATGTCTGGTTAATTATTATCAGTCAGCGGACGTTCGCTGTAGAACATAGGTATCTTTGTAATACCTTAAAGTAGTAAGCAATGTTTTATTCAAAAACAACCTGATTTTAAGCGGCAACCCCTGCCTATAAAAAATGTTTTTCGTCACAAGTGATGAATTACTCTGCGCCCATCACCCTATGACGTTCTACAGATGTTAAGTCTCAAAGTCTCATGTACTTGTGATTTCATAATTTCTTACAGACTCTGAAGGTCTACCGGAATATACTGTTAGCTGCCTGGCGACAGTTAGTTAGGCGAGCATTCAAAAATGGCCCTTCCACCATGCGGTGAAGCCCAAGCTGGCGGTGGGGACCGAACCATAGCTCTGCGGCACGGCAGTCCATCGCTTAATAGCTATGGACTGCCGTACCGCAGGCTTTGAATGGCATTCATTTTGGAACAATTAAAAGCGAGCGGATCACCGCTCGGAATTTCCTTGAGAATGTTTTCGTTTGTATTAATATACAAGGAAACTTTGTCATACTGAATAAGGGCCCAGGTAAGGAGGCAAGATGGAAAGAAGCCCAGTATTACCCATCGTGCACAACACCCTACTCACATTAGTAAGCTATCATCAGGTTCAATAGAAGGATACGGATCATTCCTGCGTTGTGTGCTGTTGAACGCCACAGTTTACTGCTATTGCATCTTTTCACTAGGTACTAGACTAGGTACTGGGTACTAGGTTTTTGAAGCAATGATGGCCGAGCGGTAATAACTATGGACTGCCGTGCCGCAGTACCCTGGTTCAATCCCCACTGCCGGCTTGAGCTTCACCGCATGGTGGAAGGGCATTTTGCGATTGCCCGCCTGGCTAGCTACCACCCTCAAGTAGAAAGTCTGTCGCCAAGCACCGAAAGGTGTGTTACTTGAGAGCCAGTGAAATTACAGGCATAATGAGACTTAACAACTATGTTTCAATGTGACAGGCGCAGTGCAATTCGTGACTTGTGATGAATTGCAACTGTTATAGGCAGAGGTTAGTCTACTTAACATCAGGTGGCCCTCGAGCTTGTTCCACCACAATAACATAAAAAAACCATTCGGTGGCTCAAACCCATTCGGTGGCCGAGCGGGCACCGCTGTGGCCGCTGCAACCCACACGTATTGTCAGTGACCAATTACGCACACATAGCTGTGCGTGTAGTAGTGAAGTTTTTATTCTGTATCGGCTGTTTGATTATGTGCTGATGGGCGTTTCTTAACTGCGATTTCCGGTTTTTGGAAGCCACTCGAGTACTTTTATTTACCATCGGTCACAACATTGATGGGGGATTCGACTGGCGTATTACCATTTTGAAATCAAATCTACATCAGTGAGATTAGTTCAGGAGTTTTCGTTTCCGATTCCAATTCTATTAAGGCGGATGCTGAGGGCTATGGCGGGAAATTCAATAAATGTTTTTTTTTTTGCTAGAACCTCTTACTATTGTATTTAAGCACGTTTTATAGCCGTGATGGCTTAGCAACATTCGCTATGGACTGCCGCGCAGCATGTTAACGGTTCGAATCCCGACGCGGGCTTGAGCTTCACTACATTTTGATCGCATTTTGCGAAAGCCCGCCTGGCTAGCGACCACCCTCAGGTAGAAAATCTCGCAGAAAATTCACGCAGCAGTTTTATTTATGTTGTCGACTATTAACAGAAACCAGATAATTTAAATAGGTAGCTGCATGCTTTCTTATGACGTAAAACCTCTTACTCTTAGCATTAATAGGACTAGAAAAGCATCGCTACCAACAACAATAAATAGTCTTCAACTTCTGAAACTGAAATACAGTGAGATTCTACTATCTATAGACAAAGAGTACAAGTACGCTGCTAAATAACTCACAACTACCCAAAAACATTGGTAAATTTTACAAATAAAACATTTATCACTGTTGTAAAAACAAAACAAAGTATTTCGCCAACGAAAATATCTTGCAACGAATAAACAAGGTAAAAGATTGCTGAAATTTATGGTATCGATGTCCAGACTGGCGGTAGACGGTCGCAAACATGTTGACGATTGTGTCCGTGCATTTGTCATTGTCACTAGTTGTTGTTACACTGTAACTATTAGGTAGTTCGATGCGAACCGGTACGCATTGTTCTATTATTGAAGCTTACATTCAAAAATAGCAAAAAGCAAATGCAGCGCTCGTAACGAAGTTTGCTTAGCCGTTCTGAACCGATCAGCAAAGTTAAGCAACGTCCGTCGCGGTCATGATTTGGGTGGGTGACCGTATCCAAGCTTTGGAGGGCACGTTAAGCCGTAGGTCCCGGTTGTTTTCTTAGGATGGCAGTCGTTATAGCATGGTGGTAGGGCAGATTGCGAATGCCCAATTAGCTAGCTACCACACTCAAGCAGAAAATCTGTCTGTTTTTTATCACTTTCAAAATCTCAATGAATGTGATCGTAATGCAATAAAATACCGCATTGGTAGTACTAAATGAGCAAACAATAGTGATATCGCACACCTAGATCTAATGAGGTATTAACTAAAAAAAACACTTGTTTGAGTAAAAGCGAAAAACTGATTTCTGTATTTCTGTGCACTTCAGGAGTGCTCTGTTTTGAATTATGTTTTATATACACAGCTAGAATAACCAAATCGTAGGAACTAGTCAAGTTTTGAGGCTGATAATCGGACTTTTTGACTTATTTGTCTATTGCTTACAAATATATGAATATTTGTTTTATTATTTAAGTTGAGGCTGTGTTGGTGAATTTAGTTTATAATTGGCTCTCTTTTAAACAGACACTATTAATTTAAATCGCAATAGTATTTTTAATTATTTATAATTTTTCAAATTAACAGAGTAAGCTACTACCATTAATTTATGATATATCATATGATAGGTCATAAAAAAATTCATGTTACAAAAATACTGGTCACTTTATAAACTCAAGTCTAGGGCTCCTAATAAATGTATCTCAAAGTTGAGAAAGAGTTTAAGATTCACTTTCGACGTTTAATATGTGGTTAAGACAAACTAACACATTTACATATTCATAATGATGTTTGTGTTTGGATGGATGTTTGCTTTTCACTTTCAAGTCAGAAATTGTGATATTTTTCATGTAATATGTTCTATTTTTTTTTACTCTAAAAAATGAGAGAGAAACTTAAAAAATGGACATTAGGGCCGTTAATTTCTAAGAAACTGCAAGAAGACTTGAGACGAATTTCTAAGCATTCACCGTGCGGGTGCCGAGTCCATAGCGTTGCAGAGGAAGAGGCCAGAGGGGCCTGAGACTTGCAACCCAGAAGTAGGGTTAAGGGGCCTCTTTACGATGCATCAATGCTCCCCTTCACCGTTCAAGCCTCCTCCCCTGCCTAACCAAATTTGGTAGGATACTACTAACGCCGCCTTAGATACACGTTTTAGGAAATAAGTTACGGTTGTTCTTGACAGGCCAAGGTCTTTAAGTAGGCTATACAGGGATTTTGCTGGTATACCCCTTGCTACAACTGCTACAACATATAGATTAACCACATAACCGTTTTTGGTTAATCGATTTGTTAATTCATAAGACTTGTTTGTTTTTATTGTGTAGTCTTTATTTATGTTTGTTTCCCACGGCACAGTAAATTATATAAGTACTATCTATTATGAATTTATTTCAGGCACATTAAGAGTATACAAGAGTTCAATAGGACAAATGAAAAGGCGAAAACGCCTAACCTTGATTCAACCGAAATTGTCTCACTGATTTTGCTTATTTTTTTAAGGCTGCGCGAAACGTAGGGAAATGTTAAAACAAAACTATAATTAGCTATCTAAGCTATTCTGAACAAAAACATAAAACTTAACAAGCGAATCATTTGAACAAGGAGCTCGTAGCCCGTTGGCTAGCAACCAAAAACGCGGCGGCATCGAGTGGCCGGGCCGTGTTACCGCTACATCTGATCTCGGTTTAATTAGACAATGCCTAGCACGGACGTACTTAGGATTCAAAGTTGAGTGCGGCATACCATAACAAGTATCAATTTGGGTTAGTTGTACCCACCAATTCTTCCTGTTGCTGCATCTGTATACAAACTTCCTTTGTTTTGATAATTTTAATTCATAATAATAAATGGAAGAGGCTGACCAAACCATTTTGTTAGTGATAATATAATGACATCGTCTATACACAAGAAAAAGTATTTAGGTACTTATGTTTTCTGGTTTTAGCAGATGTATCAGAGCAGCCTTATCTATCGCCTTATCTTATCTCTTAATATAGGAGGAACGATTTGTATTTTTGAACTTAATGTATAAACTTAAAAACTACTGGACTGATTTGAAAAATTCTTCCACTATAAGAATCCTACACTATACCTGATGAACAAAAATTATCAATATTATATATTTAAATTTTTGTTAAATTCCCGTGCAAAGCCGGCGCGGCCCTTAGTCATATAAAGGGTTATTTGTAAAATGCTAACAACCTTGTAGGGTTGACTTCTACTAGTCCTAAGAAACATTTTTTTATGTTTTTTTTTGTGTTTTAATGCCTATTCCGAGCCAAGAGTGCCCGCTACGACAACACTGGACCGCGCCGTGGTCCTTTTGAATAGAGTTTTGAATATTTACATCGAACAAAGTAATAAAAAATATGAAATAATACATTACACGCACAAGAGACTTTTGACATCAAGTGGTCCTTGTGCTTATTCATTCAAAACCATATAACAAAACACAAAAGCAAATTAAAAAGTTTTTTTTTTTCAAAACCAAAAAAATTTCTTATAATGTTTCTTAGGACAAGCAGAATTCAACCCTAAGAGGTTGTTAGCATTTCACCAATAACACTGTATATTCAAAGAATAAGGGATCGTAATGTTAAGAACTGGAGGGAAAATTAAATATTTTTTGCTTTGTAAGACTTTTCTGTTTATTGTCATTCATAAACATCTAAGTGAAAAAGTAGCACAAAAAATCTAATAATAAAACTTTCTATGATAACGAAGGCCTTTCCTTTCTTTGGTTGTTATATAAAAAACCGTAATGAACGAATCATCCTTTAATAGGAGAGTCAAGTCACTTGAGTTGGCGTTAAGCAAGTATTAAATTTATTTACTTTAAAAGTTTAACATAATTTTCTAGATCAGGCTAAAGCATAAAAGGCCGTCTAAGTTCTGGATACGTCCACAATGTTTGGCTCTATGTATAAGGACAGAGTTTAAATTCCAGTTATGCAAGTGATTGGACTCGCTTCGTTTATACTGTAGCGTGTGTTTGGACCGATACTAAGTGTCGGGCTTGGCACTGCAGTTAAATGTGTCATTAGGGCCATACGATTCTTGGAAAATAGCATATCAAGCATAGCTCTTGCGGGAACTTGACTCAATGTTGCACCTCAAGCTATAGGAACATGCTTGAGGAACATGATTTTTATACAACTCTATATACATGTGTTCAATAAATATATTACTTTAAACAATAGAGAAGTCGTCTACGTTATTAAGGAAAAACTTACTATATCATTTCTATGATTATATTAGTCTTCTCCTTGGCAATCCTGGTTGAAACTGGTACTGAACAGCTGAAAAAAACGACATCAAATTGAAGGCAATGGAATAGACTGAACCAGCTCTTTTACTTTATGTATTTGAATGAAAAATCTACACATGTGCTGTCTGTGATTTTAGTTACCACTATATTTATATGAGTTTTTAAACTATCACGGTCATTAACACTTTAATTATTATTACAAACGCGATATTTACCTTGTTTTTCATAACTTTTGAGCCCTCGATATTTCAGCACTGCTGCAAGCGCCATGATCACGAGTAAACTGAAGTCTATAAGAGTGGATGGTAGGCACTAAGAGCAGACGAACCGGGCTACCCTCTTTCTTGTACGATTTCAGTTTACTGACTGACTTTGACTTCAGTTTACTCGTGATCATGGCACTTGCAACAGTGCCGAAATATCAAGAGCTCAAAAGTAATCAAAAACACGGTAAATATCCCGTTTGTAATAATAGTTATTAAACATACACTTGATTTTTAAACATAACATATTGGTCCATAGCTCTATCTCCTTCTGATGGTCGCACCGTACCTTATGACAGTTAAAACAATACAATTAGAGCACAAAATCGCGTCTGTCGAGCCGGACTAGATAGGCAAGCGGTTGAGGCACCCAATGCGTTAAGCCTTAAGTTTAAATACATCTTGAGTCGTAAACCTTGTACTCTCAAAATGTTTAAATATGATGTAACCATATTATTTTTATAAAGATATTTTAAGTGTTTTATTAAATAATTAATTAAATGTTTTCTTAAAATACTTTGAAAATATTTGTTATTATTAAAAATGGATTTCCGCAAAGTAACGCCTGAATCTATTCATTATGATGTAACCATTATTTCAATATTAAATTAAACTTTTTTAAAAGCTACGAATAAATCTGCGGTAAGTAGTATTATGCATATTTTTTATATATTTTAATATACAACAAACGGAGAAACAAACTCCTCATAAAATAAGATAAAGTACTCAAAATATCAACTAAAATGCAATGATGAATGACAACGCTTTGAGCGAAATAAAATTATCACCTTTGCTTTTTAATAGAGTCTACAATGATATCGGTATTCATACGACTTGTATGCCTCTCTGTGTCATGCCACATCCTAAAAAATCCTTCTTCATCCCACCTAAAACTTGTTCCTGGTTTAACTCCATATTACATAAACTCCTTAAAGTACATTTAGCAAATTTACAAATAGAGAATAATTTCCTCTACTGCAATCTGAATCTGAAATAAAAGCATTACCATGCTTTTATTTCAGATTATTACGCTTCTGAAGTACTTTCACCTTTAGCAACATGAACACGAATACGTAAAAAGCCTTCAAAAATAAGCTAGTTTCTTTAGAAAACTCAAATTCATAACTAAAACAAATTGAATGATGCATGGTGGGAGCCAAACCCATCCGTCCGTGGAGCTGGAACATGTTTTGGTAGCTCAGATTGGAAGAGCCTCGGTCCTTCAAGTCCTTCTGTTGCAGGTTTGAATTCCAGTCATGGTTCAAGTTTTTATTTTCTTTGGGATTTTTCTCGATTATACAGGGTTATTGATAAAATGCTAACAACCTCTTAGGGTTAACTTCTGCTACTCCTAAGAAACATTTTGAGACAAAAAGAAATATATTTTTTTTTGTTTTTGAATACCTACTCTCTGTTTTGAATGTGACATAACACATTACAGGCACAAGATAATTTGACATCAGATGGTCCTCGTGCTTATTCAGTCAAAAATCTATAGAAAAACACAAAAGAAAATTAAAGAAAAAAGTTTAAAAAAAATCGAAACAAAAAAAACCTCTCAATTTTTTTCTTAGGACTAGCAGAAGTCAACCCTAAGAGGTTGTTAGCATTTTACCAATAATAAGTTTATATCGCTATGCAGTTGTCAATGTAAAATTAACAACATTAGAACAAGCTTCCGGGTCTGGTGTTTCACACTTACTCCTTTCTGACCTCGTTCCATCCTTTAACTGGAACCTAAAAGTGCGGCTGCGCTATTAAAACTTGGAACCAAGCAGGTCGTTAGAGCACTGCACTTTGCTATAGGTACGTTTTATACGGTTTATAAATTTGGTAAACGTCGTGCACGATTATTTTGTACCCATATATGTATATTCGAAGCAAATATGGCCGAGCTGTAATAGCTATGAACTTCCGTTCCACAGGTCCATTGTTCGATCCTTACAGCTGGCTTGAGTCTTATCTCATGGTGATATGAGCATTTTGCGAATGCTCGTCTGGGTAGCTACCACTTTCAAGTAGAAAATCTGTCGCCAAGCACCCAAACTATTTCAGCAGCAATCTGCTAATTACAGGCACATGAGACTTAACAAATGAATATCTCATGGTGATGGATGCAGTGCAGGTCGTCTCGGTAGCGAAATGCATCTGCTTTAAATAGAGGTGATGCAACTGGGTATGGGGTAAAAAAGATAGATAAACCCCCCCATACTGGGGGAGGCTGTGTCAGATAGTGGACTATCCGGCTGATACAGTATATGTAGAAGTTACAGCTTTATCGTCAGGAGGGCCTTGTGCGTGTTCCACCACAACCCTATAGATATATAAATTATACATATAAATTTACTGCCGGTTCAAACATGTCTGAGATACATATTTGTATATACACCAATAGTTCGCAGATTACTCAATTATACCTCAATTGGATATTGTTTGCTACGGAAAAAATATTAGGCTAAGGAGCCGTCTTTAAAATTCCGCTAGAAGTAGGTAATACCAACTTTAAAAAAAAACATCAAATCTATTTTACATGTATTAGCATTGATATTAACATCCTCTTCGCGAAACCAGTTTTTCTATGTTTATTATTATGGGAATAAAAATACATAAGGTATTTATAATGTTCTGAACAAAATATTCTTCTTAAGTCCCAAAAATTTACTAGAATATATGCAGAAAAAATAAATGGATCAATTGCTTAGCATTTGGTGGCTGCATTTTATACTATGTGAAAAACATTTCAAGAGACATAAACTATAATGTTGAAATCGCCAGCATGTTGGTTAGATTCTTGTGTACCTTAAATATTGTTTCTGTTTGATAAACTTTGCAGCTGTGTGTATGACTCCTAACATACGCGCTGACTTTATTGAATCTTGTTTTCCCAAAAATTTACTAGAATATATGCAGAAAAAATAAATGGATCAATTGCTTAGCATTTGGTGGCTGCATTTTATACTATGTGAAAAACATTTCAAGAGACATAAACTATAATGTTGAAATCGCCAGCATGTTGGTTAGATTCTTGTGTACCTTAAATATTGTTTCTGTTTGATAAACTTTGCAGCTGTGTGTATGACTCCTAACATACGCGCTGACTTTATTAAATCTTGTTAAGTTTTATAATGCGCATCGTATTGCCTGGATTTTATTGACGACGGCATTGTCTTCGGCGTTTTTTGCCGTAATAGTGTTCAAAGCTTAAAGTTGATTTGGAATTAATTTTATTGAAAAATAAAATGGGCTGGAAACAAACGGTACATATTTTTGACGGTAATTAAAAAGAACAGTGGTTCCTGCACATGCTGCATACTGAACAGAGTTACTAATAATAATTTACTCATATTGCGTCGTAAGGTCATTGTGCGACTTCGACCTGTCGTGTAAATAGTTTTATCAATGGGTGGGATTGCTAATGAGTAAATGGGTTATTTTCGTAGCTTGCTAGCATATTTAAAAGAATTATCTGCCAATTTTACATTATTTAAATCTCTTTCCAATATTACGATATAAGTGGACTAGTCTTTTTTTTGGATATATTATAGACATCACCGTTGAGGAATGATCTTGACGAGTGCATTTTTGCTGTACAAATGCAGTATTAGTATTATTTGTTAGATTTTCATTTATACCAGTAAAAGGAGAAAAGTGTCATAGTGATTGATTTGAAAATGATGCGTCAATGCTAAACTTTCCAAAACGAGCCCTCACACTTTTCACATCTTTGAAACAATGTAACGACTGTTGGACTGTCTCTTTGGCTTGGACTTTCATTTGCAGCGAACTTACAAATGCTCGCTGCTCGACTGGTTCCCTTCATCTTAGAAAATCTATCGCTATTCCAGCTGTAGTCCTTGAGAGCCAACTTCTATTCTAGGTCAAGCCTTTTTACCATCTTCGACCGCCACCTCGCTTACGTTCAGGTTTTATTTTATTTTATTGCTAGTAGTTAAGCCTTTGACCACAATCACACCCAATGGTAAGTGACGATGTGGTCGAAAATGTTAACAGGCTTAACCTACAATTACTGAATATCAAAGGCAGCTGTCGGATCACACCGTTAGGTTCTTGGCGACAGATTTTTCTATTGAGGGTGGTCGCTAGCCAGGCGGGCATTCGCAAAATGCCCTTACACCATTCGGTGAAGTTCAAACCCGCGGCCCATAGCCAATGCTACTAAGCCATCTCTGCTTCAGAATCAAGTGAAAGTATCTTGTGTTACGTACAAACGTTAGCCTACCAACATTAAAAAAATCCCATACATCCAATAACGCATCCATTTTATGACATCACGGTTATGCTATAAACAATCAAAATTACTGTTAAAAATAAATTAATATTTTAACCTCCAATTCTCTTATTTCAAAAATTGCCTGCAAAAATGAATACAGCCGACCAAAAGGTAAACATCGAAATATTTAACTGGGACAATGAACGTTTTAATACAACTGTGGTGGATGCAGCTGCATTTTAATAATAGATTAACCCCAGTTCAAACATGGGCGGCGCATGTAATCTTTAGTGTAAACACAAATTTAATTAATTCTGCTATGACATGAGCACACAAAGTACAGGAGCCGTAGACTACAGTGATGGAAGTTTTTATAACCAACCCGCACAATTTTACGATTGAATACAATTGATACGAAGGAGGCTGCGGAAAAGGCCTGACCGTTGATGACGATGTTTAAGCTAAACCGCTCCCGTGCAGACAAATAGGGGCAAGAACGTCTCTTCCCTTCTACGTAATGGAATCACTGATGGAGTCAGAGGATTCTTCATTGGCTTACCCGGCTTGATCTTATTCACTAAAGTTACCCTCCAAATGTTGAGCCAATGATTTGGAAGGTGACTTTTGTGCATAAGATCACTCAGTTCACAGGTGCAAAGGCCGATTAAAGCCAGGCCTGCCGCCCGGGGCAAGATAGTGAATGCCAACACGGCCCCATCTTTTCCCACTTCGGCGGAGAACTGCTCACAGGGTGGAAAGGTAAATAAAAGGTATTTCCTCCCCTTGGAAAAAACAACTTTAATGGTTTTTCTCATTAATTTATAAAATAAAACGTTGAAGATTAGTTTTAATTGGTAAATCGTTCTTTCAGATTATTTGATAGCAAACTACGAATAAATACATTATTTATAGTGGAAACGGGTTCAACGAAGCTGTGCTTTTTTATATGAGAGCTAAAAGAATCAGATCTAATGATGTAAACTAAGGGTGATGTAGTGGTTGTGCAGAGCAGATTAAGACGACCTTTGACGTAGTTTAAAGCAGTGATGGCTCAGTGGCACTGGATATGGACTGCCGAGCAGCAGGTCCGTGGTTCGAATCCCGCCGCGGGCTTGAGCATCACTGCATGGTGGAAGGGCATTTTGCGAGTGCCCGCCTAGCTAGCGACCACCCTCAAGTAGAAAATCTGTCGCCAAGCACCTAACGGTGTGTTCCGGCAGCAGTCCTTGAGAGCCAGTGAAATTACAGGCACATGAGACTTAACAACTATGTATCAAGGTGACGGGCGCAGTGCAAGTCGTGACTTCGTGAAGTGCATCTGTTATAGGTAGAGGTTAGTCCACTTAACATCAGGTGGGCCTCAAGCTTGTTCCGTCACAATAATATAAAAAAAAGTTAATTTTTGTTTGAAAGTTCCCGTGAGTATGAGACATATTAATGTTTTCAATAACCGGCTGTACTCACGCGTATTGGTCGAGATTGTCGACCTAGGTTTCGGGCATGTCCGATGCCCTTCATCAGGTGAGTTCGACAATCTCGACCAATACGCGTGAGTACAGCCGGTTATTGAAAACATTAAAAAAAGTTAAGCCGCGCTTATCACTGAGTGGAAGCAATCAATTGTCAGCCGCTGCGCCCCGCTGTCATATTACATAGTTTAGATCGCACAATTTCTGCGCATATGTTACTCGGTCCGCTGCACCGGTTAGCTACCTTAAGGTGGAAACGATCACACAGTTTCATAGGTTAGCTTTGACCTCGTTCGCCGGCCAGCTTTCTCGCACATATCTGGTGCAAAATCAGCCGAAAACAGGGGTAAAAATAATTTATTTCCTCCAGACTGTCTTAGAGTGCGATATTTAGAAATTTTTTATATGTATAATCTTTCTACTATCTTCAGTTTCCGTTTGTTATCTAAAAACTTTATGGATATTTACCAAAATGATTATAATCAGAATATATATATTTACCAGCGATGCGTTAAGTGACATTTTACATCTGGCACTTGAAGTAGCTGGTTATCTTTGAAGATAGAAGACATGGAAAATTGCCAACGCACGGTGCTGACAGTATTAGCTTGAACAATGTTTGCATTACCTTCAATTGCGACATTCTTCTCTCAATAATTAGCTTTATCAACATGTCTTCAACATTAGTTTTGGCATATTTTTACGGGTTCAACATGAAGTATCTTTTATTTTAATGTGTAATACCTCAAGGTGGTGTTTTATCTCCTCTCTATTTTGCCTTTATGATCAACTTTTTAAGCTATGAAAACTATCGCGATTTTTATCCATATTAACTTAGTTAACTGGCTTTGACCCGTGTTATATTTACCGGAAGATTCTGACCAGTTACGGACTGTTTTGAAGTCTTTCGTCGTCAATCATGACTGCCAGTCACGATTGCGTGAAGCGACGAGCACGTTGTGACTTAATCTTAATTATAACTTATATCAGAATTATATATTTAGGTATTTAATACATATGTACATATATTTATATATATATACGTTTCACACAACGTCCAATATGGTATAGTAATTCTTCTCGGTCAAAAATCTAGGTATCGTTAAGTGTGCCATACAACCTTGTGACATTAATGTTGTTGAATTTAATTCTCGTGAGCTCAGTATCTGTGTAAATAGTGTTGTAGGACGTCAGGGTTGACTCGGGACAAACCTCGTTCTCTGTACACGCCCCCACGAAACGGGTTGATTCGCTGACAAGTATTTATGTAATGAACAACATTACCAGACGGTATTTGTTTATTTCCTGTGAATATTTAATTTGTTAAAGTTAGCTATTTGAGATGAAAAAGACAAACATGAATTATGAGAAAACACGACATATTTATGTACTCTTACGTATGATAATTTGCTTTTTTCTATTAGATGCTTGCTGTGACTTCAACAACGTGGAATTTGGTTCTTTGGCAGACTTCTTGTGAAAATTAATTGCTATCAATTTAGTCACCGTATATCCACTAAAGCTTGGTAGTAAGCAGCACACCTTTGGTTCTGGCGTATATCCAGTTACGTGCAAGTCACTCATTATTTTCTGATGTTAAATGTCACAGTCTGCCTTTGTCCCCCTGAACTTCTCCCCCCTACACAAGTTTCCTATTTATTTCCACCTTTTAAAACAGTGATGAACCAAATCTCGCTGTAGGGTTGAACTCACATGGTGGAAAGACGTTTCACAAATGCTCGCTGGTTAGATCAGGCAGAAGCTCTGGTGCTAAGCACTTAAGCAGTGAATAATTTCTCAAGCTACCAGAAAAAATGTGTTTGAAAGTAAGTTGTGAAGTTTTACAGTAAACACTAAGTTGCGAAAGAACAAAGTCGGTAAATATCGTCCAGTAGCAACTATTAAAAAAACTCTAAGTGATTATTCATCAAACACAAAACTTTATTAAAGGCATTGGCAATTAATCAGGCATCAAAAATATGCATTTGGCCAAAGGGTGTTGAAAAATCAGAGTCAAGTCAGTCATCTTTAGACCTAAAGACTCGCTCTTCGGTTTCGGAAAGACTATTAAAGCGCATATTATTCTACCAAAGTTCCTAATGTCGTAACGTATAAAAATAAATTGCTGCTCGTTGGTAACCGCATCACTAGAGACGGCTGGACTGATTGGACTATTTATTGATTTAAAATGTTCTTAACAGAATTGGTTTTTATGAAAAAAAAAATGAATATATCCGGGAAAAAATAATCGAAATTTTTTTTTTGTAGCAATTAAGTCTACAAAAATTGTTTGTAATATCTCTCTCTACTTCTAATCGACTCCAAAATCAGTTTTCAAAACCAAGTTAGTAAAATTAATTATTATCTAAGATTTCCATCCATTCGTACAGTATTATTTTTCTAATTTTTAGTTACAGCGTGCGCTGATATGACGTTCATTTCAATGCAGTTTTTTTATTTTGTACTCACCAGCAACAAAGTCCTAAATTTATCCTATGTAGGGCCTTAAAGACAGCCTGCGGATTACCGTAGCAAAGAAGTTTTTTTTTTACGCTTGATAGGTTTGCCTTGGACCATATCTCACCTGATGGTAAGTGATGATGAGGTCGAAGATGTTGTTCAGGCTAACTATGAATTACTGGCTCTCAAGGACAGCAGAGATAGGTGCTTGGCGACAGATTTTCTACTTGATTTTCTATTTCTTTTCTATTTATTTTTTACTTTTAGCTAACCAGGCGGGCATTTGCAAAATGACCACAACTGGGACCGACGGCTTAACGTGCCCTCCGAAGCACAGAAGCGCTGAGTATTAATGTCACTAGCGGTCACCCATCCAACTCATGACTGCGGTGGACGTTGCTTAACTTTGCTGATCGATTCAGAAAGGTTAAGCAAAGTTCGCTACGGGTGCTTCAAAAATACATAATGTTAATATATTTATTTTAAGTTTAATAAATTATATTACACTTTAGAACATCAAACGATATTAAATGTAGGTATAAATGAAAAGGCACTTTAACATCAAAGAAAAATAATCTGGTTTAATCTTCTTTTGCCTGACCTTAAATAATTTATTTAACGAAAACTTAATTTATTACATAATCGCTTTTAAATATTTAACAGTATACAGCCCCAAGGCGTATTCTCACTATGCTCTTGAGTTGTGACCTGAACAAACAAAAATATTAATTGTGTGTGAACGACGCTTGATATGATCTTAGAAATATATTTACTGGAAGAGCCAATGGCAAACTTCTACTTGCATTTTGATTAAGAGCGAAAACTTCCAAAACTTTCTACGATTAATATTTTACATAGTGTTGACATTGAATACGGTAATATTATCCAAAAAAAATAATTTACGCAGCTAGGTGTCAAAATTTAATATGCATAATATTTATGAAAATTACAATCTTCATACTATGTATTGATCCTTACATATATAGGGTTACTGGTAAAATGCTAAACACCTCTAAGGGTTGACTTCTGCTAGTCCTAAGAAACATATTGTGAAGTTTTTTTTTATGATTTAAAAAAACATATTGTTTTTTATATGTTTTTGACTGAATAAGCACGAGGAGCACCTGATGTCATAAGTCTCTTGTGCCTGTAATGTATTATTTCATATTTTTTGTTACTTTGCTCGTTGTAAATATTCAAAACTCTATTCAAAGGGACCACGGCGCGTTCCAGTGATGCCGTGGCGGGCGCTCTTAGCTCGTAGTAGGCATTAAAACAGCAATATTTTTCTTAGGACTAGCAGAAGTCAACCCTAAGAGGTAAAATGCTGTATATTATGAGGATTCCCTTGAATAAATATCTATGAAACTAAACTTACGTTGGGTTTAAAATGCTAGATTTGGCAGAGTACCATCACTCCATGTGGTATTGAGCATGATACCCTTGGCATTTAAAAATGCTGAAGGCCATGAACAATTTCACGCAATCTTAGCGTGTCTCTTGAAGTTAGACGCTGAGCTATTCTAGTAAATCGTTTTGATTTTATTGTCACCAATGTACTTTTGTTTAAAACTAATGATCTGAAATAAATGCACGCTTTTCAATTTTAGCTTATGTAACACCCAGGTAGATTTCCTTCTCTCCGTCCCACTCTCCTCTTTCATCATCACCAAAACGTAAAGTCCTGTAGGTAGAAAATCTAACTGTAACTTGATAGTTTCTTGTAACTTCATTCAATAAGCAACGCAAAAATATGTATTTGTGTAAAAATATATACACTAGCGGTCACACATCCAACTCATGACCGCGGCGGACGTTGCTTAACTTTGCTGACCGGTTAAGAACTAAGCAAACTTCGCTAAGAGCGCTTCAAAATATAATACTGATAATAATACATTTACATATATTTTTTTTCATTTTCAAGAGGGGTAGCTGATCCAGTAATAATATTATGTCCAAGATAATAACCCTCGTCGCTAAAATGTGGCAAGTGTGGCCATGTACACAAAGGAGCTAATTGTTTGTAGCGAGACGGGCATCAGCAAACACTGTAACACCGTGAAACACGTTGTTTGTTTTTTGCTAACCAAGCTTTAAATCATTCTGGTGATACAGTATTGGGGAAATGATAGATTTTTGTTTACTTTGAGCCTCTGGGAAAGTTTAAAGTAATATATTTTAATACAAACACGCCTATACATCAAAGGGGAAGACTCTTTTGTTTTTTAGTACAAATAGGTTTATAATTTCCTTTTGGTTTTTAATTGATACTTTTGTATACCTTTATAAATTCCGTTTGATTAATGAGAAAGGAATTCTACGTGGTGTCTTATGTTATTACCCTACATTCAAAATATAGTGAGATACTCAGGTTTCAAGTAAAATTTGGTTATATTAACCCCCATAATTTATGTTATTAGTAATTTACAAATAAATAATTTAAGTCAATAATACATAAAAAAAGCTTTAGGCTAGGTATTCCAAGTTTTTAACCGTCTTCCAAATAGGGAGATGTTTTCACGTTTTATTTTTAATGACAATGATAAGCCATGCTACGAATTATACGTATTCGTAGTGTCCATGCATAATTTTACATGTCATACATATGTAAATAAGATTGTTTTCTTATTACAGTCTTGTTTCAGAGGTTATATATTTCCAAAAGTTTTATTTTAATTTATACTACGAAGCAAAGAAATTTATTTTTCCGTTAAAACAATTATATGAAGTAAAGCACACACATATGACGCTTAATCTCATAGACAGACTACTTCTTGATATATCATGAAAAAAAAAATTCACCACCTGGAAAAATCACCATCACTGTTGCATAAATAAAAAACGGTAACAATTTTGATCACTTTGGGTACAAGACGTGTATAATCATCAAAGTAATTCATGACGACCGAACACTATTCGAAAGCCATAATTCTGTTTAATGAACACATCCCTTGGATGACCAAATACCTCGGCATAAATACCTCGGAGTGATCCTTGATCAGCATCTCACTTTCGTCGACTATCATATATTCTGTCCGCAACGAGGCGGCTTTTGTATTGCGGCGACTGCCTTGACCCCTTTTTCATGCTTGATATGTAAGCCTTTTACCACTATCTTACTTGATGGTAAATGATGATGTGGTTAAAGATTTTGTTCAAGCTAACCTAGAATTACTGGCTCTCAAGGAAAGCTGCCGGAATACACCGTTAGGTGCTTGGCGACAGATTTTCTACTTAAGGGTGGTCGCTAGCCAGGCGGGTATTCTCAAAATGCCCTACCACCATGCTATAATGACTGCCATCCAAAGACAACAACCGGGACTGACGGCTTAACGTGCCCTCCGTAGCACGGAAGCGCTCAGTAGTAATGTCACTAGAGGTCACCCATACAACTCATGACCGCGCAGACTTTGTTTAACTTTGCTGATCGGTTAAGAACAGCTAAGCAAACTTCGCTACGAATGCTTCAAAATCCTTCATCCATAAAGAGAGTAGTCTCTGAGAAATAAGAAGACACTTTGCACTGCTTGCATATGGCCTATCATGACCTACGCTTGTGTACGGTCATGCTAGTGAGGCCCACCTCATTTACATAAACTTCAAATAATTCAGAATCAGTTTCTTCGCAAGACGGCGGGAGCCCCGTGGTACCTACGGAACTCAGAACTGCATTGCGACTTATCTTTATTGTTTATTGATACTTTGATCATGCCCCGCTACCCAGGCAGCAAATTATCTCTGCTACTTCAAATCTCCCCGTCGCTAACCAAGGCAGGTATTGCACGACCCAGATGACCCCATCACAGTCATTACGTTGGCAGCTTTACCGTCATCAGGAAGTCATTCTGGTAACATCCCCAGGTGTGCGGTAATCAGAGGTCACACAATCAAACACTGGGCTTGCGGCGAGTTCAAGGCATAATACATTTCCGTAGGGCTTATTATCAACGGTACAACACTGCAGTTGTACCGGGGCAGTTGTTGCAGGTCCTTAGGCAGTCCTAATGCTCCAGCTTTGTATTCTTAATAAAGAGCTACCAGTTGGTAAAATAATATAACATATCTTATTAAAACACATTTAATAAATAGTTTTGAAATCAAACGAAACGAAGACGAAACATTTTCTCGGACACAATTTTAAATTTGTGTCTGGAGTCTGTAATTGTGTCAGTAAATGAAAATAGGCTCGCCCCATTTACACCAGAACAAAACTTGTCTCGCAATACGTGGGTATTTAGACAAGTGTTTGTACCCGTTCCTCATCTTAAAAGAACACACTTATCATCACGTTTGTATTATTCTCTTTATGTGAAACTCATAAGACAATTAAGGCGCCAATGAGCAGCATAGATGTGTCCGACCAGTTCTGCACATTGGGCGCACAACTGGTGTCTTTAACGTCTTAACGTTGTATGAATACTTCCAGCGAGAACAAGTATTTTACAATTATGTGCTTTGTAATACATATTTTTGATGTGTACTCTTTTGTGTGTGAAGAATACATAATTATACCGACCTCAAATGAATGGCATAAGGGTAAGAAGATAAGGATAATCAGATATGAAATCCAGTGTTTGGATTTAAACAGAAATAGTTAATGTTTCCAACGTTTCACCACCTCCAAGTTAGGGTCCGGCAGCTATAATAAATTTTCATCACATAATTAGGGTAAAGAAAGACAAATGACTCTCTTGGTTGGGGCCTTGCGCGTTGTATTGTCACCCCTAAAGTTATCGTGTGCACTTCCTGACCAAATGAATAATGAATATGATACGTTTTAAAATAACGAGAATGAAATCATAAGTTAAAACTTATGTATTTTTTATGGCTGTTAAATAATGATAAGTTTTAATAGGTATTTTTATTTTTGGTATAAGGCATGCTCTGCGGTTTACATTACAAATTTAAGAAGGGAAAAATTATAGTCATTCGCGGGATTGGAACCCGCGTCATCCACCCCTATTATAGCCGTGGTATGCTCTGAACGTCTGAGCTAACATGACAATGAATCATACCTCAAATTTTTCCTCTCGTTCTTGAACCAAAGTATAGGGATGGAACGACACCTATAGTTCAACTTACGTTGTACTACAAACATGACTAATTTTGAAATTAGCTTTAAACTTGGTAATGATGACGCAACCCTATAACTTTAATAATTTTATTTTTGCAATATCGAATGCGCAGCGGTGTTTAAGCAAAAAAAAATATAACATAGGTGTCGCTCCATCCCCATACAATAGTTAAAGAGTGAGAGGAAAAATGTTAGTTATGAGACGATTTCAGTCGGCCAGAGCATACCCCGGCTATAGGGGTGGATGACGCGGGTTCGAATCCCACACAAAACTATAATTTAAACCCTCGTAAATTGGTAGTTAGGTAATGATAAAGTTTTTAATTTAATTACGACGATACATTTGTTTGAAATTAGTGCACTGAGTGATTGTAAACATGGCCGGGTTTGTTGCTTTTGGGCTAAATCAGTTACCAAATATTCCAGCCGTAAAGTTCAAAACATGGCCACATTATGACCTGTGCTTGGTTTCATATATCAAACGCTAACTCCGAATCTGTACTTTTGAGGTGTGGAACCGGAAACACGGTTTTTAAGATACCGCCGGCGTGACTAAGCTCTTTTTACCAAACGGTATTAAATCCTACGAAATTGTAAGGAAGCTAATATAAACAGGGCTGCTCCGACAAATGACAGGGTGCGGTGGGTTTTCTTTTTTAATTTCATTTCTTTAACGCAATATATACGGTGTACATGCAGGTCTTACATACATTTATTTAATTATTGCTGATAGGCTAGCCTTTGATCACCATCTTACCTGATGGTATCAAGTATCAAGTGATCGAAGATGTTGCTCATGCAAACCTAGAAATACTGGCTCAACCAGGACCGACGACTTAACGTGCCCTCCGTAGCATGGAAACGCTCAGTAGTAATGTCAGTAGCGGTCACCTATCCAAGTCATGACCGCCACGGACGTTGCTTAGCTTAGCTGATCGGTTAAGAACAACTAAGCAAACAGTCTCAGAGAAAAGAATAAGAAAGAGATGTAATGAAATCAAAAATGAAGCATCAAATACGGCCAATTTTATGTAAGACACAACTCACTCACACAAACGTATCCAAATTCGGCCAATTTTGTCCTCATTCACGATAGACCGCCGGACATTACACACGTCACATATAACGGAATTAATAAAATAAAAACCGACTTGAGTCTTAAAACACACGTAAGTATTGAACATAATGTACTTTCTTTAATATTATACAACGCAATTTAGGTTATAATTACGAATAAAAATGTAAACAAAAGTGTTGCCAGACATACATTTTAGGTTGTTTCCAAAAGTTGTTTTTAAAAGTCAAAAGTCGGTGCACGTAGCACTACCGTTATATAGTTTAATTACACAAGTTAATGTTTTAATGTTGTTATATTTGCAATAACGCCTGCTCGGCGTATTACATAACAAAATTAAAAATTTATGAAAGTAAAAATTATAGTCATGTGTGGGATTCGAACCCGCGTCCATTGTCATGGTAACTCAAGCAATCAGAACATACCCCGGCTATAGGGGTGGATGGACGTGGGTTCAAATCCCGCACATGATTATAATTTTTTCTCTCGTTAATTTGTAATTTTGTAAAGCTAATGTTTATTAGGGAAATGTAAGAGGCTATTGTATCTTATAACGGAAATTAATACTTATTAAGGAATTTTGTTACAAAAAAATCTGGTCGTCTACCTAAGTAGGTAGGTAAATCAACTATTTTTTAAGGTTGCTATCAGGCCCTAAACTATCATCAGTAAGTCTTTTACAGACCTCAAAATTAATTGGTTTACTACTTATATAGATGGCCACTTCATGTTATTCGTGTTATATATCACTTATTGGGTAATTTAATTATTTTGAAGTCGTTTCAATTACTTTTATTTATGCATTTTAATAGTAATTACTCGTTATGTTTGAAACTATAAAAAAAATCACTTAACTTCACTGGATATAAGATCGTTAAATTTTCAAACACACTTCAATACTATTATCACACCTAATTTTTGCGTTATAAAGCATGTCATATCCTTTTATTACGTATTATGAGATTTATGAGTCATATACCTGCCGAATTCTGTTCAAATCCGCCTAGTGGTTGATACAGCGTCGTTGAAACCCTCATATTTTTAAATTAAAAGTCCATATCTTGAAAACTACTGAACTGATTTTGATAAAAATTACAATAACTCCAAAGTTGAGAGGTTACTATATTCACAAAAACAAAAATGTATAGATTGCATTTTCTTGTTTCTGTGTAACACGTGGACAAACATACCAATATACTAAAACAAACAAACATACATACACTTATGGTATTGTCACAAATGTTTAGAAACTGTAATGTTTGTGTATATGAATGTTTTGACTTGTAAATTGTTTTATCAATAAATTAACTATCTGACTATCTGAAGCTAGTATTAGTCTATACTAGCTTCTAAAGTGCCAATTTAATTAGTAAACATAACAAAAAACTGTACAGTTCTGATAATATTACATACACGTAGGCGGAATCGAGTACCTCCATTTTTGAAATCCGTGAAAAAAGACTCGCCAAGTACTGGCTCAGTGGCATTGGCTATGGACTGCCGCGCAGCAGGTCCATCGTTCAAATCCCGCCACGGGCTTGAGCTTCACCGCATGGTGGAAGAGCATTTTGCGAATGCCCCCCATTCAGGCATCACTTCCAGACACCCATTCCCATGGTCGCTAGCGACCACCCTGAAGTAGAAAACCTGTCGCCAAGCACCTAACGGTGTGTTCCTGCAGCTGTCCTTGAGAACCAGTAATTCTAGGTTAAGCCTGTTAAAATCTTCGACCACATCATTACTCACCATCAAGTGAGATTGTGGTCAAAGGCTTACACCTATCAGCAATAACAAAAAAAAGTTTTATTTCCAACTACGGCACCTGCGTCGAAACCCTACCATATACGTGACCTAACACGACCTTAGTCAATTATTTATTGTCCTAGAGAACGTAATATGTAAAATATACATAAAATAATAAACTTGAGGATTGTGCACTATTATTGTACTTTAACGCTGTAATTATATTCTGTATATTTATATCGTCAAAAATGTATTTGCTATAAATCCCACAATTTAGTTATTTTTGCTTTCATATGGCAACACTTCTATCATCGCACACACGTATAAAGGTGTGGCTTCAGTTTGATGTTTTACGAGCCTCCGTGTTTTCTTCTATTTTGTCAGAGCAAACAGTTTAATCATTAGCATAAATAAGACTTCAACATATACAAAGCAAACACAAGAATTATATTTAGAGTCCAATTATAGAGGTTTTAATAGATTTTTTTTGTCCATCAAATATTAAGCAAAGTTAGTGTACAACTATACAAATAGATATTTATGTACATTATACATATGATCAGCATTAAACAATTCAAAAGAATGACGTGTAAAAATAAATATTTGGAAGAATATAATTAATCAATGTAAATAGTCTGATTATGTCAAGGGACACTGGTTTATTCTTTTAGTTACTATGTGTATGTCAAGCATGCATAGTTTTTTCATTCTACCCGCAACGAGCTAGGATTGATGCTTCGCTTCGCCGTGGCAGACCAGTATTATTGAGAGTCGTCACTGGACCGCGCCCCGCGCCATACACCACGACGGTGTCGCATCATAATTTAAATAGGTACAAATATTATCGTATCACCGCACCGCGTTATCTATAATAGAAGTGCATCATCATATGTTCCTTGAATAACTGTTTTATTACGTGAGATTTTGTGAAGTGAGTGAAAGGTGACCGCACCGCTGCCTCTGCAAAGGAGGTACCCTGACTACGGGAGATAGTGGAGAAAGCTATGGTAAGTACACATAAATTTTAGTAGCCTCAATTAAAAACCTCCTTTGTGTTTGGGAAACTCTTTTGTACAGGACCTCTGCTCAAGCCTTTAATTACCTAAATAAAGGACTATCTAACCAGCCGCTACCCCGCGCCGTGAGTTCCTTATTTTTAAGGACAAGTATTTTTACTATGAAACCCACGGTAGGTCGGATGATTTTAGCCCGAGGTCGCCGGACAAGCGGTGAAGTTGAGCAAAACCCTTTTGAGGTTCCCATAAGGATTGCCCTCTATATAATGCCAAAAAGAATAGTGCACTCTATATAGTGAACAGGGTAGTGTATTTAATATGTCACTATAATGACGTTAAACGCAGTGTAAATGCGCCTGATAAGCAGTAAGGGTTCCATCATTCATTTTGACTTGAGTAAGGGGTTCTGGCACATTCGGCTAAAACATAGCGGGTATACTACCAACTGAATTAGTAGGAGGGTTGATAGATAGGCAACAAATCATAAAAACAGATTTTCATTGTTTGAGAAATATTTCTAGTGTTGGCTTTTGCGTTATTAGAGAAGACAATATGTTATGGGACCAACCTCACATGAATTAACTATGAATAGAAAGATTAATGATGCAGACATCACAACTTTTTGACCAAATATGCCTTATATGCTAGTGTTCCTAAAACCAGCTAAATACACAATACATTAATAAATTATGCAAGTTTTATTTAAGCATAAATTTCCCAAACTAGTAAAATCTATTTTCATAACTCAAACCGAGCTCTTTTGAACGTCCAAAGTTAATGTTGCAAAGTTGAAACTAGACAGCAACCAATAACTCTAATCAGGACGACCTCAAACTTTACCACTAAAACAAATCTATCGAATTTTCTTTGAAACAAAAGTTTAAAGATGTCTCATTCATTTTATGTTAGTCAATCATTTATTTATAGCAGATAATGAGATTTAATGGCGATAAATATAGAACATATTTACATATTCTTCATCACATATTAACTCTGGTGGAGTATAGGAACATGTAACTTTCATTCTATATTTTATTGAGTTATCTTGTCAAAATGTGTCTACAAGAACAAAGTATGTTTTTTACGGCTTTGTACGTATCAAGCTACGAATATATACTTGTATGTAGTATCACGTGAAGCCCTCGTAGCGAAGTTTACTTAGCCGTTCTGTTAAGTTAAGCAACGTCCACCGCTGTCATGACTTGGATGGGTGACCAGACACAGAGCGCTTCCGTGGTAACTGCCCACGTTAAGCCATTGGCATTTTATGAATGTTAGCCTGGCTAGCTACAACCCTCAAGTAGAAAATCCGTCGTGAAGCACCTAACGGTATGTTCCGGCTGACAGCAGCCAGACAGCCAAGTCAAGGACAGCCTTGAGAGCCAGAAACTCTAGGTTAGCCTGAACAACATCTTCGACCACATCATCGCTTACCATCAAGTGAGATAGTGATCAAAGGACAGCCAATCGGCTATGAACAAAAAACACGTATAAACTAAAGGAAAAAACAAATTTCAACCACACATTTACAAACTATTGATGTACAAAATGTGATTTTCGGTAAGCACGCGATAGACCTAAATGACATTTCGAAATATGGAAGGGAAGTGACATCATTCCGAGGAGTATCAAAAGAAGAAGAGTGTCAGAAGAAGCACTGTTTTCGATCAGATGAAGTCTAGTAGTCTGGTTGATGTCCGCACGATCCTCTATGACGGTTAAGGTAATAAATAAGACCACAAAATTCAGCTCAGTCGACCATGTTACGTTAGCTTAGAGGTCAGGTCACTTGGCACGAATCCGGGGGCTGCAGGTTCAATTCTCGCTCGGGGCAAAAGTTTTGTTTTGCAATTATTATTTTTTTTTTATTTATATTTGTATTTTAATGTACCAAGTTTATCTGTTATAGTTTATTTATATTATAAAGAATTATACATCGCATATTTATTAACGTATGTTTTATATAGTTTAAATATCTTGAGTAGTAATAACTATGATTTATTCATAATGCACTTTAGCCTATACCTCCATCTAAATTAATATGTTTCAATTCAGCCTACGGTTGCCTGGAAGAGATTGCTGCCTAGCAATAAGGCCGCCGATTGTACTATTTTTAAGATATGTTTTAAATCTTGTAACTAGTATTAATAATTTTAAAAGTGCAATAAAGTGTTATCTATCTATGTGGTAAATATGCTTTTCGGTACGCGATAGTACTTTTAATCAATCATTAGATATATTTCAACCACTTTTTCTGCTTATTTATCAAACTTGATCCACCGAACGGCTCAACAACCCAATGAAAAAAGGACTTTCAGTTACAAGAAATCAAATTTATTACTGATTTATATAATTACAATCAATACTGAGTAAAATATCTAAAAGTTATAAAATTTATATAAATAAATAAGTAGACTTCCATCACTGAAAAGTATGACATAACCTGTTAAAGTGTGTGTTAATACAAAACACTCTTAGCTCATATTTTCATGGTCTGATTTCCACAAGGTTTTTTGCGTGAATTTTAAAAACTACTCGACTTATTTTGATTAAGTGTAAAGAAGACCAACATAGAGGTAAATTGCCCAAAAAAATGTATCATCAAGATCGCATGATCAAGTAAAAAAATTGCTGTATTCATACATACAAAAATTATATAAATTATTCGGCAACTTGGATCATTCTCCTTTTTTTGGAAGTCAGTTAAAAATTGTTTTTGTTTAGCTTATATGGGTAAAAAATATGCATTTAGGTCCTTTAAATATTTGAGTTTTTACTATAATATATTTAAATAGTCATTGCGATTTGACAAGAAATATAATGTACTAGTCTGGACATTGATATAATTAGATAATTTTTATAGTTAGACCATAGGGCATAGTTTCACTCATCTATAATTTTTGGAATTAGGAAGATAATGAGTTAAAAATTTTTAGGTCTTTATTATGCTATTATGAATGTACAAGCACGAGGCCCATCTGGTGTTAAGCGGTAACCTCTTCCTATAACAGATACATTGCATTAGTGAACTGCACTGCGCCCATCACTCTGAGGCATAAATTAAAATGAGGCATACCTGCACCCTTTAAACCAGAACACAGTAAGCTTGGCGGTAGAAATAATTATGTATTGTGGCAATACAGTTTCCTGTGATGAATTCGTTCATAAAGAGTTCTACTAGATATTAAACCTAAAATACATTAAAATTAGTTTAAAATTGGAGTATGCAAGATATTTTGTTATTTTCAAAAGATATTTTGTTCGTCAAATATGTTGTTTAGGCTAAATAAGAAGTACTGGCTCTTAAGAACAGGTGCCGGGAAACACCGTTAGGTGTTTGGCGATGGATTTTCTACTTGAAGGGTGGTAGTTAGCCTAGCGCTCAATAGTAATATCACTAGCGGTTACCCATCCAACTCATGAACGCGGCGGACGTTGCTTAACATTGCTGATCGGTTAAGATACCTATGTAAACTTTGCTACTAGCGCTTAAAATACATTTTTTTTCAAATATGTATATATTATATGTGGTATAAAATATAATCTATTTCAATTTTGTTTGTATCAGAAAGTTTGATATTTGCCAGAATTCGGATGCATTCTTTTGGCGATATATACATCTATAGCTTCTACACCGTATCATATAAGATTATATTAGGTCGTCAATCTTTACGATTGGGAGAGTCATGAAGTCTTCAGGATTCCCTTGAGGCATGAGGGCAACACGTAGAACGCAGTAACACACTGCCTTGAAAGGTTCACGTAGTTCTTACGTTGTTTTGTATCCTGACCCAATTCTTTATCACACGTATTAACACCTAAATGGGATCTGAGTTAGGTTTAGATACGTGGAGAGCCTGTAAAGAGTGATGGTTAAAGGGCTGCGTGGGGAGGAAATTTACGAGCGTTAGCGTGTGACTAACTGTAACAACTTGTTATTCATCGCGTAAGTGTAGAGCTTCAGGTTTAAGAATATAATGGGCTGTTACATAGCCTCCTGATTGATGTCATAAAAGGCGAGGAAAAAATAAGACGTTAATTAGCAACATGTCATATACGTCGTAATTAGAATAATCAGTTTGTAAAACTAATGCAATTGTACACTAAGGGCCGGTTGTAGAATGTTAGTGTTAGTTCCGGTTATACTACCCAGAACATATTTAATAAAATAAACACAATCTTTGCGTTTCATGGATTAGCCTATCCATCGGTTAAAGCTTGAAACGCGGTGCATGTTAACTGTCATTTTTATCATTCAGTTATTTCATGTTCTGGGTAACCGGAACTTTCTCGAACATTCTGAAACAGGCCATAAGAAAAATATATCAATAACTAACAATATCGCCGGCTCCATTAACCAAATACCTGCGTCAAGCATGAGCGAACCAAGCTCTTCGTCACCGTTAACTATAATTATGTTATGTTGGCTTAGCGGTCAGAGCATGCCTCGTCTAGAGTGGTGGGTGGCACGGATTCGAATCCCACACATGACTATATTTTTCTTATCTTTGTAATGTAATCTGCAGTGCATGCATCATTACAAAAATAACAAAAAATATCTAAATGATAGGGTTGCGTCGTCGTTAACTAGTTTAAAGCTAATTGCAAAAAATAATCTTATTTGTATAAATCTCTTTCTATCTCCATACGATGGTTAAGAACGTAAAGGACAAATTAGAGTCATACGTCATATATCATGTTGGCTTAGCGATCAGAATATTTCCCGGCTATAGGGGTGGGTGGCGCGTGTTGTAATCCCGGACGTGGCTATAATTTTTCCTCTCGTTGTAATTTTGTCATGTAACCCGATGAGCATGCTTAAAAAAATTAAATGTAATGCCTATACTTAGTCCATCGCTTACCGTTCGGCTAACATTGCGTCAAAAAGTTGCATCCTTGAGCTGTGTGGGCAACAATATTTTAGTTCCTTTGTTTCTATGGATTTTGCAATTATTGCACATACTAGCTGCACCTGCAGATTCACCAATGTAGACAATGATGAAAAATGATGATGATTAAAAGTGTTCTATAACTTTGTATCCAGGACCTAACCTATCCATATTCAAAGGTTTTTACTAATCAAAGCAAAATTTACCACAATTAGAATATCTATTGCCAAGCACCTAACCATGTATTTTGGCAACAGTTCTTGAGAGCCAGTTAATGTAGGCCTTGTCCGGTGTACCAACAAGGTGTTCAACAGCTGAACCTATTTTTATAGGATGGTTAACAGCGTGACCCAATAACAAACATATAAACCCCATATGAGAAGTCAGGAAGATCATGAAACTGTGCTTAAACTATGATAATAAACATTTATTCGAAGTGTAAATCATTGATGCATATAACTCGTCTACTACTAAAATTTTTAAGCAGTGATGGCTCAGTGGCATTGGCTATGAACTGCAGCGCAGCAGGTGCATGGTTCGAATCCCACCGCGGTCTTAAGCTTCACCGCATAGTGGAAGGGCATTTTGCGAATGCCCGTCTGGCTAGTGACCCCCTCAAGTAGAAAATCTGCCGCCAAGCACCAGTGTGTTCCGGCAGCTGTCCTTGAGAGTCACAGTAATTCTAGGTTAAGCCTGTTAACACCTTCGACCAAAGCATCACTTATCATCAGGTGAGATCGTGGTCGAAGACCTTACAGCAATAAAGAACAAAAAAAAACGTGTTGGGAAGCAGTTCTTTCTAAAGAACTGTCATCTTTAGACTGCGATCCATAATTAATACGTTTGGCAAGCGTCTTGGGGAACGCTCCACAAGACGCTTGCCAAGCGTGTTGATTATGGAACGTCCCTATCAATGGCGGGCGTTATGGTTGCTGAAGTAATATGTATCTACAGTATTATAAACTTTGCTTGCTGCAATCCAAATGTGCTGAATCCTGCGTAAGCAAAGGATTCTTGAGTCACGCGCGTATTTGAGTAAGCTAAAATCACGAAAGCAGAAAAAAAAATGTAAAAAACTGGGTTCTCTTGTTGCCAATACTATATTTCATCTCAACGGTGAGAACATTATATGGAAGGTAATCATAAAATAGGTATTTAAACGCATATTCCTTTAATATGAAAAACATTTAGTAAAAAAATAAAGGATATTATAATAAAAGATGGAAAATTTTCTTGAAATGAAGGCTTACAAAGTTTATTGTGTACATTATTATTATGGTTCTAATGTTCTACCAATAATTAATATTGCAATTAAATATCAAGGTCAGAACGCGCTTTTAAAAAGTAGCAGGAATTGCTAAAGTAAAAATGAAATCGTTCACGTTTCCACATTACCGCCTGTCCCCGTCATTTACGCCTAAGTACGAGTACTAAAATAGTGTTTAGCCAGACTTTTAAAAGACGTCTATCATTAAAGTGGCTGGTATAGTAGCGATGTGGATCGCTACTATTCGGATCGGACCTAGTTATCACTTTCGAAAAAAAGTAAGTTTCTTTCACTATCTCCTCTCTTTGTGTCACTCGCCCGTTTCATGATCTTGTCTCTCGGTGTATTTTAACTCTATCCCGACTCGTCCGATGTTTTACGAGAAGCAAAAACGATAAAATATACATCACATTTTTATATAGTGAAATTATTACAAACCAGTTTAATATTCAACAAAATCACATTAAAACAAAAAACATACTTTTCTATACTCTGATATCCACTATTTTAATACAAACAATAGATCCTTATCATGTTAAAGTCCTTAGTCCTCAGAAAGTTTAAGGACATGATTGTATAAAGTTTCGCTTGTTTCTACGGCCAGCCGCCTTCCTGAAGCTAAGCATTCTTGGGCATGCACTCGTCAGTACTACATATCAGGGTTAGGGTTGTCTGGAAGAGATTGTGGAATTTTAATGTGTCAATAAATTGTTATCTATTTATCTATCTATCTATCCGCCACCTTATGGACAATCAGGGCATTCAAACTGCTAAGATCTTGGAAGTGTTTTGCACGCAATATGAAGTGACTAACAGCTATGTGAGTAGTGGTATGATGCTCATTCGGTGCACTATATCCCTTAGTCACTTTATATATATATCTAATAAGAAGATATGAAATAGTGCTATTCTTAAGCCTAGGACTATTGATTATTTTATTATTTACTCCAATTACATAGATGTACCCATGGATTTCGAAAAGGGTCCCACCCTCTGCTAAATTGGGTACCCTTCTCGATTAAATTGGATATCATAGATATTGTTATACTCCGTTTTAAATTGCGATGGAATCTGTTTTTGCAAAAATATCACGTACATAGTTATTCTGTCAGGCCTTTAGGCCCAAATTGTAGGATAAATAACCGACCTAAATAAACGATCGAGATTCCGTAAAATAGCGTGAAATCCAGTTTTATAAGAAGACATCCTATTTATACATTTATGCCATCATACAATTTTGTTATTATATGCTCGTAAGATTATGTAGCGGACGTTTAGTATTCAAAATAACCTCACGGTAACATACTAACTAAATACTACTAACAAACATATGTTTTTTATATTGTCATATTGTATAAAATTATTAACTTCCAAAGAATGTTCAAAAGTTTATAACGTCTATTTTTATAGCAAATTTTAACAAAGGAAATCCTATTTCGAATTTTTTTTTATTTTAAATCCTGAAGTGGCATTACCACTGTGGTACATGAGGCCATTACAACTGTTGTTGAATCCAATTAAACACGCCTTATCAGGGATAACTCAAATACTACTCGTCAGATCTCACTCAAATTTCTATGAGGCCACATGACAAGCACCAGCTTTTGAATAAATATAAATAAATAAATAAAAAAATAAATAAATAATAAATAAATAAATAATATATAATAATAAATCATCAAAATCGGTACACCCAGTAAAAAGTTATGAACAAAAAAAAAACAATCATTTGGAAAAAACTCCTTCTTTTTTGAAGTTGATTAAGAAACCGCAACTAACTTTTCACTGGATCCTTTTTGAATGATAGAACCGTGAAGTTGGTCCCATATCAATTTCAACAACTTCAGTCAAACAATATTCCTATACTAAAATTTGTTATTGACCTTCATAAGAGCGTCCTAGACGCCTAAATTGAATAAATGATTTTGACTTTGACTTTGACTTTGAAACGGTTTTCCTCTTATATTCAAATATTAATCAATACATATGCCATTATGGATGAAATAGTGATGGCCTATAGTAGCAATGGTTCTGGACTGTCGCGCAAAAGGTCCGTGGTTTGAATCCCGCCGTGGGCTTGAGCTTCACCACATAGAAAAAAAATATTTTGCGACTGGCCCTCTGGCTATCCACCACCCTCAGGTAAAAAATCTGTGGCAAAGCACCTAACAATTTGTTCCGGCAGCTGTCCTAGAGAGCCAGTAATTCTTGGTTAAGCCTTTTAAAACCATCAACCAAGTCATTAATTCATAACACGTATATGTCATTTAACAATATTTTTTTCGAATCAATTAGTTTATGCTCAAGATTATACTCAATAAACAATCACTTTTGTTACCAAACAATTCTTAAGTAGGTACTTTCATATTACTCAGAAGAATCGTGAAAAACCTAAGAAACTAATGTTGTGTAACGTTATTTACAATATCCATTGTTTAATACTTTCTAAAGTAGAACTACCAAAATGTTAATTAGAGTCACATGACGATTCCAATGCAGAAATATACAGAACCAATTGATATACGGGTAATGAGAATGTGATATAGAGCTTCAAATATCTGACGCTCTATCATGCACGTTGGTATTCTAGGTATTTGGCACGCGCTCATTTTAATAGGTATCACGTGGGGCAGGTTCTAGAAATCTATTAAGTCAAAATATGATCATCTATTATTATTTAAATTGTTTAAATAAATTAATTAAGTCATATGAATGGACATTTTAAATCTATACTTGAACATAATAAAGCTCAGGAAAAGCTTTGCACTAGGAGCAAATGCTTCAGAAATGTCCATTCGCAGGAATGGATACACCAGGGAACACTCGAGACACTTTGGTACCAAAGTACGCACTCGTAGCGAAGTTTACTGAAGCGCTTGTAGTGAACTTTGCTTAACCGTTCAAATTTAAGCAACGTCAGCCACGGTCATGACTTGGATGGGTAACCACTAGTGAAATTAGTCCTGGCCGCTTCCGTGCATCTGAGGGCACTTTGGGTTGTCTTAAGATGGCAGTCTTTATAGCATGGTAGTAGGGCATTTTGCGAATGCCCACCTGGCTAGCTATCACCCTCAAGTCGAAATCTGTCGCCAAGCACCTAACGATATACTCGAGCAGCTGTCCTTCAGCAGTAAATTTAGGTTGGCCTGAAAATCTTCAAGCCCATCATCACTTACCATCAGGTGAGACAGTGGTCAAAGCCTAGCCTATTAGGTATAAAAAAGTAGTTCCGTCTGGTCTCTGAGCATTTAAATCGGTTCCAGAGTCGATCGCACGGGTGCTGTGGAGAGTGCCTGGTTAACTGACAGTCCAATGACGATATAGTCAGCCAGCACTCTTCGAGCACGATCACCCGTGTCTTCTAAATTAGTCCACGGTCGTCCGCACTGGCAATGATGAGGCTTGCACAGCTAAGCACCCAGGCGTTAACACACTGCAATGCTTATAGGCAGCTGCGGTCAAGGGCAGTCACTAGGTTGACAGAGGGGAGAGTAACGAACCAGTGACCTTACTTCACCTCTGATACAGCTAGGCCGTGCTCGAACAATGTCATCTGGACCTTGATCTTATAAAGCTGTTTGCGTGGGTCAGAGGAATGTCCCACATACTATGTTTCTCCATTTTTCTTGGGATGCTAATATCTGGCATGAAGCATACCAGGCTGTTAAGGCCTAGGTCAAACAAGCAAAATTAACAGCGGCTCCATGAATATTAAGGATCTTGCCGATGAGGGTTAGTCACCAGATCCTGAAAAAAGCCGGGAGCGTAGCGCTTGAAATGCGCTGAATGCCCAGGCCACCAAATGATAGCTTGTACCCAAGAAGTGTTATCAAAAGGAAGATATAGAATTTATTTTTGAATTGCATTTATCAGTTGTTAAAAATAACATATATATGATGTATAAATATTTTAATTATTTTAATAAAACATTTTAGATAGTATAATAAAAGTTTCCTTTATAAATCCCCCACGAGTGTTGTTATGTAAATGTGGGTTGCGTATTTGGAAGTTGGGAATGGTGCATCAGATGATGAGTTTTGACGGTGTTAGAAGGTTATGTATGTTTTGTATTGTGTAGATTTAAAAGTACGTCTTAATGTTCCATTTTCGCGTCTCATATAAATAAATAACATGCGACGTTCTTAACACTGACTTATTAAATGAGTTAAGTGATTGAAAGAAATCGTGAAGAGTGATCCTTCACTCTGCAAAGAGCTCAAAAATATGTTCGACCGTTCAAATAAAATAAGCACAATATTGAGGGGTAAGGTGGATATATATTTTTTGTCACATCATAAAAATGTATACATTCACATATACAGGGTTATTAGTAAAATGCTAACAACCTCTTAGGGTTGACTTCTGCTTTTTTGTGATTGTTAATGTGTATTTGAGGATATAATCATGAGGACCACCTGATGATAAAAGTCTCTTGTACCTGTAATTTATTATTTCATATTTCTTTAATACTTTGCTCGATCTAAATATTCAAAACTCTATTCAAAGGGAGCGCGACACGGTCCAGTATTGCCGCGGCGAGCGCTCGCTCTTGGCTCGGAGTAGGCATTGTCTTATAATTTAAAGAAAAAAATAAAAAAACATCTCAAAATGTTTGTTCGGACTATAAGAAGTCAACCCTAAGAAGTTGTTAGCATTTTACTAAGAACCCTGTATATTTCAATTTTTTGTGAATTTTAGAACGCAGCATAAAAACAACCATTAGATAATAATGAAACCGACTGTTTCATATCGGTAGTTGCAACAAAAACCAGAAGTCACTAAGTTGGCAATTACTCTGATACGACTGTATATTGTTCGCAGCAGTCGAGAAAATTGACTGCAATAAAACTATGTTCCAGGTCCCCACAGCGAACTATTTTCTATCATCAGAGGAACGACACTATTGGAAAACTTTTTCGATCTCCCGAATGGTGCGATCTACGTGCCATATAAACGTTGCAGATCAGGGATGTTACCGATACTACATTCAATATCTTAGTTTACTGGATGAAAAATGCATAACAAACAGATGAATCGTCAGCTGCTATTATTGTTATTGTAATCACTTATTTTGTGCGAAATCTTCAATGTTCAAATCAATAACGCACTGTTTATGAATGATTGTTAATATGGCGTAATAATTAAAGAATATTCACAGATAATCCGCGATTCAAAGCAATATACAATTTAGTTAGACTCTAATTACTTTGTATTGGAAAGCAAAATTGCTGTTAATGGTCGGTAAGAGTTAGATTATCGCTTGATAAAAAGTTTTTTTTGGCTACTATCTCACCTGATGGTAAGTGATGATGTGGTCAAAGTTGTTGTTCAGGCTAACCTAGAAATATTAAATTGAAATATAAAATAACACAGGATACTTACAAATATGTATTTGTAAGTATCCTGTGTCTATTTATTTTCTTACCAGTGGTATGCTTTAATAACAAAATACTACGAACTATATACACTGCACCTACTACAATAAAAGCATACAACCTACAAGTCATTGTAGACTCATAGGTAGACCAAATGCTCCAGGCCAGTCAGCAGCGTGCCCAGCATTCTGGTAGCATTGTCCTGTTAAATTGCAATGCTTGTTCAATAACACCGTAGACGATTTCAATAAAATTCAGATTAATTTACCTTAGAAGCATAACACAAATCCCACTAATACATAATAATTTAACGTGATTCTTTTTAATTAAGCGTAAGGCCGAGCCGCCAATAGCTACAATGATTATAATAATTACAAAATGTTGACTATTGCCAATCACCTCCAAAACCGCAGAACAAATTTCGATGAAATTCTGTATATATATGTTTAGGTCCTAACAAAATATACACAACGCAGACCTATAAATAAATATCATATATATATAGAAATATTATTAAACTTTTATCATAAGCCGGAACAACTCCACTCTTGAACGTGGTTTTATGCTTTATTTTAATGTTTGTTCATTAATGTATTACAAACACGTTTCTAAATATCTTGAAATTATGTACTTATTGAGTCATTCAAATTTATTGCAAGAAACACGGTTTTATTCATTGTAAATACTATTGAATCAAAGATAGTAGTAGGACTGCTATGCAAAGGTTCTGTGGTTTGATTCCCACAGCGGGCTTCAGTTCTGATGCGTTTTCTGAATACCGGCATGTCTTTTGACTTTAAGTAGAATATCTATTGCCAGGTACCGAACACTTTTTTTCTAGCAGGTGTTCATGAGAGATGGTTCCCATTCTAAAAGTAACCCAAACTGACTATTCCGCTATCAGTCACTTACAGGTGCGATAGCGGTCAAAGTATCAAGCAAAACAAAGAAGTGAATACGCATAATTAATGAAATAATTTGTCATTGAATACGAATCAACTGCGGTGTTGTTCAAAATATATATTTTCAATTTAAGTCATGCCTATCCATAGCAATATTCATAAAACTTAGCAAATCTTCGTCGTTCATAAACCTTAATTAGAAATATTTTTGTGTAGGATCTGATCTTCAATCTCAAATAATTCGCGTCAATGATAGCAAACAACGACAGCATGAAAAAGTGACAACCCTGATGCAGATGGCCACACTTTATTATTCCACACACAAATGCTAAGACAAGCTAAACGATTTTATTGAGATGCCTTAATACATTTAAATTGATTGCTACGCTCAGCCGAAACGTTAATGTTACCACCGTAACGTTTATAGACATTGTTGATTTATCATTTCCTTCTCTGTTTGAATCTAGTTGGAATTTGCGTTTGTTAAAGCTAACGTAGAGAATTATTACGAACGTTATGATAACATTGACATGGAAAGACTAACTGTCAAAGACGAGATAGATGAGCGTATTTAGGCAAACATAAATACTGAAATACTCGTGTGGGCTGGTAATTGAATGGATTTTTTTAGTGATTTATTATTTTTAGGCGCTGTTCAATTTAACAGGCTAAGTTTATGTATGATTTAGTTATTAAAATAAAAAGAAGTACTACATGTATAGGTTTAATTTGTTTGATTTCAATATATAATGAATTATGTTTAATTTTTACACTGTATAATTTTTATACCAATGTACCCAAACATCTCAATCGCGTGGGATGCCAAGCAAGAATTTCACCACCTCCGACCCACCATATCTTCCTGTTCAGAATCCTTAAGAGGCGATGAAAGAATACATAATTAGAAAGTGGGCAGTAGTGCCTTCAACTACCAAGTTCTGGGTATTATGGCAAACCCACCTATTTTCTTTTATATTGCTGCTAGGTAAGCCTTTGATCACAATCTCACCTGATGGTAAGTGATGATGTGGTCGAATGTGTTAACAGGCTTAACCTAGAATTACTTACTTAAGGACCGCTGTCGGAACACACCTTTAGGCGCTTGGCGACAGATTTTCTACTTGAAGGAGGTAGCTAGGCAGGCGGGCATTTGCAAAATGCCATTCTACCGTGCGGTGAAGCTCAAGCCCGTGGCGGGAACGAACCATGGACCTGCTGCACGGCAGTCCATAGCCAATGCCACTGAGCCATCACTGCTGCAGCCAGAGCAGTTGTTCAACGTTGGAGGTTATGGCTGTTGTTGATGATGATACAGTCACCTAAACCATAAGATATACAGACATATGTATTGTAACATATTTTTTATTTTAAACGAACACAAAAAGTTACGCGTACCTACCTAAATACCTATACGTTACGCATTACATCTTTCGGTACCATTTGGTAGTGGGCGATATACATCTACAGATTATATCAAAATTCAGGCTGATACTGAGTTTTCAGTATAACCAAATAGCTGTGTAATATTTTAAGTTCGTAACTTTAAATCTCTAGAGAACACAATTAAATTACGAAAAAGGGTCAGCTTTATGTAAACTATGAATAAGTAATGATATTTGTAGAGTCGAACGTAGTAAGTTACCTAATTTCCCTTTACTTATAATACCTTTGATTTTCTACAAACGTGCGTGTTTGTCGCTATCGTTATTAATATATGGCTACCAATATGTATGATACTTTTACTCGTATTTATTCTTTAGTATAAGCGCACGCATATGACAGTTGCATGACAGTATTTTGTTACGTTTGTCGATCTATTATAAGTTTATGATCGATTTGGCATGAATGGGGCGTTTGACACAAATTTATTGTTGAAGTAAAAAATATTTTGTACTGCTTTTTGTAACGTATTTATAGGTATATAGCGTCACAAGCGATAGAGAAGGACCGAGTATTTTTCACTTCATTTGTTTATTTTTTTGTAATTGAAATGACGAGACGGGGAAGTCAGCGTCACACCTGTTCTTTACAGTTTGAATGTCACGATTCTCGTTCTGCTTGACACTGCATTGTGCTCTAAGATTTTTATGTACATTTCTCACTTCCTACAGGTCATTCTTCATACACGCCCCTCTATTAAGTCTACTTGTGACCCAGTATATTTCTAAAAAGTGTGTAATTTGGTCCGAATACATTCGGAAACTTCAAGACATCTAATACGCAAAACTAACAAAACGTAAAAGTTAAAATGCGTCTGAAGGTTAAAATTCTTACGTCATGAACACCACTGTCACTAAGTTTCGTAAACAGAGAGTGAGTTCTTAAATGGTACGATTATTGAACCTATAAATGGGAAAAAAACTTCGACAAAAGTCCCTGATGGCTCTTTTTACCTTTTTCTAATCCACAAAATTCCATACAATCAGTTCTAAAAATCTACTGACCAGCAGACCCGGAACCAATTTCAGACTACCCGAAAATCTCTACAAAATCAGACACTTCCGATCTTGCAAAAAAAATACGAAATCTCTTCACAATATCGCATTATAGGCCGTAAAGTAAGATGTTTCATTCTAAACCTTACCTTTGGGGTAGCGTTGTTCTTGGGGAATGCCGAGTTAGTGGATGCCGCCGTTTTGAAACCCACTGGCGCAAATAACATTAGCATAGTTATCGAACGCGTCGGGATGAGACCTTCGCAAAGGTCCCAGCGGGGCTGGGCAGGCTCTTAAACCCGCTTTCTCGATAATGACTATCGATGATTCGCCTCGAATGCGGGCCCGAGCACAATATTATTACGTAGTTTGGCCGTTGTGGGGAATTGCGAAATATAACATGCCGTCGGTATTTAGTTATTTGTGCTTAGAAATTCCTCTGTATAGTGTGGCAACTATAACGTACTTACCTACGATGCTTTGAATGAGATCGTTAAATTCATATTTTTTTTTTATGATTTCTCTAACTTATTAGAGATACCCCAGGAGGGTATTGTAGAAAATTTTGCCATAAGTTTCATGGCGGGTCACCTGTCTGGTGCTTATTCTCATTACCTGCTTTGAAAAAATCCTGGTGTACGCCTAACGTAAAGCTACACCCTATATGAGTCAAAGAAGTGGTTTGCTGCGGGTATGGTATATCGAGTCATTTTTGAAGCAATTATGGTGGTAATAGCTATCGACTACGGTGCCGCAGGTCTCTGGTTCGATTCCACCGCCAGCTTCAGATTCACTGCATGGTGGAAGGGCATTTTAGGGGCCTGGCTAGCTACCCCCGTCTAGTAGAAAATATGTTGCTTAGCACCTAATGGGTTGTTCTGGTAGCAGTCACAGGCACATGAGACTTAACAACTATGTCTCAAGGTGACGGGCGCAGTGCAATTGAGCCTAGAAACATTTTCATATAGAGTTTTCGAGGCTCATAACTCCCAACTTAATTATCTTTTTAAAATGTTGGCATCAGACAAGCCTAGATAATGACGATATCAATCGGTATTATGCTTAAGTCTGGACTTAAAAACTCAAATAAAGGAGTGATCACCCTACTACGTTTGTATGGAGAAGTGACCGGCCAGTTCAACCTTAAGGACAGCTGCCGGAACACACCAAGTTAGAAAGAAGGCGCTTAAACTCTTCAGTTTTTTAGTTGATTAAAGAAATTCTAATTCGGGAAATTTAACCAGTTCTATTGTAGCTCATTACTGATCTAATGAAGAAGGAATTATGTCTATATTTGCGTGTAAACTCACTTTTACCACGCTCAACCAATTGGCATCGGCGATAATGATAACAATAGAATTTCATTCATAACTAAGACATAGTGGTCCTCACGATGCCAACTTATTAATGATGCAATTTGTTTTGTATAACCTAATTATATGTATTAAATGTCAATGATAATTGACGGATATACATTTGAATACCAAAATGTTAGCGCTGTCCTGTTAAACCTCATTATACAACCTAATTTTTTGGAATTGACGCACGTTCATTGTGTCAGTGGATCAATGAAAACTAATAAGCTCGATGCACAGTTTCAATCTGTGTTATTTCAATTCACAGGAAATCGTGTCCATATATAGTAGCCGTATTTACCTCTAAATTTTGTGTTTGATATTTGAATATACGTAATTGATATGTATGTATATTCAAACGCATATGTTACATACATCGTTGTAAGGTAAATGTGGCATCTATGCACTTTTATATTCATAAGGAAATTGTATTGATTCGATCAGAGCAATCAGAATGGTTGTTGATCTTTCAACTTGACATGGGCAAAGTAAGCTAATCAGCCGACTGATAGCATTATTTAATATCATCATCTTCTTAATTTATTCGCAAATATGTGAGGGCCAATTTTTTTTCTATAATGTGTTTTTGCGGTTGTTAGACCAGTCGCAACCCTATTTGGTAATGCCCTGTACAATACTGTATCAGCCGGACTCTCCACTGCTTAACACAGCCTCCCACATTAAGGGGGGTTTGTCATAATCCGCACGCATGGCAGGCGTCTTTGGATCACAGTTGATATCAGTTTCTCACAAGGCTCAGCTGCCCATCTTACGGTAGCACCTTCCGATTTGTACATTAAATCGAGTAATAAAATAATTTTGCATTGCGTAATGGCATTTTGTAATGCCCGCCTGTTTAGTTCTAGTAGAAAATTTGTCGTCGAACACCCAGAGTATTCTGGTAATCAAAGTAGCATCAAATGTAATACAACACAAAGGCATCTTTATAAAACATATTATGTTCAGTAATCCGAATCATTTTACAATTTTTTTTAAGTTTTAGTCCCGTAGAATAATAAAGTAAGTAAGATAATAATTAATAGTAGCAGTAATAATTATATTTATTTAAAATAAAACCGGAAAAATTATATTCGATAATTCTGCCGGTTTCGCTCCGTGGCGTTTATGACGTCACCTTGGCTTAACATAAAAACTAGGTGGAATTGTCACAAGATATATTTATAAAGTATTTTTCTGGAGTGTTAATGTTATCTTATTTATTTTTAACTATTAAACATGGATTTTTGCAAAGTAATGCCTGACTCTATTCACTATTTCCTGCCTAGTTTTATTAAACAAATGCGTACGTTAGATTTTGAACTTTAATCCTACTTAGTATGCGCTTCTTATGTAACAGTTTTTTGATAGAGCAAAATAATTAGTCACGTTAAACAGGATAGGTTCCATCCAATCTCATAAAACAGATCCCACCGAATATTTATTGAATTGATACCCATGAAATATTACTTATCGTTCCCACCGAATCACAAACAAATTCAAGCATTAAATCTTATAATATTATTTATCATTTCCATCGAATCACAAACAAATTCAAGCATTAAATCTACCAATTAATGCCGTTAAAATATATGTTTCGAATGTTAAAGATATATCATCGTTACCAAAAATGTAAAGTTATCTCTTAGAAGTTTCTGATCTCTTAGTATAGGCTCTTACCTGAATGGGTATACACTCGTATATGAGCCACAAATGACCAATCAAGCACTATGCATAAATTAAATGTCATATATATTCGTAAAAAATAAATTATAAACTTGACAAACTTCAATTCCGGAATTTAGTAGTAGAAGAAAGTAGTATTCTGTGAAGAAAATATAAAAAACCATCTCATAATAAGTCCAAATTAAATACGCAGAAAGCATGTCTTTGATATATATCTTGCACGATTATTCTTCGCCTAGTACCTTTTATTTAAAATATTTCTATCACATTTTGCTTTTCCAAGTGTTCTGAGTTCGGCTTGTACCACCTTTTTAAGATTTTTAAGATATTTAAGTTCAAGAAACTATTACGAATGTACCCTTTCAGGTTTATGCACGCCTAGTACCTTTAATATAATTTCCATAAATTGATTTTTATAAGTATTCAGTTATGTACATCAACGGTTTTCTGTTTTTGATAAATGGGTTTCGATTTGTGGGATTCGTTGGGAGCTACCCGTTAAAACCTGTTTGTTCTGTGGCATCTCCCTTTTTCATAATTAATATTATTTGTTTGTTAAATCGTTAATATTTGCTAGGCAATCCGCAGTACTAAATCATTATTAGTAAAAATCTAAACCGGCTGCATATTAACGGTTCCAAAGATATGTCTCCTTTATATTCGGACGGATGGACAGTGGAGTAGATAGACTTTTTCTATTATGAAACCACTTAAACCACAACAATGTTTTTCGTATATTCCCAGCAGGGGCAGGGAAGGCACCTCTTCCCGTTTCTGGCGAAATGAATTAGGGTACCTTAACAACATTTTTTTTTTTTTTTTTTTTTAATGTAATGGGTTGGCAAACAAGCAGACGTTAAACAAAATGTTGGCAAACATTTAACCAAGTTTTAGTTAACCCATACAAATGTTGGTCCCATTTAATAAGGGACGATACTTGACACAGTTCCAGGCATAAAGTATCTGCCCGGGGTATCGAACCCTAGACCATCAATATATTTATTCTCTAATATGCATAACACATAACATAACGGGGCAATGCTGCCAGCATGCTGGGCACGCTGCCAACTGGTAGTGGGCTGGAGCATTTGGACTGTCTGTGAGTCTGCAATGACTTATGGATATCTTAATGCTTTTATTGTAGTAGCTGTAGTGTTGTATATAGTTCATAACACAATACATGTATATTATAGAAAAAATATATCTTATTATCTATGTTGATGAGAAATAAAATAAAGTAAACATAGCTATCAACTTCATCACTTTGGAAGACAAACAAACTTTCTACCATCCCGCGAAATATCTATACTCAGAATGGCCTCTCGCAATCCGCTGATCAAGGCGATTAAGTAAACAAACACAAAACCATTTCAAAACATTTATCAATGAATAAAACAAAACATCTGCTCCCAAACAGCTGGAAGTTGGAAAATTTTCGATTAATAATCTTTTCTCGCATTAGGGGAGGCGATGAAATAAAGGATTGAACAGGCGTGAGATTCAATTTGTTACAATCCTTCAGGAAACGTTTTCAAATGAAACATTTTGTGTTCGCGGCGAAGTTAAATTGTATTTCTTACAAGAACCTCGCTCGGCTTGTTTGTATCGGGGAAACTTAAAGTAAGCCGCTTTAATGCCAAATAAATACTAAGGATTACGTTTTGAAAATGTCCTGGTACATTAAACGAAAATGTTTTGGTTTTGCCTTAGCAACGCTGTGCTTTTGTATACAGGATCTTGCTGTATACTAAAGTTATATTCAAGCTTATAAAACCTTATTCCATTAAAATTGTATTACAAAGTTGCGTATATAGATTACCTACTATTGATTTTCAGGCAATTGTGTGTATTTTACGTACCTATATCCATTAATACCTATTCATATTCAAAAGTTGTCTGGGAGAATCTGCTTTAAGCGATAATGTTGCCGTTTTTACGCAGTATTGATCCAATTATTAAAAGTTAACTTTCGTGTATTTTTTCTCTTACTTTCGTCTACTTCTTTCCTTTTTAATTTAAATGGTGTATAATTAAAGTTTCCGTGGGGTGCCGGGCTAAAATGTTACCCTCATCTCTGCGTGCGTGACGTAATTCGCAACAAAGGGAAAAATACCTGAAGGCGGGCAGCAGCATCACTTGCTTATAAGAAAGCGATGCTGCGCAATATACTGTCATATATACTGTCACGTATACTGTCTGGCAGGGGTCTTAGGGATCTCAGTATAGTACCACCAACTTAACTGTGCAGTTTGCGAGGGTGCTGCTGGTCAAGGAAATCAACTACAAACTGTCACAATTTGAAGGAATGTTGTAGTTCTTTTTTCTGCCGCCTGAACAGATAAGTTGGTGGGACTGTATACTGCGATCCCCAAGACCCCTGCCAAGCGTGGCGATTATCGCAAGGTTGTGTTCAGCAGTGGACAATCCGGTTGATACAGTTGTAATTAAAGAGTAATCTATCAATCTATCCCATTATAGATGTATCATGTTATTGACATTTGAGATAAAAAATCGCCGTGAAATCGATTGTATAAGGAGCGCAAAATATTATTTAAAGTACTTAGCATAAAATTCACCAGTCAAAATCACGGCATTCGTTCGACGAGTCGTTTGATTAAAAATGCGAACACATTTGCGATTCAAATCTTTCTTTTTACTGATCATAAAGTATTCAAATGCTCCAGTTAATATTTCCGACACGTAGACAAGCGATGTGGTGGCATTTTTTTATTGGACAAAGAGCTATCATTAAACTTATTTACAATATTTGACACACCTTCAAAAAAAAATCTTGTTGTTGTTGATTGTTCATTGAGCACTATATTCTTAGAAAGAAATAGATTTGTTAAGTCATAGGTATCGCCCTGTCACTTATGTCAAGTTATAAGAAAATTAAAACATATTTAACACTATTTAAATAGTTAAACAAAGTGGCTTATGACTTGTATACACGTCATAAATTAATTTTAATATTTTGATGAAATATGTTTTATATCATCTATTTCAATTTCATTAATTTAACGATAGTTTTACAATCATAAGAAAATAAAACTCAAAGACTGGTATCGTTGCGCCATTTTGTGCAAATTATAAAATTAAAATGACATGAAAAAATAATTTAAGGTATTAATCAATGTCATGCTAGCTCAGTTGGTCAGAGCATACCCCGGCTATGGATGACCCGGGTTCGCTTGCACAAATGACTTTGATTTTTCCTCTCCTAAATTTGCAATTTTGTAATGTAATCCGCAGAGCATGCGTTATTGCAAAAATAAAAATATTCAAATTATAAAGCTGCGTCATTTTTTAACAATTTTAAAGCTAATTGCAAAATTAGTTTTGTTTTAAGAACAACTTTAGTAGAACTGTATCACTCGATCCTTGACGATGGTTACAAAACGAGAGGAAAAAAATGATTTATGAGTCATTGACATGTTAACTCAGTTGGTTAGAGCATACCCCGCCTACAGGGGTGGATGACGTGGGTTCGAATCCCGCACATGACTATAATTTTTCCTTTTGTAAATTTGTAATTATGTAACGTAATCCACAGAGCATGCGTTATTGCGAAAATAAAATATTTAAAAAAATACATAAAATAAACATCACTTATAATTATGACTTATGATAATACATTGCATAAATGATTCTATTATAAAAATTGGGTTTTAATATTGTAATGTTTGCATTCCCTGCTAAGCGAGTAAGCCTTTAAAAAAAAGCTTAAGCCTGAAAATTTAAACAAAAGGAGTTTTTTTCGATGTCACCTTGTGCTTCAAAATTTTCAGTTGTAATTATTTTATAACGTAAACACTGCCCATGCATATTGTAAACCTTTACTTCTTTGTAAATAATGCATAGTTACGAAGTTTTTATCATATCCATATAATTTTCACAATACGTACCTAACGTATTGACAAACGGTGTGAAGTAATAAAATTTAGCTAGCTCCTACACTATTCTTCATTTTTTTTCAACTCTGAATGCTCGCGCATGTTGTATTTTTGTATAAGGATTCATTTTACCTGTAATATAGCAAGTCGTATAAGTCGTTTTTTTTAAGTATACATTATTTAACTAATAAACCTCATCATTATTGCGAAGGATAGATTAATGTAATGAATCATACAATTTGAAGGCTCGGTAAAATATGATGAAACTGTGACAGTATTGATTTTTCCATCAAATCTGTCACGGATATTAGAAATCAATTCTGATGTTAACATATGTATGAGTTTGTATGGTTGTAATTTTATAATTATCGTTACTACAATTTTTTTTTTTTTAATCTGCTCATAGGCTATTCTATAAATTATTCTAATTATGACCAGAATTAATGATAAAGACACACACTTGAAGGTAAACGATGATGTGGTCGAAGGTGATTATTAAGGTTTAACTAGAATGAGAACTTACTCTCAAGGACAGCTTCGAGAACACACACTTTGGTGCTCGGTGACACATTTTTTTACTTGAGTGTGGTACACTAGACTTTACAATACTTTCTATTACCCTGGTGTACATAAAAGTTAATTATCAATATATCTTAGTACGTTTCCTCGAAACGTACAATGATTTTGTAATAACATAACATCGTTTTAGAGCGCTTGTAGTGATAACTGCTAAGGTGTTCATAACCAAGTAACATCCACCGCAATTATGACTTGGATGGGTGACTGCTAGTGACATTACTACTGAGCGCTTGTGGTTTGTAGGGAACGTTAAGCCTTCGGTCCCGGTTGTTGTCTTAGGATAGCGGTTGACACAGCATGGTGGTAGGGCATTTTGCAAATGTCCGCCTGGCTAGCTACCACCCTCAAGTAGAAAATCTGTTGCCAAGCTCCTAAATGTGTATTCCGGCAGCTGTTTTTGAGAGTCAATAATTCTAGGTTAGCATGTACAACATCTTCGAGCATATCATTACTTACCATCAGATGAGATAGTAGTCAAAGGCTAGCCTATCAGCTATAATATTTTTTTTTAAATACAGTGTTTTTTTTAAACAATAACTTTAGTTAGCACACCTATTGTTTTCCTGTCTCAGCGACCATTAAAAACTCAGTAGATTTAATCTCGCTTCAAAGCACAAAGCCGCGTGTCGCCGCCCTTCAATTGAGAGCAACAAATGCAATAGCTCTCAAGTAAGCACGCACTCAGAGGTTATTGCTAACCCCTTCTAGAGAAAATGAACAGTAGCAAGGTTTTGATCAGATGATATTCAAATAAAAATGCATTTGTAAAAATAAACAACAATTAAAGTTTTAGGGTTAAACATTGGAAATACATATATAAAAAATGATATTGTATATTCGTGTAATCGGTAAGTGGCTGCACAAAAAACATAATTTGTTGCACTGAACTGAATACATAGAATAAAAATTATTAAAAAGTAAAAAACAAATGGAAAACCAATATTTAAAAGTATGACCGACCGACTTCAACAAGTTTTAAAAGTATAATAATTTGTTGAAGTCGGTACCATGATGATGCAAAACACTGATCTCACATTATGATGGTTTTAATTTCACAAGTTAAGTATTTTATACTTTTCAGTGTTGGAAGTAGGTTAGTTTTATTCTACAATTTGTTTACTCTTTTTAGTGATGCCGACAAAAACGTACTTTCATCAATGTATTTGTCATGGCTTTACAATTTCAACACGTCATCAAAAACGCATAGTAGTACCTACATTATAATTATAAAGGTGTATACGTTAAAGATTGATTGTTGTATATTATAAGGCCGTTTTGTAGAATAAATATTTGTTCAGAAGTTGGCCCGCAGTGGTATTTTGATATAAGGTAATGTGCAGATTACCGACCTTCTCGACTTAATTTTTTTTTTAACGTCATGTGTTTTTTCGTAGCAACACGCTACGACATCGTTCAAAACATCTAGTCCAGTAGTTAAAATAATAAGTTTTTTGGCGTAATAGGTGGGCTTGTTCCTTCACAATAAAATGAAAAAAAGTTAACCTAATCGTCATAATGTACGATTATTTTTAATATTGTTAGGTTCGCAATAACGCCTCCTATGCGGATTACATTACAAAATCACAAATATACGATAGGAAAAAAAAACTCCCCGCACATGACTTAAATTTTTCCTATCGTATATTTGTGATTTTGTAATGTTCCATTACCTAAATCGATTACCTAATGAAATGACAACGTCAGAACTGATGTTAACGTGATTATTCAAATGAGAAACAGAGACTTTACCTATATTGATAACATTTTTTTATGCAAATTAAAGTAACCTTATTAATTATTCGGTCAGAAAGGTCTCTTCAGAAAGCGCTTTCTAAGAATAAGGTTACCTAGCAACAGCCCTAATTGATATTTACTTAGCTATTAGGGTTATTTCTTGTGAGAAAAATTAAACACCGTTTTCCATTTTTTTAAGAAAATACTTATTTTATTAGTATGTATTTTGATACAAGATCGATAAACTCTCTTGCTGTATAGGTACGTTTACAAGGTTTTCCTTAGTGTTTTTTACTGACTTTAAAAAATGAGGAGGGTTCTCAATTTAACTGTATTTCTGCACTTTTATGTTTGTTACCTAAGAGCTTTCGACTTGGTACACTGATTTTGAATATTATTATTTTTATAAGATGGAGTGTTCCCTGTGATTCCATTAAATTTTTTATCAAAATCGATCGAACCGTTTTTCAGTGATACTCAAATAACTGAAAATGTTTTCCAAACCTGATGATATAATCATTGGCAGTAAATGACAATTATTGATCCCCTGCGGCAAGGGTCACTTAAATGGGTAAAAATAAATGTAGACCTCAAAATGGAAGCGATTTCAACACTCAAAATTATGAAATAACTTGTTTAAGTCGGTACCAGGCGCACAATATTGTGATAAAAGCTACTTTTGAGCTATCACGATACCGACTTCAACAAACTATTTCACACATTTGAGTGTTTAAGTCAGTTACATTTTAAGGTAATTTTTTTATGCTATCGTGATGCACGATCTCCACCTGGTGTTAAGCGGTAACCTATGCCTGTAACAGATGCAGTTCGTCACAAGCGGCAAACTGCACTGCGCCCATAGCCCTGAGACATAAAGTTGTTAAGTCTCATGTGCCTGTAATTTCACTGGCACCCATACCCTTTAAACTAGGACAAAGTAATGCGAACAGTAATGCTTCATGGTAGAAATAAGTATGGTGGCACTACATCCCCAGACGAACTCGCACAAAGAGTTCTACTGCTACTAAAATCAAGATTCAAGACTTTTTTTTATTCCGGCTAGGTAACCTAAGATTGTGGTCAAACCACAATCTCACTTGATGGTAAGTGATAATGATGTTCAAAGGGGTTTATAGGCTTAACCTAGAAAACTGGCTTTCAAGGACAGCTGCTGGAACACATAGTTAGGTTCTTGGCGACAGATTTTCTACTTGAGGGTGGCTACAGGCGGGCATTCGCCTGACTAGCGACCACAATGAAGGGAAGCTCAAGCCTGTGGCGGGTTTTGAACTACGAACCTGCTGCGCGGCAGTCCACAGCTAATGCCACTAAGCCATCACTGCTACAAAAGATTTTTTATTGCATTCATACAGTACAAGATGTTATAAACGTATAGATACACTTTCAATCATCTTTATTGTAATCTAGACTACTGTCGAAAATGAAACGTGCGATCCAAAGTTCCGCACCGCCCTACTTCACCCTTCCACCCCTTCAACATCCGTCCGCTATCCGATGAATATGGCCCGAAGGAAATGATGAAAGTGGTTCGTCCGCTCGAACTGCGTCGTAATGTCATCTAAACGTCATCGCCACCGGCTTGAAGCGTTGAAATAAACGTATTACGACACGATGTCAAAGTATTATGGCACTAGGATATGCACGTGTAGGTCAAAGTTTTCATACGTGGGAGTCCAATGGAAGAAAAAAAAACCCGTCAAGTGCGAGTCGTACTCGCGCACCGAGGGTATCGTACAAACCTCTAGGTATATAGATAAAAGTTTTAGTATTTTATTGTTAAATAAAATACATAACATTTTATATATTTTGATGTAACTAAAAATGTATACTTTCCCCAATTTTTTCTTTATCTGTGTTATAAAACATTGCTTCGTACCAAATTTTAAGATTCTGAATTCATGGTAGTACCCTCTTGGGTTTTGATTCCCTTGCGAGTGTCGAAAATTTGCGGCATATATGGCTGTATCTTTTGATTACGTTTGCTTAAAAGTTGGATTTTTCATAGCTCTAAGGTAGACTTGAGTATTTTATATGAATTTCAGCTTGATAACTCTACGCGTTCTTAGGAAAATGGGTGTTGACAGAAAGACGGACAGTGGTCCTATAAGGGTTCCGTTTTTTCCTTTTGAGCTAAGGAATCCTAAAAACTGTTGACTTGTGACCAGAAACATGAATACTTGCAAACACGAAGCCGATGCAACTTGTATAATTATAGTTGTGACTCCATATTTATATTCATAACTAATAGCTGAATTTCATTTATTTTTTTGCAGTAATTACTAAACGAATGAGCCTGAAGGGCGAGCGAAGCGTCTCAGTTTCAGCTTCGTCAAAATTCTCCCTGTGTCTGTCCGAATTTCCGGTCCCTGCATGTCGAATTTATCAACCAATTCTGGTGAAATTTGGGAGCACGTTTGATAATTGTATGGAATATTTCTGTTGTTTCAGTTTTTTTTTATTCAAAACAGCGGGTAACCTCTAAAGTTATATTTTAGTGGCGAGGTCTATAACTCAGAGCCACTAAACACACAGCAACAACCAAACGCTGTTCAAGCATACCGTTACACCCGTTAATTGATAACTACATTAACTTTTCGTTATTGCACGAAAATTATTGTTTTATTGAAATAATTATTTTCATGGCACTATCACATCCTTAGCGAATAACATCTATAAATCTTTGCACCCGTGTTCTTAAAGGCTTTTTTAACGTGGCACCACCCGTACTGAAATGTATTTTTTCTGTACCCGTGCGTTTTACTTTCCAGTTTAGTTTTTAAGCGGTCTGCATATATTATGGTCGATAACGAAGGAGGTTATTGTGTTTTATTAATTTTCCTTGGAAAAACAAAAATAAGATTTCTCTATAGCAGAGTTAAAAATACGAATCTTTTATAATATCTTTAAACATCTTTACTGTTGGCGGTATATAGTGATAAGTTACCAAAGGTGTTCTTTTTTCTTTCTATTTATACAGCATGCTTATGGCATATAAATGGCACAGAAGTTACGGAACATTTGTAGACAACGCTACGAAGAGCGTCGTAGCGTTTTCTGTAGAGGGTGCTACAATTCGGTTTAACTTTTAAAATTGGGTAATACAATTTGGTAACACAAAGAAAGGCTTCCGGTATAGCCGGAACCAACGAAACCTATATGGGTTCAACATCAAAATAAACATTACACATAATTACTGAAACTGTTCACAAAATTTTACCAGAATCGGTTACTAAATGCGACCTGCAGAGGATAGTAATCGGTAATCTGGACAGACATACGAAAGCATTTTTGACGAAGCTAAAACTTTTTTTTATATAATTTTTGTAAAGATTTTTTAAGTGTTTTATCAAATAACTAATTAAATGTTTTCTTAAAATACTTTTAAAATATTTTTTATTATTAATAAATAATATTAATAAATATTTTGTATTTGTATTTCAAGTTACTTTTTTCCAATATGGAAATATTGGATAAAATATGCTGGGTGAAGATAATTCTTTATCTTCAATCGTCAATTATTATTAATTATTTCCTTTTCAAGGTATTTTTGTACTTATTGATCTTTGCTATATTGAATAAGTTTATATTATGATAGTATTTGCAAATTGGCCATTATGGTTTTATTTTGTATAAAGTGAGTTTCCAATATTTGTATCTGTCATCATTAAATTTATTTGATAAAATAGGGCCATATTATTGTAGTGTCGCCGGGCAATGAGGCAATTGCATCTTGGTACAGGACATTTGTGGCGTCTTTTTTATTTCAGGCAGAAGCATTTTATTATATGACTTCCCGAATCAAGTAACATATTATTCGTAGAATTATTTTGCTAGTTTTTGGTAATTTTCAATGCATATGCTTTTATTTGATTATATTCCTGTCTGGAACAACGGGAATGATTACTGTTATTAATAATAATTTTTATTTCGTTATTACAAAGTCAAATATCAAAATATAATATTAATACTTAATAATACAATATAGTTACTTAATGTAAACCATTTTTTTTATTTATGTGTGATAGGTTAGCCATTGACCACTATCTCACCTGATGGTAAGTGACGATGTGGTCGAAGATGTTGTTCAGGCTAACCTTGAAGTACTGGCTCTCAAGGACAGCTGCCGGAACACACCGTGAGATGCTTGGCGACAGAATTTTCTACTTGAGGGTGGTAGCTAGCCAGGCGGGCATTCGCAAAATGCCCTAACACCATGCAAACAAACAAGATATACGCAACCTTTATAAATCAACATTACCTTGCTCCTTAAACTTTAAAAATGTGTGACTACCACCATGCTATAATGACTGCCATCCTAAGACAACAACCGGGACCAACGGCGTACCCTCCGAACCACGGAAACGCTCAGTAGTAATGTCACTAGCGGTCACCCATCCAACACATGACTGCGGGCGACGTTGCTTAACTTTGCTGATCGGTTGAGAACAGCTAAGTAAACTTCGCTACGAGCGCTTCGAACGTTCAAATAAACCCCTCTCTTTGACCAAAGAGGCAATGCGGCGAGTATAATGGGAATATTAAACTCGCCGCATTGCCTCTTTGTATGGCATCTGGATATATACATAATATTAATCGGCTCAAATTGTACCATCAATACACAGTTCGCCGCACAATATGGAGATAGCTCCAAGTATCAAATTAGCAAAGTCTTGCAGCTATAATTAAACGGTAGCTTCGCTTACTGTCACGCAGTATAAACTTAACCAGTAATGAAACTATAGTCACACATTTTTAAAGTTTAAGGAGCAAGGTAATGTTGATTTGTAAAGGTAGCGTATATCTTGTTTGTTTGCATGGTGGTAGGGCATTTTGCGAATGCCCGCCTGGCTGGCTACCACCCTCAAGTAGGAAATCTGTCGCCAAGCACCTTACGGTGTGTTCCGGCAGCTGTCCTTGAGAGCCAGTACTTCTAGGTTAGCCTGAACAACATCTTCGACCACATCATCACTTACCATCAGGTGAGATATTGGTCAAAGGCTAATCTACCAGGCATAAAAAAAAAATATCTATAATAAACTGCATAATTTATAAATCTGATTAAAAAAAAATCGTACACTTACCAGCAACGCGTTATTATTTAAACGCTTGTAGCGTTGTATGTAAGGCGTACTTAACCGACCAGCTAAGTTAAGCAACGTCCACCGCGGTCATGACTTGGATGGGTGAGCTCTAGTGGCATCATTACTGAGCGTTTCCAGTCTCAGTTGTTGTCTTAGGATGGTGGTCGTTATAGCATGGTGGTAGGGCATTTTGAGAATGCCCGCCTGGGTGGCTACTAGCTAGCAACTACCTTCAAGTCGATAATATATCGCCAAGCACAGTGTATTCCGGCAGCGCTCCTTGAGTGCCAGTAATTCTAGGTTATACTGAACAACTCGACCACATTATCACTTACCATCAGGTGAGATAATGGACAAAGGCTAGCCTATCAGCTATAAATAACGCATTTTATTTTCCAATTTCCTAATTATTTATAAACATATCCATGCATTAACTATATACTATATATAGAATGTTTAACTTACCTACACTTAACATTATACTATTTTTATACAAAGCCCTAAGTACAAATCGAAATAATAGCTTAGTAAATTATATGCTATTGTGCATAGTTTATAATCGTCACATACTTTATCTAAAGATATCACATTAAGAGGTACCAGGTTATAGGTCTATACCAAGTGGTAGGTCTCTTCAACGAGAGTCCGTCTTAGTGGGTACCATGACAGTGTTATATAATCTGCAACAAATCAGGGTGCAAATACTACTGTGTGACAAATTACTTGACTTTTTACTCTGATATCAGTAATGTTACTCTGATATTATTTAATATTATCTATCTTATCTCGGAGTGGCTAGCGCAGTGCAGTCTTAATCAGGTAGAGGACAGTGACACTGTAAAAGTTATGTACTGGAAACAAGTATAAATTAAATTAAAGGTGTAACGAAAACAAATTATTTATTTTCGTTAGACGTTTAATCGTCCCATTGAGTATAAAACTGCAAGTTATATATAATTATGGAATTGTATTTTAAAGCCCTTCATTTTGATACCCTACTCGATGGGTATGGAACATTTTTTTTTAATCTCACAATATGGCACCTGAAATCAGACAGATAAATGAATAATGAATAGATTCAGGCGTTACTTTGCGAAAATCCATATTTAATAATAATAAATATTTTTAAAATATTTTAAGATATTTTTTTTCTATCGTTCATTCTCGATCGTGCGCTCGTAGAGTCAAGACCTCCTGAGGATGCTTTGATGTTTTGTTGAAATATTAAAATATTTGATCACACGGATTGTTTTTTTATTTATTTTTATGTACCTAGTGTCACTTGCGCTATCAAGACAAACCGAAAAAAAAAATCTGTTCCACCGTTAAAAAGTTATCGTCGAATAAAAAACTCACAAACATACATACATGAATCCAGAAAATATTACTCTCCTTTCTTTGAACAGTCGTGAAAAAGTCATAAATTCATTGACGGAAATAATAAGAAAAACATAGAAATACATATTTACATACTGTTTAATGCTTATAAGACTTATTAGTATCTGTATATTACTAATTATATATTGCTTTGAACGTTTATTAAAGGTTTTTATGATAACATAGAATATGTACTTTACTCTGTACCAAAACATCGGCTATAAACAAACTTATTTCAAAATAAGCCTCGCATTACCTGGAACATATTTAAGAGACAGCTCGCAAGCAATATTCTTTAACATCACTAATACTCGTAGTGTCGATAAAAACCTATAAATAAATATATTTATTCGTAGATAACGATGAAAAATAATACGAGTAACTACTAATAACGTTTTAACAAAAATGAAATATAGCTAACTTTCTATATAAATAGGTAAGGCCTAAATAAATAATATTAATCCCCCAAAACGAATTTCATTCTTGGAATAATTATTCAACCCATTGATTCGTATCATAGTTAGTATGAAACGTATCATTATACGTTATTAATATAAATTTTAGTGGAAGGAACGACTGTAGAAATTTTAAATATTTACTGACTTTTCGCACTTGTTGCTGGGCCTTTTTTTATTTCACTCGAGTGGGGGAAAATGCTTTTACGCATACACACCCGCAGGGGAGTGGGTTATACCGGGCTCAGGGTCAATAGGAACCCCACTACCGACTAAAAACCCCGTGGTGTTCCACCGTCATCGACTAGTGGCAAGGGCTGCGGGGTCACTCACGCACTCGTCCGAGCCCCTTCCGACGTCGTTGCCCGTTTGTCAGGCCCATCCTCCCTCCCCTTCTACTCGTACCGCCTAGTGGGATGCCCCGGAACACGTGGTCATCCACACCTTGTTTGTTGCTGGGCCTGGTAACCCTTCTACATGGTCATGGTATTCGCAATTTGAAAATAATATTGCTCGTATTATCTTGCAAAGTTTAAACAACAATGCACAAAGTTCTTTTAAAACTAAAACCGTCTAAAATGTACTTTAAAATGGAACCGACTTCAATTCTCAAAAGCGTGAAATTACTTGTCAAAGTCGGTACCATGCGCACGAAACCACCGCGAAATCGGTTCCATTATTAGGTAATAAAATTGTTTCACCTTTTTTAGTGTATTTTCCTACTTACGGGATCGATTATCATTAACTGGCAATGACTTTAATATGATCATGATAGGAAAAAAAGTCAATTATTGGATGAATCAATTATTGGGGGAGGCTGCTGTTCAGCAGTGGACAACCCGGCTGATAGAGTACTCTTCTGGGAATTGTATTTGTAATATTGTAATTTATACTTCATTGAAGCAGTCGCATATTGTATCTTTACGATAAAACATATGTTTTGTCCATACTGCGCTTTAACAATACTGAGTTTGAAGTGAGGAAACTGCGTTCGACTAGTTCAAATTAAACTAAGTTATAGGGAACGAATTAACTTGTGCAAACTACCTACTTAGCACCTTTGACGAGTTGACAATATTACAGTTGCTTCTAAGTTGTACAGATGGAGAGGGAATGAATAATTGAAGAATATATTTTGGTGTTAATTGATGCAGAAACGAGATATTAAGAGTAATATTAGCTATTATACACTAATCGGCAAAAACACTTCGGGATCGAATACGTCGACCTGGGTTTCGAGCATGTCGGATGCTCATCATTAGGGCGAGTGCGAGCTCCGCTGCTGATGAGCGAGCTTCTCCTGCTGATGAGCATCTGACTTGCTCGAAACCCGGGTCGACGTATTCAACACCGACTTTAATATTTAAATGAGTGCCACGAAAATTACATTTAAAAAAATTATTAAGGTCTTTGCCTTTACTATTAAGGATTTAACTTAATATTTTTTTTAAATGAAATTTTGTTAGTCATGCTCATTCATAACATGGACTTTTCATTTAATATTGTACCACTGGCCACCTAAATTAATTATTCTTTCATTACGATTTTCATAAAGTTAGTAAACTTCGATCCAACTATAGCATAAATTAAAAAGTAGGCATAGTGCGATTTAATGTAGGTATAGCGGTTTAATTACAAAAATTATTGTACTACTGATTATTAGAAAGTTTTGTAAAGTCAAACAAGCGCTATTGTAGGTACCGTCTTTTGAAATTTGATAAAAAATAGCCGCATAGTGTTATTTTTTCATATACGTTTTCACGCATTCCTCTCTGAGCTTTTGTGGTGAGCGGAAGTTTCCACCTAGCAAATTTCTTACTTACCAACCTGATTAGTACGATATTTATTACTGTATATGATATTTATTAATGTAACTACCAAGAATGTGATCAATTTGCACATCTTCACGTCGGCCCAAGGCCTGCAACTTAATAAGGCTCAGGTTCGGTCTCACATGGAGTACTGCTCTCAATTCTGGGCGGAAGCTTCCCAGTACCAGATTCTTGCATTTGACCACATCCAACGCAGAGCGGAGCCGGCTCGTCCCTTTGGCACTGCGTAGAGATATTGGATCACTCTGCATCTTTTACCGTATCTATCACGAGGAGTGTTTCCAAGGAACTGTTCGATCTACTATCAGCATCTCAATTTCTTAATTAAAAATTTCATGTCGATGTCTGGAAGTCCACAAACTAGCGATTTTCACGCCATTTTGCACTCCTTTAATTTGGAACCAGCTGACTGGTGAAGTATTTCCGAACAGATACGACTTAGGGACTTTCAAGAAGAGAGCATATTCCCTCCTCAAAGGCCGGCAACGCATCCTCGAGACCTCTGGTGTTGCGGATGTTCGTGGACGACATCTCCACGATCTCAATTCTCCTCATTTTAGACATGAAGTAGTTCCCCGGAGCCAGCCAGTGGACACCCGTGAAACTCCTGATTCTATATGAGGTGAGAATGGTAGCCCAGTAGTTAAGTGTTGATAGTATGATTGTATGTTTGACTGTGCTTCTTAACATAACAGTAGGCCTTTTTGTGTATGCTTGCCTGGCTGTGTACAACTCTGTTATAAAACTAACGTGGTATTCAGTAATTTTTGTACATAATACGGGATAACTAACGTGAATAAGTCTGATAGCTCCGACTATAGTTTCAACCACATCCGGTGGTCTTTTTCAAGGAGAGCTCGGGACGCCCGCGTTGTCGTGTTGCTGAGCACGTGCTCAGAGAGTATACAACTAGTCAAGTAGAAAAACTATCGCCCAGGACCTAACAGCGTGTTTCAGTATCCCGTTTCTATCAGTTCCAATTATTTGTCTAGCCTGTTACAAGCTCCAACTATTTTAAAATTTATCAACTAGAAGAGTATTTGATGGGCTTTAATATTTTTTATGTTTAAGTAAAATGCTAAAAAATATAAATAAGTATGTTTGTTCACGCATCGCATCGACCAAGCGCTCTACTAAGTTTTGGAAAATACGATGAGCGGATACGGTCCCCACGGATCCAACGTCTGCACACCAAACGCCTTAAATATGTAAACATTGCTGAAGTCACCATACTTGTGCCGTTTGAGTGCTCCGCTAAAATAGCCATGACGTCAGCCCTCACGTTGGTTTCGGAAAGATGCGGTGGCGTCAAAGATTCCACTCGTGTAGCATCCCAAACGAAGGGCCGCTCTAATTTTAACGGAAACAGAGTCTGCTATCAATTATTTTGTTATTTTACCATCGTCACGCATTAGACTATTTAGTTCGAGAATAGCTGCAACACTAGCGCTGGTAGAATCCCAGCGGTTGATATCTTTAAGGCTGGCCTGGCGGGAAATTTTGACCCACACTTTGAGAGCAAGAGAGGCCCTGATGAAAGAATAGGTCAACTGCCAGTGGTGTGCAATACAACTCCTTGCACCCAAGCGTAAGCCAATAGTGAGATGGAAGGCGGATGGACGTATAAGGCGACCAGTTTTGAAAGAAGAATGATTACGCGTGAATTTTTATAGAAGTGACAGTTGCACAAAACGATACAGAATATTTTATGGTTGGATTTTCCAGCAGCGACAACACCGAGAAATAAATATTTAGGTTACAGGATCTGTCTGCAAAAGAGACGTGACGTTGTGCTTAGTACAAGTCTAGCAGCCGAATATAGGAGATGATAGATGTGATAATAGATGACCTTTAAATCCGATTAATATATATATTATTATATTATATAAAAGATAAGTGATAATATAACACCTACAAGACATGTACTGTTTTTTTTTATTTTGTGACTGCTCTCAGAATCACACATATTATGAGCTAAAATTGCAAGAGCTTAGATATTACTTTCCACTATGGGTTAAATTAAAATATTTTTTTATAATTTATTTTCGTTGTCTATACATTTCTAGCATCCAGTTATAAAGTTAATTAATTACTAAAACCTTTTCAATGTAACTCCATGGACCTTGACTCCACAAACTGTGTCGAGGAATGTTGTACGTACTGCTTTCTAAGAAGTTTTTTTCCATGAAAATGTGGAAGTCAATTAACATCTACGCCCTTTTTTCATCACGTCACAATACGGTCCGAAATTCCTTCATATCTGTAGATAACGTTTAAACAAGGTAAGGCAAGCTTCAACGCGCACTACTCTCTGCATATCAGGCAAATCACACACAGAAATATGACACTAAGCAATTTCAATTTTTAATCAAAGTTGCCAGTACGTTGAAATGGAAATTTCATATATAAACTCCTATTACGAAGTATCGATGTCATATACAAAATATATATTAAATCAAAAGATAATAAAACAAATTGCGTGAGGTGCTCGGAGATTGCCTACTGACCGACGAAGTCCAACAAAGCAAATAAAGGAAAACCTTTATAATTTAATTTGAGGAATTTTAAGCTATTCGATTTCACCCAGTAATACAATTACTCATAATACTTATGGTTCTCGATTCAAATGCGTTTTAGAAACGAAGCAATAAATATTTTATGACTAATCTAATATAGGTATTTAATAAGTTTATATATTTATGGAGTAACTTTTAATTACAAAAATAGCACGTAACGATAATTCTTCAAGGCAGATTCTGCATCATTACACATTTGAGTGAGGAACCTATAACGGTTATTTTCATGACTGCCTCATTGGTGGAGGAATCTCGTCATCCTAGGTTCGTTCACTTAGTAAGAAGCTTTTGACTTTTTCTGGCAAAAAACTTCTCAGGACCAATCCGATGACTGGAATTTTGTCCTTGAAGTGGCAGTACGCTCGCCTCCTATTATGTGAGACCAAACAAAATCCAGCAAAATTTGGTTTACCCGTCTACTTGAAGAATACAGTTATGACATTTGAATGGTGGTAGGGCATTTTGCGAATGCCCGCCTGGCTAGCGACCACCCTCAAGTAGAGAATCTGTCGCCAAGCACCTAACGGTGTGTTCCGGCAGCTGTCCTTGAAAGCCAGTAATTCTAGGTTAAGCCTGTTAACACCTTCGACTACATCATCACTTACCATCAGGTGAGATTGTGGTCAAAGGCTATCCTATAAGCAATAAAAAATTACGATGTATTTTTAACAATAACGATTAGATAATAGTATTGTACGCGCCTTTTTGTTATACTTACTCGTATAACCTGTTCTAAAAAGAAAATAAAAGACTTATACCTGTTCCCTATACATTCACTCACACATTTTTTTATTCCTTTCCCGTGTTTTTCCATGTGATGCTTTGTCGTTGATAAGAATCAACTTAAAAAATAAATCCGCCTAAACGAACGTTCATTCAATAAATGAACCCCCGTGGGGTGCCTGGTTAGAATTGCACCTCCCCATATCATCCCGTGGGTGTCGTAAGAGGCGACTAAGGGAAAAATACTGGAAGGCAGCAGCATCTTCTAAAGAACTGTCATCTTACACTGCGATCCCCAAGCCGCCTGCCAAGCGTGCGAATTATGGCAAATACCCCCTTAATGGGCGAAGCTGTGTTCAGCACTGCACAAATCGGCTGTTACAGTAAACGAAAAAGAGACCATCAGCTGCTTTGAGAAGAAATCGCCTACGGAAACACTTCCAACAATCAAATGATATTAACTTTTGAAACTAACCCCGGATACCTACTGTGATTCCATCATCATCTCATTCCCATACTACTACATGGTCCTACGAGCCTTACGTAAAAATAACTTTGCATTCAACAAAAAAAATCATACAATCTCGCATCAGGCCGCGCCGTGCCATTTTGCATCGCTAGTGAACGAAATCGCAAGCGCATTCATATTTATTTAACATAACCTTTCAGTTAAGGCTTGTATTTATTACTTGCAGCTCATATTTACATCACGCAGTCATATTTCCATATTTAATATTATTGGTGGGCTAAATAAAATAACAACTACTTAGTGTGTTAATTAAGAACATAATCATAATTTAAGGTTTGTTACATAATCCTCTTAAGGAATATAACAATCAAATTAGAGTTAGCCTGTTAACCAACTTTTTCTATAACATTACTTATCAAGAGTTATATCCAAGCACTAGCAAAAAATACTAATACCTTAACCAAAAATGTAACCTATACTATTGTGTTTTAAATTAATGTTCATAAAATACCTGAACTACTCACATAAAAACTCACATTTTCATATTAAGTTTTATGGCATTCATGTGTTAATCGCGCACCTTAGGTGTACTTCGTCCGGTTTTCTCGTTTGTTTACAACTATTTGTAAAGAAAACAAAACTACTTCTTATGATGATAAGGACTGTTACAAAAAATAGAAAATGCAATACTGATTTCTATGTCTGAAATTTAAGAAATTACTCCTAGAAGTGGACGGAAATGTCGAATTCTGACTCTAAAAAATAAGAAATAACTCCTTGAAGTGGGATTGCAATACCGAATTCTAACAAAAAAATAAGTAATAACTCCTTGAAGTGGGTCTGCAACAGCGAATTGTAACTCTAAAAATAAATAAATACTCTTTGAAGTGGGTCGGCAAAACTGAACTATAACTCTAAAAATTAAGAAATAACTCTTCAAAGTAGGTTTGCAATACTAACTTCTAACATTATAGAACACGAAATAATTCACGTGCTGATTCAAATACTCTGAGTTTCAATTTTCACGGTCCTACTTACACAAGTTATTTATATATTTTGCAGTTAGATTTGTTTAGGGTTCCGAACTAGAAAGGGGGACCCTATTACTAAGCCTCGACTAGCTTTCTCTCCGTCCGTTCTATTAAGCGCTGTGATTTGGGATGGATAACTGGTAGCCAATTGTATTTTTTCTATAGAAAAAGAGTAAGTGTCACAGATTTTCAAGCAAATATGAATAAAAACAAAAACTTTTAATAATTTCATTTTAAAAAGTTTTTCTGAGTAAAATCAATTGACTTCAAACATAAAATACGTATTATTAGGGATAACTCAAATACTACTAGTCAGATCTCACTCAAATTTAAATTGGACCAAATTACAAGCACCAGCTTTCGAATATTATAAAAAAAAAACCATCAAAACCGGTATGCCCTATAAAGAGTTATGAGATAACACTCAAAAAACATAAAAATAGCGATACTCCTCTTTTTTTGAAGTCGTTTATAAAGAGGTTTCTATTTAAGTAAGTCTAGGTACAAAAATGTATAAATGGTCACGACAAAACATACCTCAAAATGCCGTCGAAATAGGATCAACAGAACATTGCTATCGACTAACAAATGGTAATCGTTGATCATTTGAGCTCAAACACGAGGTCAGTGTAAAAGTCAACCGAGCGGAACAGTTTAGGAAGTTACATCAAATCTTGGCGAGCTGGCTGGGCGGTCAACCAGCCAAGAGCTTTGATAATATCTGCCGTAGGCGAGCCGTAACGTTAATTTGAATAAATCAAATCTACAATTTAGGACGCTAGATTGCCCTTCGTCACTTTGGCCATAAAAGGTAAAATAACGTTACGAGATATTTTGTGTCTTTTCTTTGCAGGTCATTTGTACGTTTTCCGGTTTCAGAGCTAAGCTACGGTAAAATTAAAAAATAAAATATAACCAAGTGAGAGTAGGGCTTCAACTTGTTATTAATTAGGCATAGCGAAACATGTGTGAGAAAAAAAATTTTGTCATAACAAAATGTATACCATGAATAGCCTTTTTCGGTATTTTACAACTTTGACTGATTTATTCTTGCCGTTTATTGTTTTAATGTACAATATATATTTGTAATCTTTCTAAACTCGAGCTTTAGACACTAACAACAACAACACACACATAATGTTAAATTTTTTAATTTTTTATTTTTCTAATTTAATTGTTTAATTTTAATATTGTTATGTTTGCAATAACACCTGCTATGCGGATTACTTACCCCGTGGGGTGCCGGGTTAGAATTGCACTTCCCCATACCTCTTACTACATCCCGTGGGTGTAGTAAGAGGTGACTAAGGGAAAAATACTAGAAGGTGGGCACCAGCACCTTTTCCAAGCCACCTGCCAAGCGCGGGGATTATGGCAAATACCCCCTTAGTAGGGGAGGCTGTGTTCAGCAGTAGACGAGTCGGCTGTTACAGTATGCGGATTACATTACAAAATTACAAATACATGAGAGGAAAAATTCAAGTCATGTGCGGGATTCGAACCCGCGTCCATCCACCCCTTTAGCCGGGGTATGCTCTAACCAATTGAGCTAACATAACAATGAGTCATTACTCAAATTTTCCCTATCGTTCTTTAACCATGGTATTGGGGTGGAGCGACATCTTTAGTAAAACTTACGTAGTACTACAAACAAGACCAATTTTGCAATTGGATTTATACTTGTAAATGATGACGCAACCGTATAATTTTCGGTTCGAATCCCGCACATGACTTAAATTTTTCCTCTCGTATAAATGTAATATAATTTTTAAATTCTGTTTTTTTTTTAAATTGGTTAAAGCGTTTTTATGATTGTTATGTAACTACACAAAAAGATGTGCGTTAAGCTGTCTGTCCCGTTTGTTGTCTTACGATGGCAGTCGCTATAGCATGGTGGTAGGGCATTTTGCGAATGCCCGCCTGGCTAGCTACCACCCTCAAGTAGAAAATCTTTCGCCAAGCACCTAATGGTGTGTTCCGGTAGCTGTCCTTGTGAGCCACTCATTCTAGATTAGCCTGAACAACATCTTCGTCCACATCATCACTTAACATCAAGTGAGATAGTGGTCAAAGGCTAACCTATCAGGCAATAAAAAAAAACTAATCACAAATTCTCAAAACACAAACCGTTATGTATTAGAACAAAGATAAACCATCCTAAATCCGTGGCACTGTCACGCAAACTGAATAGAATCACGTAAAATATGATTTCGTCGAACGTGTCTCGCCTCAGACTGATATGCTAGTAACTGCACCTGCAAGTGAATTTCAGTTGGCGTCACGTTCCGACGGTAGTTGGATTTGTGAAGACCACAATAAAATTGGAGCGATATTCCTGTTTTACTACGCTGTGTTATGCTGCTTATATACGACTGCCCAAAAACAGGAGTCTTATGTTTACAGGGTTCGTGTTTGTATGTGAGTTTCTTTATTCCACCATAGCTTCTGAACTGCTTAACCGATTTTTTTTTTGAGATATCATTGGATTCATCTTGATAACCCAAATGACACTAGGTACATAAAAAATAAAACAAATTTATGGATTTCATACACCATATTGCGATACAATATTTATTTTTTCTTGCAAACCCAAATAAGTTTTTTTTTGTTTTTATTTTTGGTTAAAATGAAGGCCTTTATAAAAATATTTTATAAATATATATAACTTGCAGTTTTAATTTCAATGGAAAGATTACGACGCTTTATGAAAATAAATAATTTGCAGTCGGGATTTGCACTTTGTTTAATAATATATGTTAAGATTCCAGATTGACACCTGGACAATCTGTTTTGAATGCTTAACTGGGCCGGCAGATTCACCGGGCTGAAAAGAAAGTCTGAAAAGAACAAGTTAAGCAATCAAATTTACAAAATAAATCTTACTACACCTTATTATAGGTCGCGGCGGCGATCCCACTAGAGTTACCTAACTATAAAGTTGGCCAAATTTATAATATAGGCAAATAACTCACGTTTGGACGAGAAGCATGGTCGGATTCCTCCTCTAGTCCTCCTCCGAGGCTCCAACGTTAGGAACCAGCACCGTCACAATCACAATCACAAAATCAAAGGATGATTAACAATCCTTGCATATAAAACAAAAAACAATTAGAATCAAAAGTAAAAAAAATCAACTAACAATGAGCAAGCAAAAATGAAGTTATTTTCACATACAAAAATTCCAAAGATCACAAATAGACGACTAGCAAAGCGGTGTGTTCCAATTGCCCGCGAAATTGATCTGTCCGAACAATATATTAATATATTGTTTAATTATTTATTCTGGTCTATGGCGTTGAGAAACATTAGAGCCAGTTACTGGAGTCTGTGTATAGTATTGAAAGACTATGTACGCACTGAAATCACAGGAAACTTAATAAGAACTGAATTAATGGATAAAGCGCTATTTTGTGAATCAATATTAAACAAGTATGTGCGGGTCTTTCAACTATCATATGGATATATCTATCTTTATTTTCACACACCTGAAATACCATTTTTGATTCATACACAAAGTCTTAGATTCACAGTTGGCGACCTTATCAACAAAAGTGTAAAATCTCTTCCATACAACGTTTGAATGCAGAGAAAATACCCTGCGTGTGAGAGTCTGACACGCACTCGGCCGATTCTTTGTATTTGTTGTAATAGCGGAAACAGAAATACATGAAAGTTTCAACCATCTAGCTATTACGGTTCATGAGATACAGCCTCGGACGGATAGTGGCGTCATAGTATTAGGCCGTCTTTGGGTACGGAACCCCAGAAACAGGGGTATATAATATATACACAATATCAAGTAGGCAGTTTTAGAAGCAGTGATGGCTCAGTGGCATTGGCTATGGACTGCCGCGCAGCAGGTCCATGGTTCGAATCCCGCCCAGAGCTTGAGCTTCACCGCATGGTGGAAGGGCATTTTGCGAATGCCCGCCTGGCTAGCGACCACCCTCAAATAGAAAATCTGTCGCCAAGTACCTAACGGTGTGTTCGGGCAGCAGTCCTTGAGAGCCAGAAAAATTACAGGCTAATGAGACCTAACAACTGGAAGTCTCAGTGTGACGGGCACAGTACAATTCGTCGTTGACGAAATGCGTCTGTTATAGGCAGAGGTTAGTACACTAAATTACAATCGCTTTATTATATAATTACTTTTCTGTAACTTACCTCTAAAATAATGTATAATGTAGACAAATAAAAATGAGCAACGTGTGGTCGTGGATATGTAAATTGCTGTTCGTTTTAACTTTATTTTTGTCCTGAGTTAAAACATTGCTCGACTATTGAAAAACTAAGTCTGAATTCATATAAAATTTAACGATTCCGCCAATGACATTACAAAGAGCATGAGAACGAAAAAAGAATCACCTGTCAGTCTTCGTTATGTCCCTTCATCCGATGTGAAACCTGAGCGCTATGATATTCTGCGCTGTCAAACCTACTCAATATAAATGTAAAAAGATAAAGGTAATATAGAATTATATATCTAGATAGATAGATAATTTTATATTACTTTTCTGAAAGTAGACTACGTTTTTTTACTATTTGAAATCAAAATAATAAAATAAATCAGAGTAATTCCTTCAAAATATGATATTATTAGTTATCAGAAGCGGATTTAATATATAAACAAAAATACACGCGAAAAACATAATCTGAAAGTATTTTAGAAAACAACAATTATAATATTGGCTCTCAAGAATAGCTTCTGGAACACATCGTTAGGTGCTTGGTGACAGACTTTCTTCTTGAAAGTGGTAACTAGCCAGGCGAGCATTCGCAAAATGCCCTAACACCATGCTATGACTACTGCCATCTTAAGACGACAACCGGGACCCACGGCTTAACGTGCCCTCCGAAGCACGGAAGCGCTCAGTAGTAATACCACTAGCGGTCACCCATCCAACTCATGACCGCGGCGGACGTTGCTTAACTTTGCTGATCAGTTAAGAACAACTAAGCAAACTTCGCAATGAGCGCTTCAAACTATGCTTTTCTAAGAAACTACGCGCAATGAATGCAATTAAAACATCACAACAATATATTACAATATACGATTCATATTCAGATATTCAGAGTTGCATTGGTCAGGAGCGGATGTTTTAATCAAGATTACGTCCCGTTCAATACTACATGTAACTATGTGTTTAATTTGCGAAAGTCCTAAAAACATTTGTTACAGTTCCTGGCTTAAGAGACTGATCGTTTTCCATGAAAACGTAGTTTCATCATTAATAAAAACATATATTTTAAAAGTATATTAAGAAAACATTAAATTAATAATTCAATATCTAGTGACAACTCCGCCTAATTTCCTGTTAAGCCGACGTGACGTCACAAACGCCACGCAGCCAAACCGGAAGAGTATTCGACGCGTTGCGCTTCTAAACGAAGCATCCTCAGAAGGTCTTGACTCTACGAGCGCAGTTTAGTCTCGATCGTGCGCTCGTAGAGTCAAGACCTCCTGAGGATACTTTTAAAATATTTGTTAATATTAAAAATAGATTTCCGCAAAGTAACGCCTGAATCTATTCATTATCCATTCATTAGTTTCATCATATTTTAAATACCAAGTGTTCAAACTCGGTGAAGCTTAGTATGCATACTGCTGAGCCTAATAACTATGCTCCTGATTTTCGATTTATTATTCATTTCATCCCTAAATGGCAAAATAAAAATTCACATAGAATACTAATTTACTAATTATTTTTGAAAATACGGTATTTTACGGAAATCTGGCAAACCAGAAGCATAAATACTAGCCTCAATCACATACGAGTTTATGCAAAGATTCACCGATTAGGAACACTTAATATTTTAAATATGATGACGAAACTACATTTGCATGGAAAGCGCCACGAGCACTCTAGCCTTAACAAGCCTTCACAGTACGAGAAATTAAAAACCAGACAAATAAGATTAAGAATGTTACATTGCCCAGTCTGGAAGCTCAGAGCGATTTCTTTTAAACAAACAAGTATACAGGGTTATTTGTAAAATGATTACAACCTCTTAGGGTTAAAATCTGCTAGTCCTAAGAAACATTTTGAAATGAACTTTTATTTTTTTTTTCGTGTTTTAATTCCTACTTCGAGCCAAGATCGCCCGCCGCGGCAACACTGGACTGCGCCGTGGTGCCTTTGAATTGAGTTTTAAATATTTACATCGAGCAAAGTATTAAAAAATATGAAATAATACATTACAAGCACAAGAGACTTTTGACATCAGGTGGTCCTCGTGTATTTTTATATGTTTTTGACTGAATAAGTCAGTCAAAAACATATAAAAAATCACAAAAGTTATTTAAAAAAAACCATCTTAAAATGTTTGTCGAGCAGATACTAGCAGAAGTCAACCGTAAGAGGTTGTTAGCATTTTCCCAATAACCCTGTATAATCTAAAAGGTACAGGTTTGTAGAAGGCAGGGGTTGTGGCTTAGTTTCATGTGAACCTCCTACCACACTACTTTGTGATATAAATAGTTACAGACTCATGAAGGCATGCAAGAGAAAGTATCATTAAATTCCTTTTGCAAATTTTGATATCTAGCATTAAATTAATCTTAATTTAAATTAAATCACAAGCCTATAATTTTACAGGCTTTTCTGTGCTTCGTTCTGAAACAAGGCAGCAATCGAGTCATTAATCGATTGCTGCCTGAGGAATAAAGTATGGACTATTCAGTGATAATCTAATCGTCACAATGTACCATTACCTAAATCGATTACCTAATGAAATGACAACGTAAGAACTGATCTATTTCTCATTTGCCTAACGTGATTATTCAAATGAGAAACAGAGACTTTACCTATATTGATAACATTTTTTTATGCAAATTTAAGTAACCTTATTAATTATTCGGTCAGAAAGGTCTCTTCAGAAAGCGCTTTCTAAGATTTAAGTACCTAGCAACAGCCCAAATTGATATTTACTTAGCTATTAGGATTATTTCTTGTGAGAAAAATTAAACACCGTATTTATTTACTTATTTTATTGAGTATGTATTTTGATAAAAGCATAAAAAACCTTCATTTATCATAACTGAGACACAAAATGTTCACCGTAGAACAAATGCCTTCCCTATTATAGGGGGTTTTCCATAATATTCAGTCTTGGCACTCGTCTTTGGGATCGCAGTATATGATGCGCTTGCAGGCTTAGCTCGTTGCTTAGCTGCTCTTAACCGATTAGCTAAGTTAAGCAACGACCGCTGCCATAACTTGGATGGGTAACCACTAGTGACAATTCTACTGAGTTCTTCTGTGCTTCGAAGGGCCCGTTAAGCCGTCTGTCCCGGTTGTTAGTGTCTTTGCATGGTGGTAAGGCATTTTGCGAATACCCGCCTGGCTATCTACCACCCTCAAATAGAAAATCTGTCGCCAAGCACCTTCCAGCAGCTGTCCTTGAGAGTCAGTAATTCTACGTTAGCCTGAACAGTACCTTCGACCACATATATATTTTTTTAATGATCAAAGGCTAGCCTATCAGCTGATAGGCTAGCCTTTGATCACTATCTCACCCGATGGTAAGTGATGATGTGGTCGAAGATGTTGTTCAGGCTAGCCTAGAATTACTGGCTCTCAAAAACAGCTGCCGGAACAGACCGTTAGGTGCTTGGCGACAGATTTTCTATTTGAGGGTGGTAGCTAGCCAGCCGGGAATTTGCAAAATGCCCTGCTACCATGCTGTAACGACTGCCATTGTAAGACAACAACCAGGACCGTTGGCTTAAGACTGGAGGGAAGTCTCGAATTTTCATACAAAAAGAAAAAACGTTTCTACCGCCCCAAACAATCACCGATTTTGACGATGTTTGGAAATGTAATAGATGTTATCAATATCCAGGTTTTTAGGTTTTGATTTTTATCATTATATTAAATTAATTTTAATTATTGGGGATTTAAATTCTGATATTTTCTCAAAATCGTATCTCCCGAAACAATAATGCTCTTGGTTTCTCTATTATAAACCTTCAAGGCTATCTATTGAATATGATTAATATTGGAATTTAATCTACACTACAGAACGCGGGTATCTTGCGCAAGTATTTCTATTGTACAATTATTTTGTTGAAACTTGGAACAAACATTATACCTACTCCACGATACTATCTAAGTATTAATTGGAAGTCAGAAACTTGCTTTTGTGTTTGTTAGTAGTTCAACTTGTAAAATATGATGGTTAATTAATAAAATATTTATTGGTTTTGTTACGGGTAAAGCATTACGTTAAACGATCTTACCAAACTCTAGTCTGAGGCTGATTTACTAGCGTATTAAAACTTTACAATTATCTCTGAATACAGGACATAAAGTACTTCCACGTCGTAGTAAAAGCTTTTGATATAGATAAATAACTTGTGGAAGTCGGTAATTTGCTGATAACAAAATCTGACCTCACATTATAACATTTTGACTCTATTTACAGGTATAACATTTCCTATTTTTTTGATCTGCTCACATACCAGGTAAAATTAAATATTTTGTATGTAATTTCATTTTTTCTTTGAAAATAGATCTATTTAACAACTATCATGGCTCATGTGTACCATAAAACCATGGTATCAGATATACTGTCTCGATTCAATAGTGCAATAACACTACTAAGGTGTAAAGGTAACTAATAATGTATAATAAATGAGTTTATTGGGCAGACAAGAAATTAAAACTCACAGAGTGATGCGGTATCAAGCAAAAGAAACCGGTGTCACTACAAGTATAATAATAGCAAATGAACACATGTGACGCTTACTTTCAGGCGGGTGAAATGACGGTGTTATCTCTTAACAAAAAAACTGGATAAAACTACACACAAACAAATCATTACAATACTAATAATAACTTTCGATTTCACACACTCTTTAGCAAATTTACAGTTTATTCAAGCGAGTCGTTAGCAGCAAAGTACGTGAGTCAGTCTCCACTCGGTGCCGATGTAAAACTCTATTATACACTTTAAGCACTGTGTCTTTTATACATAAACGAATAAACGAATATATAAAAAATTATATATGTATGTACATACATTTTTTTTTTTTGTAAATTCGTTTAGTAGTAAGGTTAAAGTCCTTAGTTTTATCCCCAGCTTATAGACAGTTATTGGGTTCTCCTGACAAATAAAGTCTTTGTGGCAGTCATAAACTGTGTCCGGTAGATGGCAAGAGGCTCGCCATATATAACGTGGGACTAAAATATGCCTTGGGTGACGTGGGTCTTAGACGCTCATGCCTACCTCTTTGGAGATAGATGTCTTTGTGGGATTCAAAAGCGGTGCGGCATATGTTCAACAGTAGACGTCGGTCAGTACAATAAGGACCTCTTTCATGACCTGCAAGTAAAGTGTTAATTATTTACTTCCTAGTTAAAGTTACAATTATAGTTTTTTAGTTTCACAATAGAAAACAGACTTCTAATTAACAACTCTATAGTTACTTGAAGTAAATCTTCGAAGTAAATTCAAATATCCGTTCATAATCTGTCAACGACGTCACTCATTCAAACATAATTTTAATCAGGAAGTTTTTACTCAATATGGTGTTTGCAATACCAACCTTCTTTTGAAACTTGTATTAATGATAGACAGACTGTAGGTATTAGTACTACTCATCCATTGTGAAATTCATATACACGGTTAACCAGCAATTTTAACCGGTCTTTTTCATTTTATTTTTATGTCATTGAACAGGCCCGAGGCCCACCTGATGTTAATCGGACAAACTTCTGCCTATAACAGATGCATTTCGTTAACGACGAATTGAACTGTGTCCGTCATACTGAGACGTACAGTTGTTAGCAGTTGTTTTCTACTTTAAGGTGGTCACTAGCCAGGCGGGCAATCGCAAAATGCCCTTCCACCATGCGGTGAAGCTCAAGCCGGCGGTGGGATTCGTACCATGGACCTGCTGCTCGGCTGTCCATAACCAATGCCACTGAGCTTCATAAGGTCGTGAAAGAGGCCCTAAATGTACAACAAATAATAATATTATACAGGATAAATAAATGTTACTGAATATATATAAATGACTTGTACATAACATGTTGAACATTACAAACAATAAAACTGACATCATCAACGTAATTAACATAATGCTCCGCGCATATAACCGCAATGTTCTTTTCGTTCGACTTTGTAATTTCCAGAAAACGTATAAACATTATTCGTACCAGAGTAATCTCCACAAAAGCCCTTATTCAAATGGTAAAAAGTAAATCAAATAAATTATTTACAAGTCGCGGTAAACGAACGAATTTAGAGGCGTCGAACAAAATTGTATACAGGTGTTAAAAGTATTGACAACATTAACCAAGTTCGTACACGTTTTACTGAGAAAAATACTTCAACAGAGATATAAAAAAACAGAAGCCTTCTCCCTGATTGAATTGTACAGCTGTTGGAAGTCCTTGACGAAATTATTTCTATTGGAGCATTTTGTTCGACGACAAAGTTAAATTGAATTTCTTATGGTGGAAGTGTCTTGCGAAAGTGGCAAAGAAGCGGTTGGCTTTATTCAGCCGAAGTTGTTTTAGGTTATCACAATAGCTGGTCTTTATTGCATGACATTGAGACGAAATGTTGGGATTATTGCCTTTTATTAGCTGTATCATGTCGCAGTATCGTCTGGAATGGACAAAATTAATGCTGTAGTAAATGGGATATAAAAATACGGCGGGCTGTAACTTTGATGAGGGTAACTTTCTTGTAATGGCCCAGACAGATTGAAGTTTATATCAATTTTACTTTTGGTGAGGCTGTTAAGACTTATTCTATTACAATATGTATTTCTTTGTGAAGATTTTGAATACGTACTATTTCAGTTTCGGATCGTTATATACGTACACATAAATGCAAGTTGTGGATGTACAGTTGCCTGCAAAAATAAATATACACATTGTAATTTTCAAAATGTGGCAAAGATTTCTGTTTCAACTGTCTATGTACACAAAAGTATCTTAAAATTAAAGAATACTTTGAATTTTTTCACTCATGTTTATGTTAACTTCGATCACTAAGAATTTAGCGATATCGCATTATTATGAAAATTACGAAGTGTATACTTATTATTGCAGGCGACTGTACCATTGTTATATATGGTAGGATGCTGTATTCTGATTAAATTACTATATATATAAATTGTAACAGAATATGTTTCTTTTTATTCCTGTTAGGTTAGTTTTTGATCACTATCTCATCCAAAGATGTTGTTCATGCTAACCTGGAATTACTGGCTCTCAAGGAGAGCTGCCGGAACACAGCGCTATCGCTGTGTTCCGGCAGCTCTCCTTGAGAGCCAGTAATTCCAGGTCGCCAAGCACCTATGTGCTTGGCGACAGGTTTTCTACTTGAAAACCAGGTGGTAGTTTGCTTAACTTTGCTGATCGGTTAAGAACAGCGAAGCAAACTTCGCTACGAGCGCTTCATAAAGCTCCAAGCTTGTTAGTGTGGAGAATTGCAGGTGAGATTGTGGTCAAAGGTTTATCTATCAGCAATAAATAAAACAAAAACAAATTTAATAAAGTAAAATACCCGAAACATTATTTATTTTCTTTAAGCGTTTTATCGTTACATTAAAGTTAAAATTACAAGATATATATATTTCTGAATGTTTTTAAAGCCCTTCATTTTGATAACCCATAAATACATTTACTACATACATTTCTATGCTACGATTTGTAAGTACACGATTTAATTATTTCTAGTGAAATAAAACGCTGTATGCCGTAGAAAATTATTATGTTTAACGCCACGATAAGGTGCAAGTGTTAAAGATAATTTCCCCAAATGATTAGCTAAGAAAGCACATTCACTCCTTTCTTACCTTTAAAATTTATTTCGCAAAACTTATTCACACAGCTCACACCTCAGCTATTATACCAGAACTATTTAATTTAACAAGTGAGAGATTTCTTTCCGTACATAGAGAACCATATTTCATACAAGTTGGAGGTCCGTGGAGCTTTTAAAGCCGGTATCACGTACTCTATGAATTCGCTGAGGTACGCGCCGACTCTCAGACTATTTACTAGCTTTACGGTTTCAATTCACGTGCCTTAAGACAAGCGAGCTACATCATGACCTGTAGCAATAGCAATGCGGAGAAACTGGTACTGAAACTCGATTATTCCGTGTTGGAAAGTTTTTCAATATCGTGTGTCGTGTCATGACTGATGACATCATGAAAACTGACACTGATGGAGGTTTCATTATAAGGCGTCCACCTGATAGTGACGTTGGTGAAACTCTCAAACATCAGTTCTAAGATATATTTTCCCACTAAACTTTTTAATTTTTCAACGTCACTATGTTTTTTACAAACGAAAATCTAGTTTGTATTTCTTTTGGTCATTACTGATGCCAAAATTGAAAAGTTTACGTCTAATACTTTTGAAAATTCTAGACGTTTCCCACGTAAGTGCGTAGTGAGAGAAAATACAATTTCAAGATCAACGACACGGGTGCTTTTACAGGTGATTAGAGCCACATCGTTGTTAAGTTGATCTTCCCATACTGTCACAAAGATCGATTATACTATTCTCCAATCATTGAATATATACCATTAAAAATACTTGTAGGTATATAAAAACTGGGAAATATCTGGTAACAGGGAATTACGCGGGAATAATAATTAAACGATGATTCGACTGGTTCACGTATGTATATTGCGACTGACACTACTTTTTACTTGGTCTACCCACTTCTCAGAATAAATATAATCTCTTTTCATTACAACATTACAACAATATAAAGATAGCAAATGACGGTTATTAAAAAAAAAAGTTATTCTGTCATAAACCATATGTATAGTACTACCAACTTAACTGTGCAGTTTTCGAGGGCGCTACTGGTCAAGGAAATCAACTACAAACTGTCACAATTTGAAGGAATGTTGTAGTTCTTTTTTTTGCCGCCTCAACAGATAAGTTGGTGGGACTGTATGTGCCTTTGACCACCGGTCAAGTCAGTCGGTTACTGTTCGGTCTATATTATAAGTCCGATATTTTTTATCTGATGATTGAAAAACCTTGTCATAGAATATCATAATATTTATTATGATTAACATAATATTACCAGTTTTGCTATTCAAAAGATATATATCAAAGTGAATCATTGTAATGTGAAACTTTATAGGTATAATTAATAATAATAAATGTTTTTATTGTTTTTATTAGTTAGTAACACCTTAGCATTACGTTAGTACTTAATAACTAAAAGAGAGTTTGTCCTCTGGATGAGTTTATATAGCAAAGGACAATTTAGCTACAAGCTTTTCATTTAATTCGAAGCCTAGTTTTCAAACGAGTCATTGCATTGCATCGATCGTCCTTACTGGGTATTGAAGTTTGCTTTGAACATTTCATTCAGTAGTCATTAACTTCCCATTGTTATTATCTAAGGCATTCTAAGGTTAACCCTTTATAAGGTTATATCAAGTCTTCAGGTGTGGTTAGCAGAAGTTGGTAATTAAAGTAATAATTGCTGAGACAGACAATTACAATTACGAATGAAGCGGAATTTCATATTATATTACTACATTGTGAATATATAGAGGAGTTCTAAACGGATGAGAATGTGCTGGTTTTAATTTAGCTAATTTTAATTGCCGTTCTCTTCACTTTTACACGACTGGCCAGAAAAGGAGTGTTATGTTTTCAGAGTTCATGTATGTAATGTATTCATGTGAGTTTATTTATTCCACCATAACTTTTAATTTTATGTTTGTGATATGGAGGCCCACCTGATGTTAAATGGACTAACCTCTGCCTATAACAGACGCATTTCGTCAGCGACGAATTGCACTGTGCCCGTCACACTGAGACGTCCAGTTGTTAGGTCTCATTAGCCTGTAATTTTTCTGGCTCTCAAGGACTGCTGCCGGAACACACTGTTAGGTGCTTGGCGACAGATTTTCAGATTCAGATTTCAGATATTAAACTTTAACTTAGTTTAGTTTAGGGTACTAAGCTTTGAGTTGGATCCACCGTCTTAGTTTATAAATTTATCAGCAAATCTAAGTAGAACTTATGATTTCGTTTATTCAACACAAACTGTAGTTATATTATTATACATGTATGTTCTACCTACTCACATATTGCATCGTTCGATAAAAGCAATGATATTTTGTGTTAAGCACCTAAGTATACCTATGTTTATAGCATGGAATCTAGTATGGAGAGTAATGAGACTTTTTATTAACTAGGATATTCCACACAAACTACGTTGAAGCATAATATAACCTCTAAATCGTCTGGCATTGTAATATTCTCGCATAATATAGCACGTCTGTTTCCCAGGAAGGTCTAATTTGTAGACACTCTGTACACAAAAGAGCAAATGTTCTGAAAATTCTGCGGATTAGCTTTTAATACCTACTTCACGCTTTAACGAATAGCAGTAACCTTCGTCACAGGGCTCACACCAAAATATGTACAATTTAATCCGTTCAATTTCTACGCGTGCCGACATTAATACAAACCAGTTGACTTTCGACAAATACTTCAGATTTGGTGGAATAACTCCCCAACTTCAGATAAAGGGAGCTTGTAGTTAGCTGTATCAACCCTGCCTCGTAATTTAATTAGAATTTCTGAAGGGGAATTTCATGAATGACTTTTGTATTTACATGTTATGTAAAGCAAGTAGCAAATTCGAGCCGTGACGAGGGAACTTTGTCTAACAATTTACGTATCGAACAGCTACATATGCGCTGACCCTGTGCTTTATAATTGTTGGCCTATTGAGGGGAATTAAATAAACGTCAGCGAAATTCACAAAGTTTTAATTACTTCTCATTCCATTTTAGCCTGCTTCGGTAGTTCAATTTTGGAGGGATTTTCATCGGATGGTTTTATATGCGGGGTTAATGTGGCGGAACGTACGAGTATCTGTTTGATCTTTTTTGTACTTTATCATTTAGCGTTTATTATGTAAACTCAATAGCGTTTACACATGTATCAGAGAGACAGAAAGTGTTTAATTTTCTGACAATAATGCGGGGAGCCACTTATTATAAAAGCTCCAAATTTGGAATGAGTGTTTTCTTGAAGCATACGTTCACAATATATTAAATAATTTTAGCTGCTATGCTCAAGAAAATGTTGTTCTCTCTGTGCAAGCTTTTATGTTTAGTAATTTTATAGGTATATAATATATGTATTCGCTAAACGCAAAGAGAAGGAATTTTAAAAAGAGTTTATCACGTTACTGCGAATAACATTCGCAGTAACGTGATAAACTCTTAGAGTTCAAAGACTTCGATTATAGTCATTGCGACGCACGTTACAGTGAAAACCAAAAATCACGAAAGTACAGAACTGCTATGATGTGGTTTTGCGAACCATCAAAACCCCGAAATTACCAACTGCGATGCATTGGACTCATAGCTGTCCAGGCCCTTGCAGTTTAAAAGAAAATACAGAGAACTTACTACCTTATGAACTCCTTCGTCGTCAAGTGTCGAACATTAAGCATTTTTTTTTATGTTATTGTCACGGAACAAGCTCGAGGCCCACCTGATTTTAAGCGGACTAACCTCTGCCTAGAACAGATACATTTCATCACAAGTGACGAATTGCACTGCGCCCGTCACCTTGAGACATAGTTGTTAAGTCTCATGTGCCTGTAATTACACTGGCTCTTAAGGACTGCTACCGGAACACACCGTTAGGTGCTTGGCGACAGATTTTCTACTTGAGGGTGGTAGCAAGCCTGGCTGGTAATCGCAAAATGCCCTTCCACCATACGTTGAAGCTCAAGCCGGCGGTGGGGACCGAATCAGGGACCTGCAGCACGGATGTCCATAGCTATGACCGCTCGCCCATCATTGCATTTTTTTAAGTTACTGCCCAAAAGTTCGGCTTTATCCTTTGCAGCGTGGGCCAGTTGGTTTTCAGTGCGACTCGTAAGCTTTTTGTTTTAATGTAGGACCAAACAGATATAATCAGTCAGCTTCCAAAGTTTCAGCAGCGTGCTCGTTTGTCCTCCTACTTCATAAAAAAGTTATGTATTTGTTTTATTTCAGTTCATTTCAACGCGACCCTTACAACACCCTTAAAGTACTTAATTCAAAGTGTATATAGGCTTATTTTGAGGCGAAGGGTTTTTATAAATTCAATTATCAATTCGGCGATTCATGAGGACAAAGTCTATATCAAAAACTTACAGTGAATTTATATCAAACTATTCTTTGACCACCATATCACCGGTTGCTAAGTGACGATGTTCGAAGATGCTAAATATACTAAGCCTAGAATGGAAACTGCTTCTCAAATATAGCTGCTGGAACACGCTGTTAGGCGCTTGGTGACCGATTTTTTTTGCCTGGTACCAACGTGCAGTGCACTGAGAAAAATTTCTCTTTAAAATTCAAGGTAGTGTTAAAATACCGTGACATTCAATTTATTTCAAATTAATCTTGAGCGTTGTCATTTATAACGGAGATAATTTAAACATTGTTCCATCATCATCCATAATAATTTTACCATCGTAATAAAGAACGAGAGGAAAAATTGGAGTTATGAGTCATTGTCATGTTAGCTCAAGCGGTCAGAGCATACCCCGGCTATAGGGGTTGATGGACGCGGGTTTGAATCCCGCAAATGACTTTAAGAGCCCTTTTACATTTTGCAGCCTTCTCACTCGTACTTTTAAAGATAATTTCAAATAGCAACAATATGGTTTATATTTTTTAAAATGTGGTCAGTCATTATTTTGCTGCATGCAACTATAGATGTTCTCTACTAATTTTCATTTTGATATCTGTTATGGGGGATCCAAAACGCGTAATTTAGTTATTTTATATTTTGGGCCTCTAATTCTAATTGGACTCAACATGTAACAAAGTAAAAATATGTTGAGAACATCTATAGTTGCATGCAGCGAAATAATGATTGACTACATTTTAAAAAATATAAACCATATTGTTGCTATTTGAAATAATCTTTAAAAGTGCGAGTGAGAGGGCTGCAAAATGTAAAAGGCCTCTTAATGTTTTCTCTCGTAAATAATTAATATTAAGAATATTACACGCTTTCTTATGTTAAAGCTGAAAATTACTTGACTTGACTTATAAAACTAAAATTTGGCAGATAGGTTATTTATAGGTTAAATAGATAAATACGTACGTTATAGCAGTGCTTATAATCAGAGTTCAAATTGGGGCTGAAGGTTTAATATGAAAGTCCTATGCTTTTGTTGTTATCCTAACATGAAAGCATGAAACTTGAACATAGCATTAACAATTACGTTAAGGTCTGGTTTTTCAATCATCACATAAAAAAGTATCAGACTGATAAAATATTTACTTAGCTATACATTTCCGTTACTAACATTCGCTCGTTTAATATTTGTTGTACAATGTGTAAACATATATTCTTATGTTACTATTTGTTGGTGGTGGTGCAGGATGCCCCTTGGGGTGCCGGGTTAGAATTGCACCTTCCCATATCTTCCCTTGGGTGTCGTAAAAGGCGACTAAGGGGAAAAATACCTACTAGAAGGTGGGCAGCGAGCAGCGCCTTTTAAAGAACTGCCATTATACTCTGCGATCCCCACGCCGCTTGCCAAGCATGGGGATTATGGCAAATACCCCCTTAATTGGGAGGCTGTGTTCAGCAGTGAACGATCTGAAACAGTACAGTACTATTCGTTACTATCTGATGATTTTTAAACCTAAACTTTACGGCATAATATTAGGTCCTTACATATGAAATTGGCGTTTTGTATGGGAGGAACAAAAAGTCGAATATTTTTTAATATAATATATTTAATTAATCAAAGTATTAACCATTATTTTCTATGCACTTTTGCCATCTCATAGGTAGTTCATTGATCCCTTTACTAAAAAAACCAGTCGGACGGGAATCAATAAAATCTTTGAAGGCGATTTGGACTGCCCCATCGGAGTTGAATTTTTTCCCTTGCAAGAAGTTATCCAAATTTCGAAAAAAATGGTAATCTGTTGGAGCAAGGTCCGGGGAGTACGGAGGATGTCTTAGACTTTCCAATTGAAGCTCTTCTAATTTAGTAGCCGTCTGTAGCGCAGTGTGTGGTCTAGCGTTGTCGTGAAGCAGCAGTGGCGTGGAGCGATTGACCAGCCTAGGTTGTTTAGCCGCTAGCTTTTCCATCATGGTTTGCAATTCCTGACAATAGACATCAGCCGTAATAGTCTGGCCAGATTTGAAAAAACTGTAATGAACAATACCGGCACTAGTCCACCAAACGCTTACAAGTAACTTTTTTGGGGTTAATTTTCGCTTGGGGCAGGATTTGGCTGGCTGGCCAGGATCTAACCATTGCGCTGAGCGCTTCCGATTATCGTAAAGAACCCATTTTTCATCACAGGTAATGATTCGGTTTAAAATACCTTCATTATTGTGCCGGTTTAGTAATGTAACGCAGCAGTCGACGCGCGTTTGCCGGTTTGTTTCAGTCAATTCGTGAGGTACCCACCTTTCAAGCTTTTTAATCTTCCCAATTTGCTTCAAGTGAATTAAAACAGTTTTATCACTAACATCGCAGCCTGCAGCTAACTCGGACGTGGTTTGGGATGGATCCGCTTCCACAATAGCCTTCAACTCTTCATTATCAACTTGAGTCTCAGGCCGTCCACGGGGCTTGTTCTGCAGGTCGAAATTTCCAGAACGAAAACGTTGGAACCAAAAACAAACTGTGTTTTCTTTTGCAACACGACCGCCATACACATCATTCACCCTTCGAGTTGTTTCCGCAGCACTAGTGCCACGGCGGAACTCGTACTCGTAAATAATGCGATATTTAAGGTTTTCCATTTTGTAAAATGAGTGACGCAACAGAAAAAAACAGAAGAAAAAAAACAACTGAATGACGATCATCGAAGCACAAATACATGAGTCTATAGCTGTACAAATTTGAATTTGGAATTCCTTACCAAAGAGGAGAAATTCGTGATTAAAGTGGCCAGTACGAAAAACGCCAATTTCATATGTAAGGACCTAATATAAAAAAAAACCGGCTAAGTGCGAGTGTGACTCGCGCACGAAGGGTTCCGTAACTAAATATTCTGTGAATAGTTAAAGCGTCTACCTGTCACCGTTATTAGTATCGAGCAAGAAACGGTAAAAAAAAAACAAGTTTGTTGTACGGGAGCCCCCCTTAAATATTTATTTTATTTTTAGTATTTGTTGTTATAACGGCAATAGAAATACATCATCTGTGAAAATTTCAATTGTCTAGCTATCACCGTTCTTGAGATACAGCCTGGTGACAGACGGACGGATGGACGGACGGACGGACAGCGAGGTCTCAGTAATAGGGTCCCGTTTTTACCCTTTGAGTACGGAACCCTAAAAAGTATTTAACTTTAATTTTTACGACAGGGATGAATCAAGGGACACGTGATTAGGAAGTTGGAAATTGTACAAAAGTCTTATGTTTATATAATTAGACAGGTAGCTAAGAACGGCTTTCATAAAAAAGCAGGATTAAGGTGGGCAAATTGGGGTCGGAAGTTTGACAAAGTCCTGTGGTTTTGAAGTGAGGAACACATTTTGTACAGATTTTCGTGACACAACATTAAAAAGTACTGTACTTTTTTTAGATAGGACAGATTAGATTAGGGACATATTGAGGAACACAAATTGGGAAATAATAATACCTATGTAAAAGTCCTATGTGAAAGTTTAACTTGGCAGCTACATGTTTAACAATTAATATTTAAAAACAGCTGGCATTGACATCTTATGAGGGTACTTCATTTTTTTTAATATACTTTTGATACGATTGCTCGATGGAACCCTCCATTGACCAATCGTATCAAAAGTTATGAATCATATTGCCTTTCACCGGTTCTCCTGCCAGTCTCAACTAGATCATTCACCCAAAGCGCACGTAAATACGACGTGTGTGGTATACCTACTCTCAAACCTCAAGTTCATAACTCATGCATCATGCTCAGCGAAAAAATACCTCTCGCCAAAATGAAGTGCTCACCTAACTACCTTTGATTAACTAGGGATTGCACAGCGCTGTGCCATAGCATGGACCAGAGCTGCGCTGAGCATGGTTGGCTTATGTAATTTCTATCTTTCGCATTGGAATACTCAATTATTTGTTAGAAATGCAGTGCTGTGGCAAACCCTCAGGAAACTGCTCCATGGATTGGCTGGGGAGCTTTCACTTTAAAACCTATGAAGCTGAAATTTGTCATGTAGGAATTTTACTATAGGTAGAAAACGTCAGCTCTGAACTGGTTTTATGAAAAAGCAGCCTTGTTTTATTGCTTATAGACCATCACCTGAAAGTAAGGGATGATGTGAAGAAATTACAGTCACATGAGACTTAACAACTGTACGTCTCAGTATGACAGGCACAGTGCAAATCATCGTTGATGAAATGCATCTGTTATAGGCAGAGGTTTGTTTACTTAACATCAGGAGGGCCTCAAACTTGTTCCGTCACATTAACATAAAAAATGTGGTCAAAGATGTTGTTCAGACTAACCTACAATTACTGGCTCTCAAGGACAGCTGCCGGAACACACCGTTAGGTGCTTGGTGACAGATTTTCTACCTTAGGGTGGTTGCTAGCCAGGCGGGTATTCGCAAAACGCCCTACCACCATGCTATAATGACTGCCATCCTAAGACAACAACCGGGACCGACGCGCGACGGCTAACCGTGCCCACCGAAGCACAGAAGCGCTCAGTAGTAATGTCACTAGCGGCCACCCATCCAACTCATGACTGCGGTGGACGTTACTCGACTTAGCTGATTGGTTGGGAACGGCTAAGCAAACTTCGCTACGAGCGCTTAAACTAAGCTAGGGTTAAGGGAGTCAAATCGTGGCCAATGATTGTATGTGAACCAAAATTAGAAGTACCTATGACTTTTTTAATAAGTTTTTCAGCATAAAATTAATATGTTACATACTTATATATTCGATAAGGACGAACACAAATGGGGATTTCAAGATTGAAAGAGTCTTATATTTGATCTGAGAGCTACTTGACATATTAAGCTCATAATGTAGCAGGTAAAAACTTGGCTTTATAGATTTCGTAATTTGTACGAGTAGGTAAAAGACAACTGAGACCGGGTTATATACAGCTAGAAATACGAGTAGGTAGAGGCTCAAACTCGGGATCAAACTGTGTATGAGAGTCCTACGTTTTAGATGTTATGCACATGAATATTAGAAGTATAATATTGAGGCATTATGAAAAACTTACTGAGCTAAAACTTTAAGAGAATTATTAAGAGACACAAATAGGGCTTAAAAACGAATATGATAGTCCTATCTTTGAGATGTAATTTGGCATCTACATATCAGTCTGTAGACAGCAGCTATAAAAATATTTAATGCAAGGGCGGAATTAAGGGGATAAAATGTAGGGGTATGAAAGGGGGTAAGAGTGTAATTAAGGGTAATGATATCTAGTTGAAGGGTAAAAAGAGGTAAAGGCTTACCTTTATCTCGTTTTCGTAACCTTAACCCTTCCCCTAAACCTTAGGTAATCCAAAGTCAAGGACAAGGCAGACTTAGAGATCGACATTAAAGGACAAAGTTGAGGAATATTAGTTGAAATTTTACTATGAATATAAGTTTAATTGTAAATATATGAGAATAATTTCATCAATGTTTTTTTTTAAATGTCAATATAGGCACGGGCTGTCGTGGGCAAAAGCTAGTATAATAATAAATACTTAGTGATATTGACTTGTGCATATTAAATACATCGAATTTTGCATTCCAAATATTATTCAACCCTAGCAACAGCGGCTTAAATAAATAACATTTCGAGGCCCTTAAGTAGTTAAGCTACTTAAATAAAAGTCAAATAATCCGAAAACTCCTGAAAACTTCCGTGATTATGCTTAATTAGTTGCCGTCAGCGTGTCAAGAAAGGCTCGAAGATACGAAGCTATACATTTGTTTAACTTATTCTTACAATTAGATGTTTCCAATTAGTAAAAGTTTCGTTCACACTGCTTTAGAACTGTCTATATAGATGAAACTTTAAGCACACTTGTGCAATCGTCGTGACTATGTGAGAACTAAAAATACCGTAGCATCTACAGCCATATGTACACGACTAAGGGGCATTCTGTTTTCTACATAAGGTGAAGTGAGTCTCAAAAGTGCAAACTTTGAACATGTTTTTTTTTTAAATAGTGTACGGTTTACAAATATGAATAATATATAATATTCTAGAGGATATTCTAGAGATAAGTACTATGCTTGATCCAACAACACATTCCATATATTTTTCTTGAGAGAAAAAAAACATGAATACAGATCTTAAATTGGGCCTAATCATGTGTCGTGTCGATATAATATTAAATCATATTAGTACAATTTTTTTATTTTTTATTATGAAGTAACCATGTGATAAAATGCCTAAAAGATTATTTCCGTTTTTAATGATTGAAATGAAAATTTAATGAATTTATAAAATAAAAACACTCTCGCGGTTTAAATATTGCCTAGTTCTGTTTCACTCCCTCTCTGATCTCCCCGTCCTACGCCCTCAGTCTGACATTTCACAAATACCACTTCGTCTTAATCGTAATTTTGAACATTTTTATGTTTTTGTTATTAGGTAAATACGGTAGATTTGGAGAGATTTTTATGATATCTGTTTCTTTTTCATTAGGTACTCATTGTTTTGATAACATTTGTTAGTAGTAAAAGTTATTTTCATTTGATTTGACGGAATAAGGGTAACTTGTGGATTCATTACTATAGGTTTTCAACAGTTTTTCGAGCTGATACGAGCAACATTATTGTAACATAGTACTTTGCAGTGATCGTGGTAACGGGGTGACGATCACTGCAAAGTGTTTGAAACGTCGTCGGGATAAAAATAATGATAAATATACGCGATTTAAACCGTTTAAAGTTGTTTAATTACTATCTGTAATAATCGCGAAAACCTAAGACAACATTAACATTATTGTAAGTTTGCGAATACCATGATCTTGCAGATTCGTTCTAAAACTAGCTACAAACACAAAAAATTAACAAAAGAAGGTTGTATTTTTCCGCCACCGACGCAATGTGAGTTCTCATCTTGACCCTAGTGACCATATGATACATAAGCATTCTTCATAGGTAACCTTTTGTGAATTAAAGAGTTTGTCCGAGGATGTACTGTCAACGTAACTATTTCTACCGCCTTGCAGTAATGTTCACAAGTTTAAAACGTTATAAGCATATGCACATATGAGCAGTGTGTTCGCAAACTTGTTTTATATTCATCTAGTCAAGTACCTACACATAACACCTTTTTTTTTTTTTTTTTTTGAGGGGGGGAAATGCCTTCGCACTGCCCCTCCACCACGGGGGTAGTGGAAGGGGATGTGTGGGACTTGCACCCACTAAAACCCCCCCGTGAGCAGTCCTCCGCCAAGGTGGGGCAAGATAGGGTCGCGTTAGCATTCGCCATCTTGCCCCGGCGGTAGGCCCGAACTCAGTCGGGCCTCTGCGCCTGTGGAGGGGTGACCTTGCTCACCAAGGCCACCCCCCAAACGTGTGGGGCCGTGAAAGCTGGTGGAGAATCCCCCGACTTTCCACCAGTAGCCCCACTACGGAGAAGGGAGGAGGCGGGCAAACTACCGCCTCCTCGTCCCCGTTCGTCTGCGCCGGAGCGGGGCAGCATGGACATCGTCCTCCCTGACCCGCTCCGCGGCCTCCTTCTGCGCCATTACCGCTTCGCAGAAGGAGACCACCGCCCGCCACGATCTCTCTCCCCCGAGCACCTACACATAACACCTACATTAACTTTATTTTAGTACTGCTCTTGACGAAGAGGAAGTTAGGTTAGGTTTTACGATTTCTAGGATAAATTTCCTCCCTGGATCTGCTTGTGATGGCTATAGCCAGCAAAATTTTCAATTATATGATGATCTCCTTTCAGTAATTCCCTTAGTAAAAGTTTTTATATGAAATTTGAAAATCCAAATTCTAAACCCATCATTAGGCACTAGTCCGACTGCCAGCGATAAGCGAAAAGCGAGTAGACCTAGAAACAATCAGCGAGTAGCGAATGTCAAGGTCCAACGAGGATATCAACAAGCGATTTGAGTATTGTACACGTATCCTTCTAGTTGCTCGTCAAAAGCCGCCACCACAGTACAAATTAGTCATGTTTTGCACACGACGCAAGGCGTCGCTGCAAAATGAAAAGTAAATGTGCTACTAGCGTACTGGTAGAAATCGCGTCAAAACGAAAAGTAAATAAAGTTTATTATCATCTTTTTTATAAACCTCACGAGCGTTCTACATTTGATGTTTCTCTCAATGTACTGTTGCACCCAAAATCTACTTTTTTATCATATTCTTATACTTGTATAAATATTAAAAAGATCAACTTCAACGTTAGACTCACTTGAATTTGAATTCAGTTTAATGCACTTTATAGGATGTGGCTTTACGCCTCAATAATAAAAATAATAATAATGGGTGCGTAAATCACGTGAATAGAGTAGCATACCAGTAGGCAAACTATGGTTTACATCTCAGTAGCAAATCTTATGGATAGCTTATACCCGTATCTACTAAGCAAGCCATTAGCTTGGCGAGTAACAAGTGAGTCTCTCGATGACTGTTTTGAGTTTTACCATCACACGAGCGTCGCTGTTCAAGTATAGTTCTTATTGCTGCGATAAGCTAGCAGCGTTCCCACTAGCAATGTAAACATTCAACGATCAACTACGAGTATTTTATGTATGCATCTCTTTTATTGAAACGAAATCTGTAACTTTTGTACGTATCTTGAGCGAGAAGATAGTCGATGGTTGAAGATATTGTTCAGGCTAACCTAGAAGTACTGGCTCTCAAGGACAGCTGCCGGAACACACCGTTACGTGCTTGGCGACAGATTTTCTACTTGAGGGTGGTAGCTAGCCAGGCAGGCATTCGCAAAATGCCCTACCACCATGCTGTAACGACTGCCATCCTAAGACGACAACCGGGACCGACGGCTTAACGTGCCCTCCGAAGCACGGAAACGCTCAGTAGTAATGTCACTAGCGGTCACCCATCCAACTCATGACCGCGGGCGACGTTTCTTAACTTTGCTGATCGGTTAAGAACAGCTAAGTAAACTTCGCTACGAGCGCTACTCGCTTTCTCGCTGGCAGTAGGACAACAGCCTTATTAAACAGCGGGTTATGATGAAATTCAGTACAACTTTACTGTCCAGCTCAGCCTATTAGGTGTATTGACCTATTTAATGATAGGTTTGCATAACAGGTGAGGTGACTTTATGAAGCAGATGAAGTCTGAAGATTAACCACTACTTACGTCAATGTGTCCAAGGTGTAGCTGCACATTAAGCGCACAATAAGGACCTTAACTATCCTAACGCGCTCATGAATCGAAAGGTTGCGGCTATTCTACCAACAAGAGCGTTCCTAAGATAACAAGAGAATTGGTGTCAGGAAGTAGCCGGACATATTGTAATTACATTATTGTGTTGTTAGAGAATATATATTGTACCCACTTGAACGGATAAAATGCTTTTGCTTGGTGTCTATCTGTTTTAGGATAGAGACATTTCGAGATAACGATATTCTTGACCGCAGTTTTTTTTTTGATTGCAGTATATTTTGTCTTGCTATTGTGTCCAGTACAACCATATATAAGTGGGATAAGAATAGATCTTCCATCACAAAAAGTATTTTTTTTTTAGTTTCGCCGTATACTAGTATTGTGACTTGCCATTTGTGGTTTGACCTGTTTGCCCATAAGATCAAACTTTGGTCCACGGATTTGCCCCACCTCCTTTGCAGTCGCAGTATTCGTTCAGATATGATCCCGGCTTACGCGAACAGGAAACAGGAGGAGAATACTGTTTTGAATTTTAATGAGGATGTCCGACGAGCAATTATAGAGACATGCGTAATAAGTATTAAGGAGTGGAATTAAAACAATTTTACTCTGCTTATAAAGTATTTACGTAGATCTTGCCAGGTGGTTTTAAGAAAGAGGTCATTTATCTTCTAACGTTTTAACTTTATAAAATATGAAATATATTTAGAAAACAGTTGACCAGGAAGCAGGTACACAACAATAAATTTAGTAATGAAAGTGGCTTACCACCACCCGAGATAAAAATTATCCTCTTTTTGAATGAAATGAATTCGGTTTTCGATTCACATTTTATGGTAAGATTTTCTCCATGAAGATTTTTTTACAATAGCTAATTTTCGAACGCAAAAGTTAGCCTACAATTAAAAAGTAAGGTTTTACGAATCCGTATTATGACGGACTCGACGGTGGTAAGACCTAGTAAATTCTCACCGCAGTCTCAGATATTCTGCATTGAAGCGTGTAGTATGTACTAAGGTGTGAAGAGAACTGTAGCAAATGAGTCCAAATAAAACAATCAGTATAAAAAAAATAACTTGAAACCTACTTTGTAAGCCAAAACGTTCAATTGGGAATTACTTGAATAATGATTCGGCCTGCGTCTTAAACTCGTTTTGCATTACCACTTATCGTGGCCGCTGCAGAATGTTTGACATATGTTCACCAAAGATTCTGTGTTCAATATAAACACATAAACTAGAACAAAGCTAGTTAAAAATATTCATTTCCAAACACAATCAGTTGAATTCTCAATAACCCAATGGCCAAACACGTATTCAACATTAAAGAAATCACCCACTCGTATAAATCGTTCAAAGAGATTCAAAGGATCGCCTTACAGATACATTTGGAGATGTATCACTCGAACATTGGCACGGCCTGCGTCGTCAAGTCGGTTGGATCCGCAGCACCACTTGTCGTGGGCACTCTAGATGGCCGGGTGATACGGCACGCCTGCGACCCGAGGAAGATGAATGTTCTGTGATACGCGACGAAGCGCCTTGACAGGGTGAATGTTTTATGTCTATTTGTGCTTTCAAACTCATCTTTGTACAGGAATAATATAAATCTTTATAGGTATACGAAGGACTTATAATATTCTTAATATTATCATAAATATTACCTCTAATATATTTTATATGAGCTTCACACGCGGCATAGAAAAGCTTGTTGAAGCGCTCGTAACGAAGTAAAGCGTTGCTTAGCCGTTCTTAACCGATCAGCTAAGCTAATCAACGTCCGCCGCGGTCATGAGTTGGATGGGTGACCGCTAGTGACTTTACTGCTGAGTGCTTTGGAGGGCACGTTAAGCCGTCGGTCCCGGTTGTTGCCTTACGATGGCAGTTCATATAGCATAGTACAACATGGTAGGGCATTTTGCAATTGCACGCCTGGGTATAGCTACCACCCTAAGTAGAAAATAACCTACGGTGCTTCCAGGCAGCTGTTTTTGAGAGCCATTAATCACAGGTTAGTTTGAACAACATCTACCGTCTTATCATCACATACCATCAGATGAGAAAGTGATCAAAGGCTAGCCTATCAGATATAAATAAATAAAAATTAAAAAGGATTTTTACGCCTCGGTAACTAGTTAAAAATTGGGATAAAAGTATAGTCGTCCAAATCTAGGACCTAATCGACACGTGACTACAGCTCACAATGAGAGAAGTTTGGCCCAAAATCCACAATAAAGTGCAGTTTGGCGGATAGGCAACTGGGCCCTAAAGCCGGAGGTTTGATACCTCCCGAAAGCCTCTATATCAATAACCGGTACCGATTTTAGAAAGTACCCTACGAAGCACGGTTGGCCACACTATACTTCCTAAGGTATTGATGTACCAATTTTCTTCAACATTTTTGCGTAGTCTTTTCAAATACATAGTACATACACATTCTTTTACATTTGAAATGTAAGTGTAATGGTGAATCGTGAAAATGTGGGGCAAAATTGAATGCAAATTTTGAGACTTTGCTCTTTTAGTAGGTTACAGTTATGTCTTTGTGTTGTCTTGTGCTTTCCAGAAACCTTTTATCCTTTGTGTTAAAAATACATAAGACTAGAAACATGTCTTTGACTAAGCAGAGTAAGAATAAAAATATCATGAAGTCTACACTTTTTTATAGCTTAGACAATATAAACAAGCCTTTGACTGCAAGCTCACTTGATGGAAAAAAAACTCACTTGATAGTGAGAGATGATGTGGTCTAAGTTGCTCACAGGTTTAACCTTGAATTACTGGCTCTTAAGGCAACCACAAGAAGACACCGTGAGGTGGTTAGCAAAAAAATTTCTACTTGAGAATGGTAACTACTCAGGAGGATCCGAACCGCGGACCTTCTGCATGCCAGTCCATAGTCGTTGCCAATGGACCATCATTGCTTCAATTACATATAAGCACTAGCTCTCTGCCTCTTAAGAACATAAATTGTAAAAACATGAACAGATTTGCAACATTGATGAAATATTAGGTCCTTACATATGAAATTGGCGTTTTTCGTACTGGCCACTTTAATCACGAATTTCTCCTCTTTGGTAAGGAATTCCAAATTCAAATTTGTACAGCTATAGACTCATGTATTTGTGCTTCGATGATCGTCATTAATTTGTTTTTTTTCTTCTGTTTTTTTCTGTTTGCGTCACTCATTTTACAAAATGGAAAACCTTAAATATCGCATTATTTACGAGTACGAGTTCCGCCGTGGCACTAGTGCTGCGGAAACAACTCGAAGGGTGAATGATGTGTATGGCGGTCGTGTTGCAAAAGAAAACACAGTTCGTTTTTGGTTCCAACCTTTTCGTTCTGGAAATTTCGACCTGCAGAACAAGCCCCGTGGACGGCCTGAGACTCAAGTTGATAATGAAGAGTTGAAGGCTATTGTGGAAGCGGATCCATCGCAAACCACGTCCGAGTTAGCTGCAGGCTGCGATGTTAGTGATAAAACTGTTTTAATTCACTTGAAGCAAATTGGGAAGACTAAAAAGCTTGAAAGGTGGGTACCTCACGAATTGACTGAAACAAACCGACAAACGCGCGTCGACTGCTGCGTTACATTACTAAACCGGCACAATAATGAAGGTATTTTAAACCGAATCATTACCTGTGATGAAAAATGGGTTCTTTACGATAATCGGAAGCGCTCAGCGCAATGGTTAGATCCTGGCCAGCCAGCCAAATCCTGCCCCAAGCGAAAATTAACCCCAAAAAAGTTACTTGTAAGCGTTTGGTGGACTAGTGCCGGTATTGTTCATTACAGTTTTTTCAAATCTGGCCAGACTATTACGGCTGATGTCTATTGTCAGGAATTGCAAACCATGATGGAAAAGCTAGCGGCTAAACAACCTAGGCTGGTCAATCGCTCCACGCCACTGCTGCTTCACGACAACGCTAGACCACACACTGCGCTACAGACGGCTACTAAATTAGAAGAGCTTCAATTGGAAAGTCTAAGACATCCTCCGTACTCCCCGGACCTTGCTCCAACAGATTACCATTTTTTTCGAAATTTGGATAACTTCTTGCAAGGGAAAAAATTCAACTCCGATGGGGCAGTCCAAATCGCCTTCAAATATTTTATTGATTCCCGTCCGACTGGTTTTTTTAGTAAAGGGATCAATGAACTACCTATGAGATGGCAAAAGTGCATAGAAAATAATGGTTCATACTTTGATTAATTAAATATATTATATTAAAAAATATTCGACTTTTTGTTCCTCCCATACAAAACGCCAATTTCATATGTAAGGACCTAATATATACAATAATTTGTAGAAGTCAGAGCCATGCAAATTGAAATACTGTAAGGTGATTAATGTTGATTTCTTCAGCTTGTATATTATTTTGGTGTGCGCAGTTTGTCTACATTTGTATATTTTTTTAAACGCTCGAATCGTTGCTAGCCTTGTCGCCCCTAAGTGTAGGGCCAACTTTGTTTAGCATCGTTCGCTGCGGTCACTACTTGGATGGGTGACTGCTAGTGGCAATTTAAGCTTGTTAGATAACATGGTGGTAAGTGGTAATGCATTTTGCAAATGCTCGCCTGCCTACCTACCACCATCTTTTATAAAATTTGTCGCCAAGCACATAAGGGTATTCCGCGAGCTGTCATTGAGAGTCAGCAAACCTAGGTTAGCCTGAACAAAACCTTTGACCGAACCAACGCTCAAGGGAGATAGTGGTCAAAGCCTATCCTTATTCCTACGTTTTGTTAAACAAAATATAACAAAAAACATATTGAGAGATAAGGCTCCTTCACAATACATGGGCATAACTGCAAAAGGTTTAGTTTCGGTGCTATATCTGGTCGCCTGCCTGACGACACTTTTCGTTAGAAAATTTCCTCGTAGGTAGTGACTTCAACAGTCAGGTGATAAGGTACCCATCGCTAAAGTTTTTAAATTTCACCAAATGGCTGCAAATGGGTCAATATTGTTATGCTAACATCAAACCATGCCTATAATTGGTAGTATGAATTGGATCGGCTTCCACCATCACTTTCAAGGCACCGTTATTAATCTAAGACGCTGGTTTTCTTCGTATTTCATACTCCAAGGTTAAATTTCCACTAAAAAAGCGGTTAAATATGCATCGTAAGGTTAAACCAAAAACGCACGGTTCGTTCGTTAGCCGTATTTTCTACAACCACATTGACATTACGAGCAGTTTTTGCTAAGTTAATCCCCGTTGGAACTTATTCAAATATTACTCTGATTTTTGCTGTTTCCATCATTACGTTAAAAGCCCTATATTACTTTTCTCTGCGATAAAAGCAGAACATGTTTTTTTTTTTTATTAGAAATGTTACAGTTTTTGTGTGCAAAAATGTTCACTCTGAAATCTGACACTATGAAGGTTAAATTTTATTCAAAATAGCCAATGCGTTAAAACGGCAGCTTCACGTTTAAACACTTATAATCATATTTAACAAATTATTGGAGTAAATTTTTTTTATGCCTAAGTCTGGAATCGAACCGGCGTCCTCCGATATTGCGTCGGATACCTAAACCCCCTCAGCCACCTGGACTCGGCATTTTTAGGCGAAATGTTGTTCTCCAATCATATTTCTTTAACCGTCATAGGGGACGGTGCGCGGCCATCAACCAGACTACTACACTTCATCTGATCGGTAAGAAGCGTTTTTTTCAAACACTTAAATCTCGGTATGATGTCGCAACCCTTTTATATTTTCGTATAGAACTTATCATCATACTATATAGCGACCCGCCCCAGCTTCGCATGGTTGCAATGCTGATACTAAATATACTACAAAATGTCCTTATATAACGTTCACAGCTTTTATTTAATGAGACAATACAAACACGTTTTCTTTAGAGGATACTCTTGAAAGAGCGACATTGTTAAGATTCCAGATTGCCCAGGCAGGGATTGTCCAGCAGAGGGCTTCCACCTGGACAATCTGTTTGAATACTTAACAAGCCGGCGATTCGCCGGGCTGAAAAGGACAAGGTAAAAAATACACGAAAATTAAGTGACAACAATAACTTACATGCAACTTATGAAGGGAGGAATTCGCGTCAGCGATCCCACTAGAGTGTATCTGAATATTTGGTATTGGCCAAGACAAAATATTTGATTGTAATCACGCGTGGAGGCGAGGCTCTTCACAAAATCCTCATAGTATCATAGTCCGGGCACCGTCACAAATTCAAGAATCAAAATTATCGCGTAGAATAAATATACTATAAAACAAATACGCGCAAAGCCACAAAATACAAATTTCAAACACAAAAATCAAAAACCCGAGCCATTTCAATTACGTCAAAATACAAGAGAAAGATTAGCAATAAACTTCAAGTTATTTTCACACACAAAAATCCATAGATCAAAAATAGACGACAAGCAAAGGGGTGCGTTCAAAAACTGCCCGATAGGTTGATCGGTCCGAATGGGCATATAATAGGCCATGTGGAAAACACTCAACGCGCAACGTGAAATCTAATGCTATAAACAGTCAAATTGGTCCATATTATATGCACAATGTATTTAAGGTACCTAATTGGATAAAGATAAATGCTGTATTGCCTGAAACCGCTTCGTAAGTAAGCCATTATTTCTCATAAAAAGAAAAAGATATAAAATTAGTTATTGTGGGTTATCCGTAAGAGATAGACATATACCAATACAGACTTTTTTGTAGACCTTTTTAAGGTGTACAATACTGTAGTACATTAATTTAATCTATCTCGTAGGGTGCAGCCAGCGTTTGCAATGTAAGTGCAAAAATGGTTTATTTACGACACAAAAAGCTATAAAATTATCAGTGTTTCTCTACTATATTATGTTCTCTACTATATTTACACCATAAAAACCTCTAAAATTATCAGTGTTTCTCTACTATATTATGCTACGGAAACTTTTATTTGTGAAATATGTACATACATATTATATATCTAAACGTTTCTCTTGAATCATTGCATCTATTGAAAATATCACATCAAAATCCGTTGTGTAGTTTTAAAGATCTAAGCATATATAGGGACAGACAGACAGCGAGAAGTGACTTTGTTTTAGAGTATGTATTAATAGTAATTCGGCATTTCGCTCCAAAACAACAAACAGTTAAACGGCAAGTAATGCACCCTAACAAAATCGAACAGGCCTTATTATCTACATAAAATAAAATAACGTAATAGCAGTCTACATTCTAGTATCATAAATAAGAAAGGAGGTAAAGTACCGCATTTTATCCACCTTTAATGTAGAACGAAGGTAACGAGCTGACTAATGAGCATCGTCGTCTCCGCTGAGATACGAGCTTATACGACGATATTAATAAAATAAAATACCGGAGAACTTAATAACATTTGAAAAAAATACAAGGAATGCAAAAAACTAAACGACGAGAATAAACAGGTGAAGAGTACCGACGAGCATATGAAGAATGAGATGAGAGTGATCAAAACAATGGCTCGAAAAATAAAACTATTATTTTCAGGCGTGATGTTAGGTTTTTTCTTATGTTATTGTGACGAAACTAGTTCGAAACCCACCTCTGCGGACTAACCTCTGCCTAGAACAGATGCATTTCATTACAAGTCACATAGTGCACTGCGCTCGTTACCTTGAGACATAGTTTTTAAGTCTCATGTACATGTAATTTCACTGGTTCTCAAGGACTGCTGCCGTTAGGTGCTTGGCGACAGATTTTCTAGTTGACGGTGGTAGCTAGCCAGGCGGGCAATCCCAAAATGCCGCCCTTCCACTAAGCGGTGAAGCTCAAGCAGGCGGTGGGGATCGAACCAGGGACCTGCGGCTCAGCAGTCCATAGCTCGCCCGCTCGCGCCATCACTGCTTCAAAATAAAAGTAGTAGGTATATTTAAGAAGATATAACTGTGATTATCAAAAAACTTGTCCAAGTGTGAAACGGGCCTGACTCGTTTTGGGTTCCACATTGCAACAGAACGTTAAACTCTGCATTGGTATTGTTTACAGCTTCTTAACTACATCAAAAATCGTGATTATTAGTATTTGCTGGAAACATACATGATATGGTACTATTCCGAAATTACAGATACATAGAGAGGTGAAGAGTACCGTCAAACATATGAAAAATTAGAGAGTTTTTTTTTTTTTTTATGCCTGATAGGTTAGCTTTTGACCACATCTCACCTGGTGGTAAGTGTGGTCGAAGACGTTGTTCAGGCTAACCAGGAGTGATTGAAACAGACGGTCCCAGAAAAGAAGGAAGAAAATCATCTGAGCTTCTCACGCGTTTTGTTATTAGTAGGTTTATGAATGTGGAGAAAACTGATTATTAAGAATCTGACCAAACGCAAATCGGCCCTTATCCGTTTTAGGTTATACATTGCAAGAACACGTTAATCTCTGCGTCACAGCTTCATAACTACATTAAAAATCGAGCGCACGATCGATAAAACGCCCAAATCAAGACCTCCTGAGCGCTTCCGTGCTTCGGAGGGCACGTTAAGCCGTCGGTCCCGGTTACTGACTTACGATGGCAGTCGATATAGCATACTGGTAGGGTATTTTGCAAATTCCCCCTGGCTACCAATCAAGTAGAAAATCTGTCGCCAAGCACCTAACGGTGTGTTCCGGCAGACAGGACAGCCATTAATTCTAGGTTAGCCTGAACAACGTCTTCGACCACATCGTCACTTACCACCAGGTGAGATAATGGATATAGGCTAACCTATCTAGCATAAAAAAAATATGCCATAACATAACTAAAAAAAACTCACCAGATGGTTTAAATTTCAAAATCCCTCCAGAGAATTAGTTTGAAAATAACCGTGAGTTAAGAGAGGGTAATTAATGGCATCAAAACTTTGCGCGGGGTACCAGATTTTTAAAGCAGTGATGGCTCAGTGGCGTTGGCTATGGACTGCCGTGCCGCAGGTCCATGGTTCGAATCCCGCCGTGAGCTTGACCTTCACCGCATGATGGAAGGGCATTTTGCGATTACCCGCCTGGCTAGCGACCACCCTCAAGTAGAAAATGTGTCGTGAAGCACATAACCACATCATCACTTACCATCAGGTAAGATTGTGGTCAAAAGGCTTACCTAACATCAATAAAAAAACCTCCTTCATTATGCTTTCATGTGCAAAACGCCTCATATAATTGTATACTATAAAGATCAGTTCACGCTAGATCAATGCATTATGAATATATGCAGTTCTATATAACATAAATTCTTTATTGGAAGTATTTTAGTCGGCAATTAGAATAGAATTGATTATCAAATTACGTAATGCATAATATGTACTGTACTGTACTATACTGATACTGTATTAGCCGAATAGTCCACTGCTGCACACATCCTCCTCCAATATAGGAGGGTTTGCCATAATCCCCATGCTTGGCAGGCGGCTTGGGGATTGCAGTATGAGATATCAATTCCTCAGAAAGTGCTCGGCCCACCTTCTGGTGTATTATCCTTAGTCGCCTCTTACGACACCCACGGGTAGAGATTGGGGGGTGACATTCTAGCCCGGCACCCCACGGGCATGTATACATTACACTATTTAAATAAGAAATTAGTATGCACGTTCATCTGGGACTCATCTTCACATCTTTAGATCATTTTGAGAGAGATATTCATATGTGCTCATAATAAAAAAAAAAACCTTAACATCCTTTGAAAGTCGCTGTATAGGGGCTTCGTCTTAAATTTACAATTAATAAATATAAATACATAATCACAAAATTTTACACCTGGGTGTTAATAGCGAACATTATACAGGAATAAAATATGCAAAAAACTTAGTACCATTCAAACTAGCCTTAAAACTGTGATATTCAATAATATGAATATATAATCAATGAAAAGAAATAGATTTATATAAAGGATTTAGTTACTAACTATTTCCTTCATTCATAAACTTTATTGTAAGTAGTAATCGTTATTTACTAATGTCGATTTTACCACGACATCTGAGTAAAATTTTAGTTTAACATTGGTATTAAAAGTTAATTCGTTCGGTAATTAATCTTAATGGACGGTTTCTATCGCCTGCCAGTAGAAGATAAAGACCTACGTACACTTGAACCACGGGGCGAGTATAATCTAGCCAGTACTATGTTGGGTTACGTAATTTAAAAATAATAAAACATGCAATTAAATTCAAACAGATTCAGTCGTTATAGCATGGTGGTGGGGCATTTTGCGAATGCCCGCCTGAATAGCTACCCCCTCAAGTAGAAAATCTGCCGCCAAGCACCTAACGGTGTGTTCTGGCAGCTGTCCTTGAGAGCCAGTACTTCTAGGTTAGCCTGAACAACATCTTCGACCACATCATCACTTACCATCAGGTGAGATAGTGACCAAGGCTAACCTATCTGGCAAAAAAAAATCTATCCTACTTGGTAGCGTAAATCAAATCAAATCAATTAATTATTTGTAAGAATACAGTCATAAAAGTTCTTAAATGTAGGTGTAAGTTCTGTGTATTCTGCCTGCAAGCAAAGGTGCAAATTTTTTTAAATATATTTATGTCACTTAGGACCTGTTTAAGAATGTTCGAGTAAGTTCCGGTTATACTACCCAGAACATAAAATAACTGAATGGTATAAATGACAGTTAACGTGCAGCGCGTTTCAAGCTTTAACCGATGGATAGGCTAAATTGATGACTGTGAAACCCAAAGATAGTGTTTTAATTATTAAATATGTTCTGGGTAGTATATCTTACTCGACCATTCTGAAATAGGCCCTTTATTACATATTTATTATTATTAATAATGAATTCTCTTAAGATATAAAACACATTTAGATAAAAGCCAGTCACAATCGTATTTGGAATAAACTAACATTTTACTTTTTTTATTTCATTAGGCATCCTGTTATATACGTAAATACAATTATTGTAAACATTTTTCTTGTATATAACTTTATGACAAGGAGGTTGATACAATAACTGGGTGAATTTTATTTTTTTTTGCCGTGAAAAGACCTCGTTTTGCATTTGGAAATATTCTGGATGGATCTTTACAAAGAGACAGATGTCTCTAAAATACATGCACGGAGAATGTTACTTGCTTTGAAAAGTATTTTGAGTGAGTGGTCTACAACTATCCAGAAATCAAGCTTTGTTTATAGCACAAATGCATCGCTTCTGAATTTTAAAAGCTCTATTTATATTGACTGAATGTCTCCTCATTATTCGCTATGAAATCTATTACCTTTCTGGGACCTTACCTATATAATGAGACACACAAGAGTGATTAAATATATTCAAAATCAGAGTATGAAGTCAAAAAACTTTTGTTTTACAAACTAATCAAAATGAGTTATGAACAAACCGAACAGTTGATCACATTGATGAAACACACACACACCCTCACACACACACACACACACACACACACACACACACACACACACACACACACACCCTCACACACACGCCACACGCACAGTGTAAAGGTTAATGAAATTCTAATATAAAATGATTTTTGTATTTTCTATAATTATTACTTATAAATGTACTATATATATTGTAACTGCTAAGGCAAACAACAAATCTGTACTCGGACGAAAGAGGTCCTGGTACCTATTTTACGGGTTCTCGAGAACCTAGTTTAGGAATCACGAGTTTGTATTAAACTTATTTAGTAAAATTGCCTTTTTCAAGAAATAAACAATTACTATAATTATTAGTCCATAGTTGAGGATCGATGCCACAAAGATAGACGTAAATCCACAGTTATAGTATATTCTTCTTCTATTCGTTTTATTGCTTCTACTTCATAGGAGGCCAGATGTGCAGTCAGTTTAATGGCTTCCGGTAAGGCTACAGTGAGGTCACTATATAGCATCACAAATATAGCATTTTGACAAACTAAGAAAGCGCTAACCAGGTTTTTTTTTATAGCTTATAGGCTAGCCACTATATCAACTGATGGTAAGTAATGATGTGGTCGAAGATGTTGTTCAGGCTAGCCTAGAATTACTGGCTCTCAAGGACAGCTGCCAGAACACACCGTTAGGCTAGCCAGGCGGGCATTCGCAAAATGCCCTACCACCATGCTGTAACGAATGCCATCGTAAGATAGCAACCGGGATCGACGCCTTAACGTGCCCTCCGAAGCACGGAAGCGCTCAATAGTAATGCCATAAGCGGTCACGCATCCAACTCCGGACCGCTGCGGGCGTTGCTTATCTTAGCTGATCGATTAAGAACGGCTAAGCAAACTTCGCTACGAGCGCTTACTCGCAGTATACCACATCCACGATATCATCATGTTACGAATTAGCGACATCAGTATTCTGAACAAAGTTTAAAGTAATAAAAATAAGTTGCACCAGTTTCGGCTCTGATTTTATTCGACTAATTGATTAAAGTCAACGTCAAAAATCATTAAACTTTGGTGTCAATACTAATTTCTTGCGCTCTTGTGAAAGTCAATAACATAAATTATAGTAATTATTATTTAGTAACCGGCTAGGACTCGCGTAATATTTACCGGATATTGCTCCGACCAGTTTCGAATTATTTGAAGTTCTTCGTCTGGGAGTCACGATTGTGCACAGCGGCGAGCGCGGGCCTCAGCACGTAACTGGCGTTGAGCAATATCTGACTCGCTGCGGAGCAATATCCGGTAAATATTACGCGAGTCCTAGCCGGTTACTAAACAATAATTATGACAAAACTCGCGAAAGTTTTTTAGCTCTAATTTATAGTAGTTACGTAGTAAAAGATAATGCCTACTCCGAGCTAAGTGCGCCCATCGCAACACTCCCGCGCTCCCCTTGAATAGAGTTTTGAATATTTAAATCAAGCAAAGTAATAAAAAATATGAAATAATAAATTACAGGCACAAGAGACTTTTAATATCAGTTGGCCCTGTTGCTAATTCCGTCGAAAACAAAAAAAAAACTTTCATCTGAAAATGTTTGTTAGGACTTACAGAACTGCAGTCAAGTTTAAGAGGTTGTTAGCATTTTTTCAACCCTGTATAATATCGTTTCCTCTTAAACATCAGAGTATATCGTCTAGCAAGATTTGATAGAATCCTGTGGCCAAGAAACCAGCCTTAAGCTCTTCGAAGCTCAGGGGCCAATCCCCTAGAGGTGCGTTCCCGTAGCAATCCTTGAGAGCCAGTAACCATTCCATTCGTGACCAGCAACCAATAATCGTCCATCACTGAAATATAGCAGCGAAATGTAATACACAGCTGCACATATATTTTGAATATCTCATAGTGCACCATACATAAGCCAGAAAACAAACATTAGGTGTGCCACTTGATAATTATATCACATCTATAAAAAAGGTCCGGCCTAATGTTCAACTTAAAATCATCCATTTGCACAAAAAACACCTGAATCCAATTGAACCCAGGCTCTTTCCATAATATCTAAAATATGAAATTCAAATTCAACGAATTCAACAGATTTTTACATAATGTGAACTCATTTCATATCCTTCCAGCTCTCAGTGGTGAGGGTTCTTTAGAACCGTTCGATGTCCAGACATGTAAGGCTAGCAGAAATGCACTACTTAGTCCTTAGTGGCAAATAATAGAACGACTTTTACTAGTTTTATAAGGTTTTATATTAATTGCTTTTGCAATTATTTGCGTCTGATGGATGTGATAATTATTATTTGTGCGAAAAGTGTGAGATATTTGTGCGAAATGTGAGATATTGTAAAATCTTACATACATCAGATTCGGCTATTATTTATATTTTATGCCTGGTTTATATTTTATGACTGAAAAACACAGTATTAGCGCGTAAAAACTTAGTCAAGAGTCAATATGAAACGTGACGCGACAACGGTGACGTTTGCTATCTTACACGCAGTGTGCCTAATCGCTTTATTTTTTTTTATTTTTCTTTATTTTTTATTTTATCATACGAGAATTACGAGTAGGTAAATTGAGATTTGGGTCTATTGAGTTTTAGATCAGTATCGAAATAGACTTAGGGAGACTTAGGTCTATTAACTTGTAGTTGGAGAGCGAGTTTTTTCTTTATTATTGTGACGGAACAAGCACGAGGCCCACCTGATGTTAAGCAGTATTTTTTGCTTATAAGCAATAAATAACAGACACATTTCATCACAAGTGACGAACTGCACTGCGCCCATCACCTTGAGACATACTTGTTCAGTCTCATTTTGCCTGTAATTTCACTGGCTCTCATGGACTGCTGCCGGAACACACCGTTAGGTGCTTGGCGACAGATTTTTTACTTGAGGGTGGTCGCTAGCCAGGCGGGCATTTGCAAAATGCCCTTCCACCATGCGGTGAAGCTCAAGCTCATGGCGGAATTTGAACCATGGACCTGCTGCGCGGCAGTCCATAGCCAATGCCACTGAGCCATCACTGCTTCTGAGATAGATCGAGTGAGATTTAGGTCCATTGAGTTTAAGTTGAAAGAGACAAAAATAATATTTTTGTCCAGCAACAGGCCGGGATTCACAATTTCAAATATTAGTATATACCGGATTTTTCTCCGACGACCAGTTTCCAATTTATTACAAGATCTTTGTCTGTTCGTCTGAGAGTCACGGGGGCCTCAGTACGTAACTGACGTTAAGACATTTGTGCTGTCAAAGTCAAAATTCTTCCGTGCAAACCGTCACTTCTGTCATTATCACTATCACTGTCATTGTCATTTTGATAGGTATGAGATTGTTGACACACAACATTAGTTCGTGGTAGGTACGTTGTGATAATATATCTTTGCCACATGTTTAAAAGTTTTCTGGTAGGTTCTGATGATCACCGGCGTTTTGGCAATGCATTATAATTTAGCCGTTTGAATGTAATTTAAATATTATAATTTGATTAATGTATACGCTATTTAAGAGACATAATCATGTTAGCTATTTTACTCAATAATATTAGGTTATTTTATTTTTTTCACGTGTTCGCTCGCACATTCGGCGAACACTTGACTAAACGTAACTCGTTAATATTGTGATCTGGTAATATTATCTAGTATTCATTTATAATTTATTATTATTGTATTTATTATCGTTCTTTTTATTTTTATTTAGTTAATCAGTAGTAATCATATTATTTCAAATCTTTAATAGAATTAAAAGTTGTGAAACGAATGTCGCACGGTCTCCGCCATCTTGGCAGTAAGCCTTTATAAACAGAAGGTTCGCTAGCCCGAGCGCCATTCGTTATTTGAACGTCGCACCGACTACATTGTGAAGCCTTGGGCTTGTGGCGTGATTATAGCCTACTGTAAGTACTTTTATTATATAATTACATGTTTAATGTTTATAGGATGTACAATATGGTAATAGAAGTATTGGTAAAATAATGACAACCCTATTATTATGGTCATGTGAAACTAAATTGATATATAATGTTTATCGTAAATTATTATTTAATTATAAAGTATCGATAAATATAATGTTGTTTATATGAATGTTTGGTTTAATTAACATCTCAGAAGTGGGATTGGTTGTAGCCACATTTTTTTTCTCGTTACTTTTTTTTTGTATTGTTTTTCTTTGGTTTCTCCTTTCTCCTCGTTTGTTTTTTTTTATTTTGTTGGTCTCACTAAGGTGAGTTTCTAAATGTTTTATATATTATTATTTTTTTCAAATTAGCACACAATCCATATGATGCAAAGTTTAGTAACGAAGTGCCGTAGGAGACGTTCAAGGAGACATTTGCTTGTGCTTTTGTTTAAATTATTTCAGGTTCACCATGGAACACGTGGTTTCTCCCTATGCTGTCTAGCGGTATGCCAGTCAAGCAGACTACAGCGTGCATCGGAGAACTAGGAGTAAACCACACCGAGGTCAGCGAGACAGTCGTTCGCCCAGCCGCCGGGTATACAGTATACCAAAATGCCGCCCCAGAAGCCGTCAGCCACGCAGTCGTTCGCGAGTGGTTGCACGTGGACGTCGTTCGCGTCACCATCATCCCGAAGCCGATCCAGTCACCATCATCGGGAGTGTAGCCGGCAGCCGTTCACGTGCAGCGCCTTGTGGCCGCCGCTCGCAGCTACGGTCCCGAAGTCGATCCAGCTGCTGTGAGCAGCCACGCAGCGGTCGTCGGTCACCATCGCGACTCCAGTCCAGTGATGTGCAACGTAACCACCACAGCGTGCTACACGACAAGCCGAGCTCCGAGCACCACCGTTTGCACAGGTCGCTGCGTCCTGCGGAGCTGAGCCCCAAGCACCGTTCACGAAGCCCGCTACGCCTTGAAGAGCCGAGCTCCAAGCACCATCCACTCAGCCTGTTGCACTCTTCAAACTCCGGGCCCAACTGAGGATCCACGGGTATGCCTAATGATTTATCCTTGCTAGTCCGCGCTTTGAAATTGCTTACGATTCAAAATAAAAAACAAAATCATTCAACAATACCATTCCTGAATTTGAATCAGCAGGAAAGGAGCAGACAATGACAATGTGGCTACACAAAGTAAATAAGTGTGCAACTATATATAGGCAGGACTGAAAAACAAGTAGTGTACTTTGCACTCCATAAAATAAAAGGTATAGCCAAAAGATGGTATGAAGGCTTGCCATCTCTGCTCTTTTTCTGGAAGGAATGGCAGCCAAAATTTCTTGCGATATATCCTTCCGCTGAGGACTACGGTCCAATACTCAGCAACATGTTAGCTAGACGTATGCGTTTCGGTGACTCTTTAGAAGATTATTTCTATGATAAAATAGCATCAATTAATACTTAGATATAGCATTACTAGTAGGAAGGCTGTTGAGTGTGTTCTGCTTGGTATCGATGACCGTGCCGTTAGATTAGGCGCGGAAGCTACACAATATGAAGATTTCGACATATTATTAACTTACTTGAGAAATTCTAGATATATTTAAACTAATAATAACAGGCAAGACCAACACAGCCAAAACTGCTTCTGACATTCAGCCTCAATCGATACCAACACAACCTCAACCTTTTCGAAGAAAGGTAATACGTTGTTCAATTTAAACTTTTAGTAAATTGTAAAGCTGAGGATTATAATTATTGTTATGTAATGTCTCGATAAAAAACGTGTAGCAGATTTAGCCATGCAGGCGCTATTTATGATCGGTGAAACTTTTACTGTACAACCTTACGTTCTGATACAAAAACATCGTGATCGCCTTGACGTCTTACATAACATACACGGTATTACACATGTTAATAAAATTAAATTGCGTTCTGTAGATATTTTCACTATTTCTGGGTTAACAGTCATCAGTCAATTCTGAGTCTAGATTTGTTAATGATTTGGAGATGTTGCGGGTTATTTGCGAAACAATGGCAACTACAGCTATAACTTGCCTGCAGACATATATCAGCTCAACGAAGTTGGCAAAGGTCACGTAGCAGTTAATGGGTTCAGGGAGCCTTTTTACCTTACATAAATATTACATAGTTGCTCTTGGGAGCGTTACCCTTGAAGACGTTAAAAATGTGCTGTCTGTATCTGCTCCACATCAACGAAATCATCCAATCCCTATAACTGTTTCAGATATGCATTTTGGACAGTTTGACTATAATAGAAACAGATGCCCTAGTATTGCTCAATTGGTACCGTGGTTGTTTTTCCTTAAATGAGTTAAGTCAGTGCAAGTCATCAGAAATTAATATTGGCTGGTAAAATAATGAACCCATTGTGTATAGGCCATATCGTTTGGCTGTGAAAGAAAAGGAAATTGTTAGGGAATGGTTTCTGAACTCTTAGAGAACAAGATAATTAGACCATCTTCTTCTGCTTTTGCAAGTACACCTATAGCGTTGGCCCAAAAAAAAACCCGGCCATTATAGATTATGTATTGAGTACCGCGCACTGAACAAAAATACTATTAAAGAAAATTATCCTATACCTCTTATCAATGCCCTAATAAACGCACTTTCTGGTAATATTTATTTCACTACTCTTGATTTGGCATCTGGTTGTTTATTACCAGAACCCCATTAGGGATAAGCACAAGACTGGTTTTGTAGCGCCTGAAGGTTATTTTGAATTCAATAGGAATTCTTTGGCTTGGCTTATGCACCAGCAACATTTCATAGGATGATACATCAGGTTCTTGGGAATTGTCGTCATAAAGAAACACTTGCATTTTAAGACATATTTTTTATTTTATTTAGACATTTCATATCTTCAGATATATCTATCTGAAGATATGAAATGTTTGGAGTTACTATTTAACTTGCTAAAGAATGCAGGACGTACTCTAAAACTTGGAAAATGTGTATTTTATGCGAAGTCTGTAAATTACCTTGGGTTTTGAATTTTCAAATGAAGGTATCAAACCAGGATCGAAGAAAATAGAGGCTGTGGATAACTTTCTAACCCCATCCAATCAGCACCACGTATGGCATTTCTAGGTTTAACTAGTTTTTTTTATTTCTCTCCGGTTCGTTCAAAGCTTTTCTATTTTAGCTAAACCATTTACACAACTTCTAAGAAAAACGCAGTGTAAGAATAGGTGCAAGATCAACAAGAAGCGTTCCGAAAATTTAAGAATATTTTGATTCCAAAACCTGTTTTTCCATTTACAATCCTAATGCTGACACTAAACTCCATACAGATGCTTGCAAAATAGGCATTGCTGGGATTTTTCCAACAAGTTATGGCTTGTTGCATATTTAAGCCCACAAAACACCCTTGAAGAACAAAACTACTGTTCATACAATTTGGAAACTCTTTCCGTAGTAACATCTATTCAAAAGTTCAGAGTGTACCTGGTAGGAATTCATATCAAAATTATAACTGACTGCAGTCCATCACGAGCCTCTTTTTTTGAGACGTGATTTGCTAGCCCGTGTGGCACGATGGTGGACTATGGTGCAGGAGTTTGACTTTGATATTGAGTATAGAGTATCTATGAACCACGTCGACGCTCTTAGTCGAAACCCACCATAGAATATTACTCGGCATGTTGTACGTAATATTACAGAATCTGATTTGATAGTTACAGTTCAGTACGCTGATTCGAAAATCCAGCGTATTATTGGTATTGTAAATAGTCCAAGCCTTGATTATATCACTGATATTACAAGAAAATTCCACATTAACGAATGGAAGACTGTTCCGAATAACTCCCGATGGAGACAGGTTGGTTGTTCTTAAGGGTATTCGGTGGCAAGTGTTTCAGAAAAAAACATGATTAAGAACATTTTGCTGTTGATAATAACTTACAGAAAATAAAGCTTTTCTACTGGTTTTACAGATGCACCGATTTGAAAAAAAATATAATTTAGCGTCATGCTTAGAATGTGCTTACTCAAAATCATCCGCCGGAAAAATACCAGGTTTCCTACATCCCATCGAAAAGATTAATGAACCATTTGATACAATACATCTATATGTAGATCTATTACGTAGGGCCGTTTGCAGTAAGGGCAATACATATATTCTCGTACTTATTGACGCGTTTATTCGGTTTATACACTTAAAAGCAGTCCGTAATACAAGAAACAGCTCTAGCATTAGTCATGCGTATGTATATGGGAGTTTTCAGAAAATGAGAGATATGATAAATTGCGAATCAATCCTACTCAACACAAAGAAGGGGATTAAGTAAGAGTGGAGTGACAGGTGACAGCCACTGGCAATAGTAGGAAATTTGTTCCCAAATTTTAAGGTCCTTACAAAATTACCAAAATTTTAAACATGATAGGTATCAAATAGAAGATACCCCCAGAAGGCGAAAGTGAAATAAGAAATTCACCACGATTGTTGATGTTGATAAATTGAAACCATAGTTGAATTTCTCTAGACCCCATGATCTTAGCGAAGAAGAATCCGACTAAGTAATAATAACTGTCTCAATAAATGGATTGTTAAACTTATATGGATGCATGTGATTTATTACTAATTATTTATTTCCATTACAGAATAATATAATTTAACAGGACAAAGAGGCCTGATATAATCAAAATGCATACAGAACAATGAGGTCTGTTTAAATATATAATTATATGCATAACAGGACAATGAGGCCTGTAGTCATACAGTTCACAGAACAATGAGGTCTGTGAACATATGGCAATATGCATAACAGGACAATGAGGCCTGTAGTCATACAGTTCACAGAACAATGAGGTCTGTGAACATATGGCAATATTCATAACAGGACAAAGAGGCCTGTATAGTAAATAAGTTATATTTAGAACAATAATTGTAACAAAAACATTATAATATGTGATTACTTGTATTGTGTAAAGTCACACAAAATAATATGGATGGCCGAATCTGTTAGCTATTTTACTCAATAATATTAGGTTATTTTATTTTTTGCACGTGTTCGCTCGCACATTCGGCGAACACTTGACTAAACGTAACTCGTTAATATTGTGATCTGGTAATATTATCTAGTATTCATTTATAATTTATTATTATTGTATTTATTATCGTTCTTTTTATTTTTATTTAGTTAATCAGTAGTAATCATATTATTTCAAATCTTTAATAGAATTAAAAGTTGTGAAACGAATGTCGCACGGTCTCCGCCATCTTGGCAGTAAGCCTTTATAAACAGAAGGTTCGCTAGCCCGAGCGCCATTCGTTATTTGAACGTCGCACCGACTACATTGTGAAGCCTTGGGCTTGTGGCGTGATTATAGCCTACTGTAAGTACTTTTATTATATAATTACATGTTTAATGTTTATAGGATGTACAATATGGTAATAGAAGTATTGGTAAAATAATGACAACCCTATTATTATGGTCATGTGAAACTAAATTGATATATAATGTTTATCGTAAATTATTATTTAATTATAAAGTATCGATAAATATAATGTTGTTTATATGAATGTTTGGTTTAATTAACAATCACGATAATCAAACGTAAAAAAAACATTGCATTGCTATATCAAATGCATATATAATCTATCGTATAGATGTAAATCTATTCACAAGTAACATTGAAAATTTGAAAAGCTAATCATCGTTAACGTGATCCTTGGAATCTAAATCACGTCCACATATACGATTTATATAAAAACATCGTATTTTATACCCCTATGAATCATATCATTCTACTCTTATTTATCTGTTAAGTTTCGTATCACAATCACGATACTCAAACGTTTAAAAATGTCCATCTCGACTTATCTATCCTATCGCATAGATGCACGCGTAAACATTGAAAGCTAAACGCTGATAGCACGATGCTAACAATCTAAACCACTTCCACACAGACATTATCATCTCCATCCATATAAAATCTGTTCAGTGTGCCCTTCAATATGTATCATGTATCATATCATATATTATTTCTGCTGTAATTTCAGTGTCAAAATCACGGTACTCAAACGTTCAAAAGTTTGCATCTCATTGTATAATCTATCGAATAGATGCAAATCTATGCATTCGTAACATTCAAAGCTAATCACTGATAGCGCAATCTTCACAATCTAAACCACGTCCACATAGACGTTGTTATCTCCGTCCTTAAAACAGCTGTCTCAGCGTACCCAGACGTTATCTGCAGTCCTCCCTGCGAGATATACGCGGGCCTATCTCTGGAGAAAAATCGCTGGCCCCGTCTCAGAGTCGCGAGGGGACCATTTCTCACTCCCGCGACTTTACCGCCTCGCAAGGGGATTATTAGACGCGTGTAGACATGCGCAGCTGATTATGACCCTTAATGATCGTCGTATATTCGGGTTATGAACGCGTTTGGTGTCAGCGGTTTTTGATTCTCTGGTGGATATATAAAAACGAGGTTGGAGTTGGTGTATATGTTTTATGGTTGGAGTCAGTTTCATCATACTATATCACATGACCAAAACTGACAAATGTCAGGCTAGGTACCTAGTTTTTTCTTGGTCAGAGTAGATGTTTGCCAGACTAGGGAGTGGTAATGTGTCACAGTCACTGAGTGCTTGAATAAATATGTTCATTTTATCAAAATATGTATAAATATCCTCCTCCTGCGTCTTCGCCCGCGTGTAGTAATTGATTGTACTGCGCCCATTCTGAAAATGCTCTGTAAATCTGAAAAAATAAGCATCCAATACTCAAATACAGGACTGTAGAAATATGCGTACCAACTCTAATATTGTAATTATTGCTTTAAACACCAGTATTTTTTTTATTACTGATGTAATAGCTTTTGCTCACTATATCATGTGATAGTAAGTGATGACTGTAATACATCATTAGGTGGTATTAAAGCGCTCGTAGCGAAGTTTGCTTAGCTGTTCTTAACCGATCAGTAAAGTTAAGCAACGTCCGCCGCAGTCATGAGTTGGATGGGTGACCGCTAGTGACATTACTACTGAGCGCTTCCGTGCTTCGGAGGGCACGTTAAGCCGTCGGTCCTGGTTGTCGCCTTAGGATGACAGTCGGTATAGCATGGTGGTAGGGCATTTTGTGAATGCCCGCCTGGCTAGCTACCACCCTCAAGTAGAAAATCTGTCGCCAAGCACCTAACGGTGTGTTCCGGCAGCTGTCCTTGAAAGCCAGTAATTCTAGGTTAGCCTGAACAACATCTTCGACCACATCATCACTTACCATCAGGTGTCATAGAGGTCAAAGCCCGACCACCATGCTACAATGAATGCCATCCTAAGACAACAACCGGGAGCTATAACTGATCGTGCCTTCTGAAGCACGAAAATGACAGAGGTAATGCCACTAACCGTATCCAAGTTATAAGCACAGCGAACGTTGCTGAACATAGTTTAATCGGTTGCAAAATACCAGGCAACCTCCACTGCAAGCACTTAGCTAAGCAAAAGTAATGTCAGCTAAGCGAAGCAGCACAATAATTAAAACTATGAGTTATGACCAGAATTGATCAATTGGCATGTGTCGGCCCGAGAGACAGATGGCTGCAAAGTCTGCTAGTTGTTTGAATATTTCACTTTGTTGTGATTTTGTAAAATATATGTACGAAGTCTAGTCAAAACTTTTCAAACACTTTCGAAGGTAATTGGCAACAAATATACACACCCACACCTGGCATACTGTTCGCATTGATCTTATATGTGTGATATATCACGCATAGGTACTATATTCTCAATATAAGTGCCATGTGAGAAACTGTTTATGATAATATTAATAACAAGGTCCGTAGCAGTATAAAAAAAACAATTTTTTTTTAAATATTTATAAAACATCAAATTAATATTTTGATAAAACACTTAACATATTTGATAAACGATCGAGAAAGATTTCTCGATCGTGCGCTCGTAGAGTCAAGACCTCCTGAAGATGCTTCATGTAGAAGCGAAACGCGTCGAAAATTCTTCCGGTTTGGCTGCGTGGCGTTTGTGACGTCACGTTAGTTTAGCAGGAAAATTAGGCGGAATTGTCACTAGATATATTTTTATATTATTTAAGTGTTTTATCAAAATATTAATTTGATGTTTTCGTAAAATATTTTAAAAATATTTGTTATTATTAAATATGGATTTCCGCAAAGTAACGCCTGAATCTATTCATTATCCGTAGCTGTATTGTTGTCCAACTTATAGTAGTCGAGGTTCAATGTATTTATTATAATATGTGGTACTAAAGGTTCTACGAGTATGTTCAACGCCTGGAGATACGTTGCTAAAACACACCGTTCCATGTCAAAATTATTATAAAATAATAATATGAGTACCTACTTATTAACAAAATACTACGAACTATACACTACTCAACAGCTACTACAATAAAAGCATTTAGACAACCTATAAGTCATCGTGGACTCACAGGCAGTCCAAATTCTCCAGCCCACTACCAGCTATGGCATCGTACCCAGTATACTGCATTACCCCGTTGAATTACAATGCTTATTCGTTGATCCAAATAGATGACAGCATTTTGGTCATGCGTCGCATCGACTAAGCGCTCTGATAAGTTTTGGAAAATACGAAGAGCTCCCGGTCCCCCAGACCCAACGTCTCTGCAGCAAATGGCTTATAAAATTAGTCTGATGATATTGAAATAAAAACTACAGGCAGAGCCCTAACTAAGCCTCTTCCTCTGCTACGCGATGGACCCAAAACCCGCACAGTGAAATTATGGAATGCATAGTATTTTGTCTTTGTTTTTAGCAAGATATTGCTGAATGGAGATCGACAGCAGACTGAAATTCCGGCAGCTTTTGTCGCCTTAGTTGAATCCCTCTATCACCAATTATCAATAGAAAATACAGTGGTTTGTGGATGCCTACGAGTATTTCATTGTTATGGTCTTACCAATTCAAAATTTTCAGCCAATGGTCGTGAAGCGTTATTGGGAATTTCTACATGTACAATACAGTCTGATTTACTGCACTGTGATACCGCATTCCGTAGATGACAATAAGATGATATATAAAATATAGTGCAATAAAACACAAGCAAAATTTGTTTGACATTGTTTCCTACTCTTTCGTATACATACAAGTGCGGAAGTAACACACATTCTGAAATATCAAGTTATATTTATCATAAAAATCCTTCAAAAGGAGCGCAAAAGAATGCCCTTATTGTCTTCCTCCGCTGAGACAAGCAAAAATCTAACATTCAAATAGAGTTATTTCCATCTCACACTAAGTGGGCTCCTTTCACGCTAGTTGACTACAGTTAGAAGCTTGTACGTAACACATTTCAAACTTTTACTGAGGCGCTCCAGTAACAGGTGCATGTAGGCCGTCTCAGATTACCCATCAACTCTTATATTTTATGTACGTATTCGTAAGTTGATGCTAACGTTAGTAACATACGCTGCAATGTTTGTGTATAAGATTAATGAGGCACTCAAACAAGTTGATGAAATATTGAAACTTTAAAATGCAACTCAAGAGTTTTATATTTTAGAATTTAGTAGGCAAGGTGGTGCCCTAACTGTCGCATTCTGCATAATATTCGATCATGCGACACGTGATCACAAATCTGGCACTCATTAGGCTCCACGGATAGGCATTACAATCCAACGAGGCAATGCTGCCAACTGGTAATCAGCTGGAGTATTTGCACTACCTACCTGTACCTGGCTTCTCTGCTGCTTTCGTGTAGAAGCTGTAGTGTCATAATTAGTTTGTAGTATTTTGTATATAAACATGTCTGTATGTCAGGCAGTAGTCATGTCTCGGGTTTTTTTACTCGTAAACGGAATAAGTTACGAATCTTACTTGAAGAGCGCAATTTTAAAAACAAAAATGAAACTACTTATTGGTAAGGGCAATATATGAACGGATAGCTGAAAAAAAAAACTGCAGCTAATTAAGAACAAATAAATATAAAGATTTTGGAGGGACATCGAAGTTGTAATACTAGGTAAAAATGTAATAACAAGACATTACAAGAATTTTCTAAACCTGATATATCAACTAACCTATAGGTTAGCCTTTTGAACACGATCTCACCTATTCGTAAGTGACTACGCGGTCTAGATGTAGATCAGGTTCTCCCAAAATGTGAATTGGCTCGCAAAGAGAGATTAGTATCTATCTGTCTATTTATTGTAGTGAATATACCGTAAGGTTACGGCGACAGATTTTTACTTGAGCTCGGTAGCTAGCCATACAGGGTAGAGTTCACGGAGCGCTTATACAAACGTAGTTTTGTCATATTTTAATTACGAAGTGTTCAAACTCAGTGAAACTTTGCATGCATATTCTTAAGCATAATAATATAATTTTACCAGATTTTCGTAAAATTAAGTATTTTCATAAATAATTCGAAAAATCGTTTTGTATGGGAATTGTTATTTTGACATTTAGGGATATAATAAATAGTAAATCGAAAAACTGGCAAATCGGAAGCATAGATATTAGGCTAAGCAATATACAAACCAAATTTCAATGAACACTTGGTACTTAAAATATGACGAAACTACGTTTATATGGAAAGCGCTGCGTGCACTCTACTCTTTAAGGGTGCATGGTGAAACTTTGCATTTTTGTCCTTGAGCCTAATATCTATGCTTCTGGCTTGCCAGGTTTTCCTAAAATTATATATTTTCAAAAATAATTGGAAAAGTCGTTCCGTATGGGAATTGTAGTTTTGATCTTAAGGATAAAATAAATAATACAATGAAAAACTGGCAAACCAGAAGCATAGATATTAGGCTAAGCAATATGCGTGCAAAATTTCACCGTGTTTGAACACGTAATAATTAAAATATGACGAAACTACGTTTTTACGGAAATCGCTCCGTGAACTCTCCTCTTAACTCAGAATATCTCGTCACAAAAACTGTAGTACCTACTGAGTAAATTGAGTATCATCTACACAAAACTCTTACATGAATTGTATACACCTGCACAATTAATGCCAAAAAATATTTTAAAAATACAACTTTTTTTTTTATTCGAAATTGGTTCGTGTTTGACCACACCCTGCCTGATGTTAAGCATTGATGTGGTCTAGGATGGAGCACGCTTACCTAGAAGAAACCTATTTACTCTAGATTTGAAGACACCCATATTGTACTCTTTCTATAACCTAACTTTTCTATTTAAACTTTTTCAATTCTTACACTAAGTGGTCGATCTGGCCGTGGTGACTTTTGGCATAAAATATATCATTCCCTTGAAGCCGTTTTCAGACAAAGTTTTTAATATGTTATATACTTAACGAATAAATAAGCATTTAACAAATATAATTGATGCCAACCGTTAGTGGGGTTATTTTGTTAATTTAGATTAATGTCTAAGCAGAAGCAGGCATGCATGGTGCATGGTGCTAGGCCATTTTGATAATGCCCGCCTGGCTAGCTACCACCCTCAAGTAGAAAATCTGTCGCCAAGCACCTAACGGTGTGTTCCGGCAGCTGTCTTTGAGAGCCAGTAATTCGAGGTTTGCCTGAACAACATCTTCGACCACATCATCAGTTACCATTAGGTAAGATAGTGTTAAGAAAAGGCTAACCTATCGAGCATAAAAAAAGTCTTTAGAATGAGACTGTACCAAGACTTTTTTTTTGTTGACACCAAACATACGGAGCCAAATAGATGAAAACGCACTGAATGAGTAGCATTGGACGCGTAAAACGCCTTTATTAACTAACATGCAAACCAAGGATACTGATACTTCACAGTGTATAATATTTCACGCGGTCGTCTAAACTCATCTAAATCATCTAATTACCTGCTTAAAGAAACCCTAAAGTTCCTGAAGAATTTATCTGTATAAAAGTCATCAAAGTAAAATTATGCATTATGAAAAAATATCATTAGTCTCGCCACAGACTCAAACAGCTGTTGAATGCATTTTGTTTGAGTAGTTCATTACGCTTAACATCACTAGTACTACTTTATACTAAACATGGTCCAAAGCATAGACCTAAGATCCATAGACGCATTCCTGACATACCTAATATAAAAGTATAAACCTAATATAAAAGTATAACATATATATTATATACCTTAATTTTTTGTATTATTTGATTGTAACTAGCATTTTTTCACATACTAATTTTAATACTTATGTAATTTATTACTTAATCACAATTACCTTAATACGGAAGAGCGAGACCCTCTAACACAGGTATGTCAATACTTAAAAGAGTCTCAAATATATAAAATGTAAACAAGATTAAGTTTACCGAAATAAATATTTTGTATTTGTATTAATACTGATATGGTCACTTGAGATGAAAACTATAATACCAGATTTTTTTTATTGCCTGAGAGTAGATTCAAATAATTTTAATGCGCTTTTATGAACCTACACTACAAACTATATACAATACAACAGCTACTATAATGAAAGTATGGACGTAAACTACAGGCAATTGCAAGCCCACAGTCAGTCCCTATGCTTCAGCATACTATTAGTTAACGCTGTGCTCAGCAAGCGGAATTAATTGAAATGCTTATTCCTTGAGCCAAATAAGTGCCTACATTTCTGTCACGCGTAACATTGACCAAGCGATCTGATAAGTTTGTTAAATAAAATTATTTCTCGGTCGCTACGGATCATGTCTCTACACCAATCAGCTCAAATAAGTAACCGCTGCAGAGATAAGCATACTCGCACTGCTTGAGTCACTCTATCGTAGTAGTCGCAATGCCATGCCTAGTAGGCGCTGCTTTCAACGCCCGTAGCGACCTACATATTAGTGTAGGTCGCTACGGTTGTTACTATGTTCCGGGCGTTAAGCTGTTCTAACTTTTAAGGAACCAAAATGAGGAATTTTATTATCATCATGCATTAAACCATTCGCTTCACGAATAGCTGCTACGGTGATGCTGGTAAAAACCCTGATGATTGTTTAAGACTGCCGTGGCGGGAAATTCGACCAGCACTTCGAGGGCAAGAGAGGACATAGTGACTGAGTTGATCGACAACAGTACCACACTTACAGTGATGGGCAACATAACACTTTGCACACAAGCTTAAGCCAATAAAAAAATGAAAAGCGAATAGATATCTACGAGTATGTGTGTAGCAGTATTGAAAGAAGGAATGGTCTGTAACCAAAGAGCCGATTTCAACACAGAAACAGCGATAATATGAGCCAGATCCGCAACGCTTGGATACGTATCTAAAAGATCTTTCCGTTCTAGTTTGCAGAAAGGCAACCCCACTGTCTCTGAGAGAACACAATCTTAGGGAAACAGTATTTGGATAAGCTAATCCACTTGTATTTTTGGCATCGGCCGTATATGCTAGATTACAACAGCCTAACGATGTAGCATTTTTTTCTTTAATATGTATAGATGATAACTATCTGGTAATGCCCCACTAGAGGTTTTGCCCATTCCTGTGCCTCCCAACCTCTGAGAGTGGATGCAAACATAGCCTATCATACATCTCCAATTTAACCGACACAAACATATATTTTACTTTAGGCCGGTTTTTCATTCATCAGGCAGTTACTATTCCTACGTATAAATTTACACACAGCCAATATTAGAGTCTCGTTGTTAGTTTAGTAGAAAAATTAGTATGTTTTTATTTTAATCGGATAACATTTTAACAGTCTGATACTTTTAATCTGGTGTTCGAAAAACGAGGCCTAAGTTATCTAAGCCTAAAATAAACTTGCTGTTTTTCCACAGCTAACAGTTAAGGAACAAAAAGGCAAATCTTTTAATAGTAAAAGCTGGACTTTAATTTTAAATAATCTGTACTGTATCAGCCTAAAGTCCATTGCTGAACACAGCCTCCCCCAATATTGGGGGTTTGTCCATGTCACCCTTACTCGCCTCTTACGAACCTACGGGTCGAGATGGGGGAGTGATTTTGGCCCGGCACCCCACGGGATTGAATAATCTACTTGAGGCAAATCTAAACTTTAGAATTTTTTCGACGAAGGGTGACAAAAATTCGTCAAGAATTGATGAACCCAAAAAAAGCGAACAATTTTTGACCAATTTTAGGCAATTGAATTTTTCAACAAAAAGCTCATGAAAAGGACCATTGACTTAAAAATTAAACAAGCAAAATAAATATATTCAGTTTAATATTAAATTGACTTCAAAGGCATTAAACTGTACGCAATTCTAGTACGTATATGTTACCGCGAAAGGTCTACCTATCTATGTAGGTCCAGAATTCCCTTTGTGATTTGAGCTATCATCCCACCGACCGCAGGTTAGGTCAACCATCTAATATTCACGTTGGTAATGAATTTAACTGAAACCAAAACGAACTTTATTGTATATACCAAGTCAGTTGTTAAAACAAATCTATTAGTGATAAAAATGTTAATTTTACAGTACTGTATCAGCCGGATTATCCACTTCTGAACACAGTCTCCCCCATTATGGGGAAGTTTGCCATAATCCCCGTGCTTGGCAGGCAGCTTGGGGATCGCAATGTGAGATATCAGTTCCTCAGAAAGCGGTGCTGCCCACCTTCTGGTATGTTACCCTTAGTTGCCTCTTACAACACCCACGGGTAGGGATGACGGGGCGACATTCTAGCCTGGCACCCCACGGGCAATCGCCCCGTCATATATTTATGTGTATTTCATACTTTACATATATTTATGTGTATTTCATTGGTATTGGTGTATATTAACGAACATACACACACACTTTTACTTTAGTGATAATAGTAGAATGAAGAAACAATTGATTTTTAGTTGTTTGAACAAAGTACTAATTAATTAAAGCCCTTTAAATTTCAGTGTTTCTCTACTATATTATGCATGTTTTATACATATAAACCTTCCTCTTGAATCACTATTTGTATTAAAAAACCATATCAATATGTATTACGTGGTTTTTGAGATCTAAGCCTATGTATATAGGGACAAACAGCGGGAAGCGACTTTGTTTTTTGTAGTGCTATGTAGTGATTTCTAATATGCCGCTTCCATCTGGCACACGATAGCCACGAACTGGTACACAAAACATTTTCGCATTATAAAATTAAAATGTTTAAAACAAGCATAAGTTTTAATTTAAAATGGTCCTGCAATATTTTAAGCATCAACGCTGCAAAACCTTTTTGTTTTAATTAAATTTTCAATACCACGTCGAAATTTGTCTAAAATCGCTAAACCTGCTAAGTCGGAACGGGTTTATATCGAATACGGAAAGCAGAAAATGTTTTGATTAAAATTTCATCAAACTTCATCCCTTCATATTTTCTGTACAGATAAAGGCCACCAAAAATCACAAACCTCAAAAAAATTATACCTTACGTTGTTGTTGTACAACAAACAAACCAATTTTAATAACTCGAAGGCTACGCGCGTCCATTGGGCTTTTAAATATTATTATGGGTTTGACAGTATAAAGAAATTTTTGAAGTAATCGTTAACAATGCCAGCGTTTTATTACAATAAAAAGTGTTTCCACTATCGTCATGACCGCGAATAAGTGAAACATATTTTTAAACAATTTCCGAAAAAGAAGATTTTCAATTTGACTGTTTTTATTTTGTTGTACATTTGTTAAAGCTGAAATGCGCGTGGCGCTTTCCGCACAAACGAAGTTTCGTCATATTTTAAATACTAAGTGTTCAAACCTGGTGAAGCTTTGCATGTATGTCCTTGAGCCTATATCTATGTTTCTGGTTTGCCAGATTTTCATACAAACATCTTTTTATAAGGAAATTGTTATTATAACATTTAGGGTTAAAATAAATACTAAATCGAAATACTAGCAACCCAGAAGCATATATGCTCAGCAATATACATAGAGAAAATAATCTTGTAAGAATTACTAAAACGATTTAAAAAATATATATAAGGGAACTGACTGCTAACATTACAAAATTACAAATCATACATACATACATAACATCATGCCTCTTTTCCTTAGGGGTAGGCAGAGACCACAAATTTCCACTTGCTACGATCCTTACATATCTCTTTCGCTTCATCTACACTCATCAACCCTTTCATACATAAGCGTCGGATTAGGGTACTCCTGACCTGGCTTTTTTCAGAACGTCTTCAATTTGATTTTGGAACGTTCGCCTAGGTCTTCCCCTTCCAACACATCCGTTCAATTGTCCCGTGAATATCTTAATCTGTCTCATTTCATTCATTCTTTCTAGATGTACAAACCATCTTAACATACATTTCTCGATTTTTGTCACTACATCCTCATTTACACCACATCCCTTGTCACACTATTCCTTATACTGTCACTCCGTTTTACTCCAATCATGCTTCTTAATGCTCTTATCTCCACTGCATTTGTTTTACTTAAATGTTTTTCTGCCATAGCCAACTTTCACTACCATATATTAGTGTCGGAACCAACACTTACAAATCATACAATACAAAATTTCAACACTTAAAAGTATGAATTAACCTAAGACAAACAATGATATTGTGAGGTCAGTGTTTTGTATCAGCATGGTACCGACTTCAACAAGTTATTTCATACATTTTCAGGTTCGGTTACGGTTTATTTACAATACATTTTGCCTAAAGCGCTTGAAGATATCCTGAGCATAGAAATGAAACGTGTCGATTTTTTTTCCTTTTTTACATCATGTTTCTGACATCATGTTGGAGTACCAAAATTGGAAGTTCTAGCGGGATTCTCACATTGTATTTCATATTTTTTTAATTGTTACGCCTGTTGTGTATCCGTATCACAGGCAGCCGGATCATCTACTGCTGAATACAGCCTCCCCCGTTAAGTAGGGCTAGCCATTATCCCCAAGCTTGTCGTCTAAAGGATCACTCTTGGGGATCGCAGTGTAAGATATCAGCTCCTCAGAAGGCGCTACTGCTGACCAAAATTGGAAGTTCTAGCGGGCAGCGCCTTCCAATAATGCATTTTTTTTCTGAATAATATGTTACTTACTTTACTGTATCCGGATCACAGGCAGCCGTATCGTCCACTGCTGAATACGGCCTCCCCCGTTAAGTGGGGTTAGCTTTTGTCCCTACGCTTGGCAGGCGTCTAAAGGATCACCCCTGGGGATCGCAGTGTAAGATAGCAGCTTCTCAGAAGGTGCTACTGCATTAACCCTTGAAATTGTTAATTGTCTGAGTTGAATTATGGTACATAATTTCCCAATACACAGAAACTAGATGTCTACTGGCTCTCAAATAAGAGATCTCTAGTGCGTTTGAATACCTTATTGTTTACAAAAATTATATCTAAACTTCTAGTAAGTGTTATCAGCCATAAAATAAAACTCTATAAATAACTCTTTGATGTTCGATTTGGCAAATCGTAGGCAAACTATTACTTTGAACACAATTTATTATAACACATACTCGTATAGATCAAAACAATATATTCTTATGCATATGCATTTCCGAAAGGGTAGAGGTGTGTTATCTTTCATGTTTCGCCACACGTTTTTGGGCCCATTTAATAAGAGATGAGGCTATTGCCCTATACCGGACACAGTCCCAGCCTGCTGCTTGCTACTGATATATAGCGCAATAATAATATACTCTTTCTTTACACGAGATATTTTAAGCGATCGTAAAAAAACATTTGTCTTTTTGTTTTAAGGAAAATCACTAGCGAGATAAAAAAGCAAAATTGTCAATTTCTTAACGCTTAGACTCAAATGCCAATTCTGAAACTGTGACAAATGCTATAGACAAAAGCAAACAGACAGTATTATTTATAAAAAATAAGGAATATAGATTTCATAAAAATTTAAGCACCGTGCTACGGCGTAGCAATTTAGTAAACCACAGTGAGCATCAAAACGAACAAAGAGTTTTCTTTAAATCGTTCTAGAGATTAAATACCCGTTACATATAAATACTAATGACATTATTTATTCCCACTACTGGTGCATTGAGTTATTCTTATCAGGCTGGATAGCGTTCTAAATCATATCACAGTTTTATTCAGTTCAGAAGCAAAGGATACAGGAAAAACAAAACAGAAAATCTTTTGCAGCCGTCACAGAGAAGAATGCCTGCCTTTGTAGCGAACCACGACGAGTTGTGCCATTTCAATTAGAAAATTTCCTATTTATTCCTGAAAATATGAAATTCTTTGCTCACAATCGAAACGGGATGAGTTAACCGACAGGAGCCGAGAGAGACCGAGGGTGTACGAAATCCTCACCTTTGGAAAACATCGTCCAATGCCGAATCAGTGCTTGTTCGCAGTTTGACGCGAATGGTTGTGCGGTCATACGACCGATCGAGGCGCGGGAATCGAACCCTAAATAAAATAATCGACTATTAATTTGTGTTGTGACGTAAATACAATTCAACTTGTTGATCTTGGATGCTTCAATTGAGCAGTCTTACTAAATGAGATGTGTTTAAATTTTTAGAAGGATTTTATTTTGAATATTTGGAAAAAAAAATTTATATAATCGAATATTGGACTTCGATTAGGTTTAGAATGGTATGTACATATTTTTAAATCATTCATTAGTCTAATAAACCCAAGTAAATTTATTTTCTCTCTAGTTCTTAAATATCCTAACCGTGAATGCATGTTTTTAATTTATGACAGTTTTACTATTTCTATTAAAATATATGGTTATATTCACAAATAAAATAAATTTCATATCGGGCTTATCTGTTGCCCACTATTCTGATATTTTTATAATCAAAATAAAATGAAGCAACTGTTGAAAGGAGGCATTGCCTAGACATTTAACGAAGACTCATGTGATTCAGGGTATTTTTAAACTAATTAGTACTGAAAAAAAAATCGCTGTTTTATCAAAATTAATTAACTCATGTGATATATCACAGAAAATATACCCTACGCTTTTCTCAAAATAGTTTTCCATGAATAGAACTTAGTACAGCTAAATACATTATCATATAGATCACAACGGTAAATTATATTTAAACTACGCCATAATAGTGAGATGTTTGTAAAAAAATCATTGTACTACGCTTATTTTGAATTAAAAAAAATACGTACAAATTTAAATCAAAATGTTAAAACAAGACACTAATCCACTGTAATAATAGAAAACAATTATATAGTCATTTCCTTCAAATATCCTTAAAATATATCCATTCACTTTGATTTCGTAATTTTCCGCCTTACTTGAGAGGTTTTATTTTAATTTAATTTCCTTATACTTAAAGCTTTTTTCTGAAGGTATTGTAAGTCCACGTTCAAATTCTTTAAGTGTCATCCAAGACTAGTATCATAATGTTTATTGTATGTATGCGTATTTATACAAAAAGTACTTTCAAAACGTGACCGTTGATAAATAATAGTAATAATTATTTAATTGAATAAAAATTACTCTGCACAAATAATGTCAAATTACCTTTGAGGGAGTACCATTATAGATTCATATCATCAGGTCTAGGTTACTATACTATGTTTTAAAATACAATATGTACTGACATATATGTCCTTACACAATGTCAGTGTGTATATTATAATGTCATACGGAATATGTCATTTTGGAATGTAACTAGTAGATTTATGAATATTATGTCGTGTGTATGTTTCGTTTAACAATACTATTATGTCAATTATTATTAAAATACCGGCCGTCTTAAATATCAAGTGACTGTGTATTAGAGTATTTGTCTTTTTGAGTGTTTATTCTATAACAACTTGAGACTTTCAATACAAATATTACACTTCATCTGCGAGTGATTGGTCGGCTTGTACAGACCGTATATATATAATATTACGGCCCCTTCAATTGAATAAGATCGGTTTTTAACCTTCACATAAGATATCTTAAATGTTGACTTAGGATTTTTTTGTGTTTTTTTTAGCAGCATAGTAGTGACCTATTGCTAACTAGGCATAAGGCAGGTCCCTGCCAACGTGAACACTCAATGAAAGTTGGCGTCAGGCGAATATCAAGCGCCGCTGGTTATAAAACAAACTTTTAAGAATACAGTAATTAAACAACTTTAAACGGTTTAAATCACGTATATTTATCATTATTTTTGTCCCGACGTTTCAATAATGATAAATATACGCGATTTAAATCGTTTAAAGTTGTTTAATTACCATGTGTAATAATCGTGAAAACCTAAGACAACATTCTTTTAAGAATATGTTGTAGTGATATTTTTATTTTTTATACTGCTGCTTAGAATGAATTTTTCAAATACTTAATACGCGAATGCATACAATTATACATACTACACACAGTGTCTGTAGGTCTAGAATTGCAAATTTAAAAAAAAAAAGATGCCCTACCCAAGAACACAAAAAAGTCTCTAATAACTTAGATTAATACAAATCATAATCATTTCAAATTATAAAAAATCTTAGGTATAATTGGGCATATTGTATGAACACGGCTATATAAAATTTTCAGTACAATAGTGCCGCTAAGCAAATGCATAACGGTGTGTTCGGGTAGCTGAGAGAAAGCCAGTCGCTATTTTAGGTATGGCCTTATCAACACCTTTGACTACATAATCAATTAACAACAGGTAAGATAATGGTCAAAGATTAACCAATTAGCAATAATCGAAAAAAAAATGCATAAACATCCATGCATTGCCGGATGGCGCATAAGAGCTAAATTATTAAAATGCTCCTTTGGAAGATCACAGAGAACATTAAATAAATAGCATTGTGTGCGATTCCACGTATCTGTTTTATATAGACGAGCTTCGTATCGCTGTAAGATACGAGATGAAATGATATTCAACGATGATGGTAATATGGTTTACGTTATTGTCATTGCTGAATATATTTTTCGTTTTTTTCTTATATATGCGTTTTGTAATGTGATTCAGTATAAATGATCTACCAGTGAATTCAAAATATATCTGAATTCACGTAACTAATAAGGTCAAACGTCTCAAACTAATGTGACGACTAGAAATTTTTAGGTACCTTTTTCACAGTGACGGTCAGATGCGATAAATATCCGGTTTTGAATCAAATCTATAATAAAACCGGATATTTACCTTGAATGTAAGGTACAATAAAACCGGATATTTACCTTGAATGTAAGGTACAATAAAACCGGATATTTACCTTGAATGTAAGGTACAATAAAACCGGATATTTACCTTGTTTAAACATGTAAGTGAGAAAGTCGTTACTTGTGGAGTGCTGGGCTACAATGCATCTCCCCCCAAATGTAAGTGACACAAGTGAATCATGTGAGCAGTATTAATCAATGCCAAGTTTTTTTTAAAACTAAACTGACTCATAACACTCAAAATATTGTGATTGAAACAACCCTTTAAAATAATTGCACAATACCACAACAAAACAGATTTATATGTACACTGAATTTACTTGCTAATGAATACTCTGCTTGATTACTTCTATCAAACTGGCAATTACTGTTAGTGGCTTTCAGGTTTCCATTTAACTAACATCGTAATTATTAATGACAAACACTTACAACAATCTAGGTTTATTTTGGTATTTCAGATATCAACGGTACAATGTACACTTCATTAAGATTTCAGGGACTGTAATCTTTACTTGTGTAGTCAATGTAAACGAATGTATGTAATGAATTTCTAATGCCATAGTACAAGTCATAGTGATTTATAGTGACTGTCTTTGACTATATTATACGGGCCCATAAGTTCATTTTTGGCGCAAACTTTAATGTACTAAACATTTATATCTGAAGCCCTGGTAGCGCAGTTTACTTAGCCATTCGTAACCGATCAACTAAATTAAGCAACGTCCTCTGCGGTTATGAGTTGGATGGGTGACCGCTAGTGACTTTACTACTGAGCATTTCTGTGCTTCGGCAGGAACGTTAAGCCGTCGGTCCTGGTTGTCATTTTGCAAGTGCCTGCCTAGCTAGGGTAGTAACTCAATTATAAAATCAAACGCCAAGCACCTGACGGTGTGTTAGTTGTCCTTGAGAACTAATCTAGGTTAGCCTGAACAATATATTCGATTACATCGCAAATAAACATTAGTGTAATAGTAGACAAAGGGCTAGCCTTTGCTATAGAAAAATGTACTTCTACATAATTAAACCATAGTAATAAAACAAGTTTAAGTAACTTATATAAATCATTATTTGATACACATTACTCGTTTAAAGTCGTTTAATTACTTTGTGATATAATCACGAAAACCTAAGACATCACAATTAAGTCATACAAATAAATATGTAAACAATATTTTAGTAATCTGCCAAATGAGCTGTAGGCCACTACCTAGCCGTATAGTGTGTTCAAAAAACGTCAAAATCGGAATAATGCTCATAAATAGTATGAATATTTACGATTTAATACAATAAAATGCATGTAGATTGTACGATAATATATAAATCCTACGAAATTACTATGTCGCAAAAGATAAAATGTAATGTGATGTTTTTTAAAGCCACGCCTAATATTTAGTAGCAAATTAGTATTTTTACTAAGCATAATAAAGAAGCAATAAAAAGTAATTAACTCATTGCCCGCAGCCATCGATAAATTCAATTGCCCGCTTTATAAAACCATTTGATAAGCCGTTTCGAGACACATACAAAAAATATCGCCCGCCCCAACCCTCTTGAGGTAGGAGACAAAATAATAAGTTTTCTTTAAGCTGCGGAAAAACGATATTGGCTCAGAACCAAGGCGGGCTTCGCTGGATGCTTGTGTTTAAAATACGATATTTCATGAACTATTTCTTCATGATGTTTGTGGGAAAATAATATTGTAAACAGTCCTCAGTTTCTTGAATGTTTCGTTCTACTACATGTATATTTTTTTCGTATGAATATTGGCGTTTGTATTAAAGCTGAAATAATAATTTCAATAGAAACAAAAGGGGTAAATAAAATTTTATTAGGCATTTATGTCGGAAAATAATCTGCAATAGAGGTTTATTGACGATTAAGTACTTTTGCGCTTCGAAGGTTATTTTGGGTTGTTGATCCAAAATTGAATTCTTTTTTTTATGCTTGATATGTTAACCTTTGACCACTATCTCACCTGATGGTAAGTGATGATGTGGTCGAAAATGTTGTTCAGGCTAACCTAGAATTACTGGCTCTCAAGGACAGCTGCCGGGACACAGCGTTAGGTGCTTGCCGACAGATTATTAGACAGATCTTTTCAAAATGCAACAATTTTAAGCTTAGTCGAAATCATTAAAACTTTTCAATACCTTATGGTATAATAGCTTAAGACGTAAAGTTATTAAAAGCTTAAGAGACATAGCGCAAATAAATCTTCTTGGCCTTATTTTTTTCAGAAATGACAAAACACGTATAAAATGATAAACGGGTAATTAAACCACATTTATAAATTAAATCACATTTAAAAATAACGTTAATAAAAGACCTCAAACGAAGAAAATGCGATGTACAGTAATGTCTGAACAAATCTGTTTGTGGGAAATGTAGCGTAGAACAAAATGAAACTAGAACGTGTTTGTCAAAAAGCTATGTACATATCCAAACATTTTAAAATAAAATAAAAGTTGCGCTTTTTTCAAGACCTGCCCGTACCTCGTTGAACCTGCTTGCATATGTATGTACCTGACACACAGTAAAAGCAGTATGGCTAATGCTTAAATATTTTGTGAATTAAATTCAAATCAAACGATCGAACAGATGAGTATGTGTATTTGGGCTTTCTTTACGTGCACAAGGTGCGTTATATGCAATATATTTATATACACTACATACAATATAATTATTTTATATATTTTCAGCAGCTTTGTTTTTATATTTTATACTAGGAATAAACTAAATTAAATGTTTACACTATAGTTATGTTTTTTATACTATATTTTATCATAAAGAATACATTTTATAATTATCGTTCAGCCAAAAGCAGCGGCGAATTGGTGCTGGATAACACTTATAATATCTTTTATAGCAATAGGTTTACCATTTTTTTAAACTTAAAATATCGTGACACTTGTGTTCCCTGAAAAATAGGCACAGGAGTCTTAATAGTCTTATCATATCTCATAATTATTGATTAATCATAATATAAATAAATATTAAGTCACAAAAGTATTCCATTTTTGTATATTAAACAAAATCAACCAGAGGCTGCTGAAAAAGTGGGAAAATATTCAGTGAAAACAGATTTCAAAAATATTTGAGTAGTTGTCGTTTAATCCTGCTAGCGATGTGTAAACTTTAAAATAGCGCAATAACCCCTACTGGTACAGTAAGTAACGCTTATTTCGCTAACGTGTACCATCCCTTGATAGCAGTATTCCGAACGTGTTTCATTCAAACCGATCGATGTTTTATTCGCACCCACATTTCTTTTTATCTCAAAGCGAGTGGTTTCTATCAACGGAAACTGTTTACTAGAAATATAAAAGCAACACGTCTAACTGTGTAAGTTGTTCTGTAATCACGCTGTTTATAATATGACTGTAATAAATTTCTTAGGTTTTCGTAACGACATAGTTTTTGCTCCAAAAGTTTTTTTTTTATTGTTATTGTGACGGAAAATGCCCGAGGCCCACCTGATTTTAAGTGGACTAACCTCTGCCTATAACAGATGCATTTCGTCAACACGAGTTGCACTGTGCCCGTTACTTTGAGACATAGTTGTTAAGTCTCTTGTGCCTGTAATTTCACTGGCTCTCAAGGACTACTGCGGAACACACCGTCAGGTGCTTGCCGACAGATTTTCTACTTGAGGGTGGTAGCTAACCAGGCGGGCAATCGCAAATTGCCTTGCCACCATGCAAAAAATGTTAATATAGAAATGGTAATGTAGCAATTAGTTACGCAATAAAATGTAAATGTGATATTCAACTTTTTAAATTTACAAATATTAAACAACAGGTTTTTGATTAGCTCGTAAACTAAATTTATCCATGCATAGCTAAAGATACGAATAAGAGACGCATCATATATAATATTATCTATGATGCGCGTGAATTACTTAAGTTTACGAGTGAAAAGAAACTCCTGATTCTTCTCGATTATCTTACTTTATTTCACAACTATTACGACTTATATCGATATATTACTTTTCACAACCATATCTCTAACAGACTATACAATAATTCCTACACGTCCGAAGCCGACGAGTCGTCTACCCAGAATGCCTCGGCATCGCTCGGTACCACCCTTTCCCCAGTAACTCAGTGGTGGGGCGAGTACGGAATGGGAGGGGAGCACGATACCTGTGTTGCCACTTTATTAAAATCTGTGGGAGTTTTTAAATCATGACATTCGGCCATCCGGCATCGTGCTGCCCCCTGGCGCACGTACCTGCTTACATACTGTTTACAATTTTGCATTTTACACTATTACAACTTACACTATTATCAATTAAACTAGCTTCATTTGATTATTTCATTTGAACTTGGTTATATAATGGATTGATAATCATATATCTCAGTAGTTTCAACGTAGCTACGTATAGGTATTAATTTTTAAAGTATACTTATCAATTTGTTAAATATTCATTGCAAAACTAATTAAATTTTACTGATGTTAGTTGAAGTTTTAAATCATGACATTCGGTGATTACAACTTTATATATATTTTGACTATAGGTATGCATATAATTCCTTATTAAATAACACTAAGAATACTTAACACTAAAAAAATAGTTATTTTATTACCATTTGTGTATAATAATAGATTATGTAAGTAAGTTGATTGTTCAATATATACAATTTATAAGTAGTTCATTTACATTTCACTTATGGGGCTATACTTACTATACTTCTAAATTTAATAATACAATATAAAATGAACAATAGTCATATATAAAACGGGACCCGTGATGACTTATCATTGTTTAATGCGTCAACATAGCGCATGTTTAACTTTAACCCAGCTCCATATTAAATCTCTAAGTAGAGTTTGAATTTGTATACAGCACCTAGCTATTCTTGGAATAGGGTCCCGTGTGGTCAATGTGGTTCGGAGCGTAGTGGCTCTAACTTGCAAGAGTCGATGTCATGCCCGACTCTTGCATATCTTTATATCTTGCATGTAACCAATGGCTTTGGGCATTTGAATAACGAGTGTCCCCTATTATGACAGTTATAACAAAGAACGGAACTGTTAGGTGAATTTGAATATGATCCAGCACTATCAAGTGTATTTAATTTATAGGCGCATTCACGTATTTTGTTATATTTTTGTGAACAAATAAAGTAAAGTAGATCCTCAGGCTCTGGACAACAGCTACAGAGTAAACAATATATAGAAAACAACAAAAATAAATGTAAAGCAGTATGAACATAATTAATGACAAAATTGGTGACATAAAAATAAAAAAAGAGATTGAACGCAAAGAATATGATAATAAAATGTATACTTATCCTGTTGACATTAACGAAATATTTAATTATTTTTATATAAATTTGACTAATCACAACTTTGTATTTAAAACAGACAAGATTAATGAAACTATGAAAACTAAAATATATGATACAATATTTTTACAACCAACTGACCCAATAGAAATATGGAAAATAATAACTAACCTAAATAACACAAATTCGGTAGGTATTGATGAATTAAGTACCAAAATGCTCAAGAAATGCGCTAACTACATAAGTGAACCTATGAGTTTCTTAGTGAATCTGTCACTTGAGGAAGGCACTTTTCCAGACGTTCTAAAAAATCCATAGTCAAACCTCTATTTAAGAAAAGTGATATTACAGATATGGACAACTACCGCCCAGTTACTTTGATACCAGTTATGTCAAAAATACTAGAAAAGGTAATATTAAACCGAATCTACGACTATGTAACAAGTCAAGATATATTAAAAGAAGAACAGTTTGGATTTCGTAGTAATAGTAGCACTTCAATGGCATGTTTTAATCTGGTTAAAATGATAGTAGATTGCATAAACGAAGGAAAACCTGTCACAGCTATCTTTCTCGACATGAATAAGGCGTTTTATTATGTAGACCATAATTTACTACTTTATAAGCTTGAAACATAAACTAAATACATTTGGAGTCCCACAAGGAAGTGTGCTGGGACCTTTTCTGTTTTTATTGTACATAATAACATATACCGTATATGAATGCAAATATATTGTACGTAATTGGCTCATGACTTTGGATTACGCTGAAGTAGAATCTATGCTGCAATTTTATTGATTTACATGACTCACAAAACACCTACTTATCACCTACATCATTTAATATAATATATCTATATAAATATTTGCATATCTATTTATAATAAAGTCTTTTTATAGACTCAAACATAAAATATCATAAATAAAATAAAACAATGATATAATAAATTAATTCATAATAAAATTAAATGGATGAACGTTTGTCACTTGTACCACACATCACTCCGCCAACCTATTCTGTACCTGATTTTTAAATTTACGTATATTTTGTGCTCTGAATTTTTGTAAGTAATCGTCGCCTACCTGCCTTTGTTTATCATATCTACCCTAGACTATATACCTAAACAGAATATTATTTATCCCCTCGGTTGTATTTGTTCTAAAATAAGTTACATATGAAGATAAAATATTTGGCTTGTAAACAAATAACTACCTTCTTTTACACAGTTTAATTTGTTAGAAACCATTTGAGTAATACTGTATTAAAATTTAGTTAGATGTTATACCTAAGTATACCTCATGTTTATTTGTTATATATTAAGTTGGTATATACTAGATTGTTTTAGATAAATTGTAACCTAAATATTCAATTAAATATATATGTATAAATCTTAATGTTAAGATTAGGAAGAGCGGGTCTACCTGGCACAGGTATTCTATACTTAAAAGGTAGTCCCTATCTCAAATTTGTAAAATGTTCAGATAAAATAAAAGATTTATTATATTATTATTATATTATATAAGTGATCTTCCAAACGTCACATCAAAAAAAACAGTACTATTTGCGGATGATACAACGTTAATTGTTAAGTATACAAATCCACATACTTATGAAAATGAAATAAATATTGCGTTTGGTGAAATAATTAGCCGGTTAAAGAATAATAGTTTAAAAATTAACGTAAAGAAAACGAACATGATACAATTACGAAGCTACATGAGTCCACGCATAGAATTAAACATAACCCAGGAAAATAATAAAATAAATGATGTTAATTCAACCAATTTTCTAGGAATAATGATTGATGAGCATTGTGATTGGAAAACATACGTTAACTACGTATGTGACAAACTAGATAGGTTCATCTTTACTATAAAGAAAAGTTACGGTTAACCGTATCCACTGAAGATGCTCTCAGTGCATACCACGGATATGTATCTTCTGTGCTCTCATACGGTCTCTTACTTTGGGGCAAGAGAGCGATCTGTGGAGCCTGTAGTATAGGTAGTTGCAAACCAATTTTTAAACATTTTCGCATCTTGCCATTGGTTTGCATGTATATTAGAGATATTTGTGTTTTTTATAAAGCAACATCCAAAGTACTTTACTTTGAATTATACTATATTAAGTATAAATGTGAGAGATAAATTTAAACTCTACCAACCTAAATGCCAGTTAGCTATGTGTAAAAGTAATGTGTTTATTTATGCAATTAAACTTTACAATAAATTGTGTAATTTATTTAAAGACTTGACATTCAATATTCTCAAAAAAAAGATTACATTATGGTTACTTGACAAGTTTTTACACCATAAATGATTTAAGGACATTCAGTTTCTTAGGTACTTGTTAATGTTAATGGAATTGTATTTTAGTCTGATTTTGATTATATTTTAATATTTGACGTATTGTATTTAATAGCGAATGACATAATATTAATTTTATTATCATCGTTTGTACTTTCATAATAAATAGGTGTATTGACTTATTTTGTATAAACAAACTTTTGCACACCATTGCCATGGTAGAATGTTATGGACATTTTTGTAAAGCTGTACATCTGCTGTATCTGTACAACATTCCTGTGAATAAATGATTTGATTTGAACAATTCAGTGCCTTCCACGTCTAATTGTCATATATGTAATGCCATACACAAAACATTCGACTGCTTTCCTACCTTCGATCTCACACTTAGTCAGTAAAGTTAATTTTTCGTAAAAATAATCACACAGATGTTCATCACTTCGGGAGGTGCGGCTCAGCATTTTTTCCAAAAGGCGACCGTAACTCTGTCCACTTGGAAAGGCCTTTTTTAATTTTATTTGCCACTCCTCCCAAGTAAAAACTACTGTCGGAAGAGCCTCAAACCATTTCTTTGCCAGACCAACTAGTTTTTGTAATGAAGTGAATTTTTTGTTTGTCATTCCACCCATAAACAGTACAGCACTCGTTCACTTTACGCAACCAGCACTCAATGGTTTGAGACCCTTTTGTTGGGTCAAATTCAGGAATAATATAATTATAGTTATTAATATTTAATCTATTTTCCTGGCCCTTATCTTTATTTGACTCTGCTTTCCATGATAACAATAATCTTAAAACATCCTTAGCCTCTCTCTCACTCACTCACTCACGACTCTTACGATTCCTTCATGGTGGGGCTTCATCACTCGAGGTCGATGAAAAAGATGAACTGCGACATCGGGACTTCCTTTTCTGTCGCTTTTATAGGTGGCTTACTAGGTGGAGTGCCTCCTCTTTAAAAAGGATTCATAATGTTTAGGATCGAATCTGAAATCATTAGATATAATCAGCGTAATAATCTGGTGCTACCCCATTTCAGTAGAAACCTCAAATAAAACCTTTTAAATAAAAAATTTGGTTATCTGGTAAATTTAAAATAGTTGATATTTTATAATATAACTTTATTGTTAAATGTACTATTTGTATAAAAGCAACTTAAATTTCATTAGAGATAGCTTGCGTACATCTACTATACTTTGAACAAACCAAATAACTCAGTAAGCACAACTATATGGCAGGCGCACATAACCTGCAGCTCAATACAACAGGCACACTTAACCTGCAAATCATTTAACAGGCGCACATAACCTGTTTCATGGTGTAATAGGCACACTTAACCTATTAATATCTTACAGGCGCACTTAACCTGTTTCATGGTGTAATAGGCACACTTAACCTATTAATACCTTACAGGCACACTTAACCTGTTTCATGGTGTAATAGGCACACTTAACCTATTAATACCCTACAGGCACACTTAACCTGTTTCATGGTGTAATAGGCACACTTAACCTATTAATACCTTACAGGCGCACTTAACCTGTTTCATGGTGTAATAGGCACACTTAACCTATTAATATCTTACAGGCGCACTTAACCTTTTTCATGGTGTAATAGACGCACTTAACCTTATAAAATCTTACAGGCGCACTTACCCTGTTTCATGGTGTAATGGGCATAATTAACCTATGATTCTATCCACAGGCGCACTAACTTGTATCATATCATGGTCCAATAGGCACACGTAACCTATGATTTTACCTAACAAGCACACTGAACCATTTTGTTAAAACTACTACACATCCGATTTCCGTTATAGGTAATATTTTTTGTGATATTTTATTAATATTATTTTATTAGTTAGAATAACGTAGCATGTCCACAGAACTCAAGCGACCACATTGTTGACGAGGGATGTTATCGGAGAGTTGCCCCAATCAAACATCCGACGACTATAGAGTTTTGTATCGTTATAATTATTTTGCATCATTAAGCACTACCGGGGAGTTGCCCCGGCCAAATGCCGTTTACAAACATAAATATGTAACGTTACTGTCGATAATAACTGACGTGGGATGTTATCGGAGAGTTGCCCCGATCATAAACATCCGACGACTACAGAGAATTGTAACGTTATAATTATATTGCAACATTAACACTACCGGGGAGTTGCCCCGGCCAAATGCTGGTTACAAACAATACTAACATTACTGTCGATAATTACTTACGTGGGATGTTATCGGAGAGTTGCCCCGATCAGAAACATCCGACGACTACAGAGATTTGTAACGTTATAATTATATTGCAACATTAACACTACCGGGGAGTTGCCCCGGCCAAATGCTAGTTACAAACAATACTAACATTACTGACGAAAATTACTTACGTGGGATGTTATCGGAGAGTTGCCCCGATCAGAAACATCCGACGACTAAAACCTTTGCATCATTATGTAGTGTGCCACCGACAATACCAAGGAGTAGCCCCGGCCAAATGCCCTGATACATCTACACATCATGCATAAAACGTTATCAGAGGGTAGCCCTGACCAAACGTTTTAATTCGAAATCATTGTGGTTGCGTAAGCATGGAATAATACAAGTAAAGAAAAAAAATAATGTTCAAATATCCAGGTAGTTTTGAAAAGGGAGATCGTTTTATTTTAAAGAAAAATCATTACAAAATATATATGTTACTGTACCTTTGTGAGTATATCCCACTTCTGAAATGAAAAGAAACTCCTGATTCTTCTCGATTATCTTACTTTATTTCACAACTATTACGACTTATATCGATATATTACTTTTCACAACCATATCTCTAACAGACTATACAATAATTCCTACACGTCCGAAGCCGACGAGTCGTCTACCCAGAATGCCTCGGCATCGCTCGGTACCACCCTTTCCCCAGTAACTCAGTGGTGGGGCGAGTACGGAATGGGAGGGGAGCACGATACCTGTGTTGCCACTTTATTAAAATCTGTGGGAGTTTTTAAATCATGACACGAGATTCTCATGAACAATAGAAATTCATTCATGGAATGGACGACAATTTCCACGCGAATGCCAAGGGGTTAAAACTCATTTTCAGTATCCTGAAGTTGTTTTCCAAACCATCGTCAACTCCAAAACAAAATAAAGTTACACAATTCTCAGAAGAGGTAAACACTTCCACAGAGTTACTAAGTACAGCCAGTAAATAAAGTAGTTCCACACAGTTCAATTTGTCGACATCCAGCACAAAAACAGCAATAAGTCAAACGCCGTGAGTCACGAGTGTATCGGGAAATTCGGATTGAAAGGAACTGCGCGGTCTGACCAAACAAACAGGATTGTACAGGAGACACGTAATTGTTTGGCGAACTGACCTTCCTGAGTTTAATTCCAATGTATAAACGTGGTTCTTGGGATATATAATTCTGCGGCAGAACGTTTTTAAAGATATACAACTATTGAAAAACTGCTGATCCCATTGGTATAATTAACGATTCATTTGATAAATACTGCGTTAGTGTAAAATTTACTTCCTTGTCGATTATTTTGATTAAAAAAACTATATGTCACAAATATTTATGGAATATGGATTTGGTACGGAAACCTCGATTTGCTTTTCCGACAGGATTATGCCGGGTTTATAAATGTTACAGATATTAAAACGTAATAATTAACCTCAAAATTGGGCCTATTCGGGCACTATATAAAATAAAAATGTAATTCCCCTCAGTCCCCTCGTGACTACGGTCGATACAACTTGAACGTTGAGGTTAGTTACATTCATATTTTGATTATAAATTATTTCTTTATGAAGTGTGACGGAACACACACAAGTCCTACCAGATTTTAAACGGTAATCTCTACCGTTACCCGTTACAGATGCATTTCGTCAGAAATGAACTGCAATGTGCCCATAGCCCTACAATAATTAAGAAATTCACAGAATACGCTGTGGTCACATTCCATTAAAGAAATTTGAATATTTGATGAAAAAAGAAATATCACCTAACTGCGAGTCATCTGGAAGGGTAGACGACATAATATCCTTATGGAGTGTGCCCAGAATGCAAGTTAAAGGTATGCAATAATAACATCCTTTAGACATAGGTGTATACGTTAATACTTTGGCAGAACCTGCATCAGAGAATGCATTAGATGTGTATCAGATAACATAAATATTAAAGTTACGATGGGACTGACATATCAAGAGATAAAAGTCCCTAAATTAAATAGAGATAATAAAAAGAAGTAATTAGTTGTTTAAAAAACCTATAACATTATTAACGCTTGCAAATATTAATTATAAGTAAAAAATTAATAGTAGATATATATGTATAAACAAGATATTATTTTTCATTTGCAGTTCTCAGTTCTTGGAAGACTTTATAATTTACCATCTTATTTAAAGTTAAGTAGATTATTTTACTTAGCTATGTCAGTTTCAGTTCTTAGAAGCTTTTTGATATTAAAATAAGGTAAACGTTTTAATTACACGAACAATTATGCCGATAATTTTAAATTTATTAAAATGAAATCGTCACCAAGAGCTTAAATAAGCCACGGTTTAAAACAAATCCACTGAGTTTTTCACAAAATGAAATTAGCCGAAAAGGCTCGCCATTAAAATTACATTAGCATAAATAAGTGGAATGCTAATCTAAGGAAAATAAATCTTGCACGAGAAATAAAAATAATCCTGGTGGTCGGTCGTTTAATGACACCATGACAGATTTGGTTCACAATACGCCGAAGGCACTTTGGATTATTAGCGTACTTAGATAAACTCAAACATTATATAAGTTCTATTTTATTCATAGCTAATTATAGCAGGATATTTCATAATGAAGTTTGTAGTACAACGCAAGTTGAACTATAGGTGTCGCTTCATCCCGCTACGATAGTTGAAGAACGAGAGCAAAAATTAGAGTTATGAGTCATTGTGTCATTTTAGTTCAATTGGTTAGAGCTATCGGCTAAAGGGGTGGATGGATGCGGGTGCAAATCCCGCACATGATTATATATTTTTCTCTCGTAAATTTGTAATTTTGTAATATTTCATAATGACTGAAGTAGCATGTAGTCAACATAACGCAGTTATTCTAGTGTCGATTGCATTCCTTTCTTTTTAATAAGTGCCGAGACGCACATGCCAGTGTCTGATGGTACGCATCACGTATGTTAATTACAGTTACAGTAACACCATTTTATGTAACAATGCACTGCACTCGACACTCCAAGACATTCGTTTTTAAGTCTTGATTGCCCGGTAAATTCACTTGCTACAGTTCCTTAAGTGATGACAATTAAGTGAATGCTTATGGCAAACACGATTTGTAACAGTTTTGATATTTGGTGACATAATCTCACTTAATCTTATCCAAATCTTGCAAATTTTTCACATTGTATCCGAACTTTAACTGTACTAGATATTTTTTTTATATTATCATAGTAATTGGAAAAAAGCGTCCAAGTGCAAATTATGGAATGAAATAAAAGTTGCTATATTTTCATGCAGTTTGAGTTTCAAAGATAAGCTCTTATATAAAAATGGGCAGACGGAACGCATCGTATACATGGTTCCATTCTCTAGTATAGAACTCCGAAAAACAAGGAATAAATTGTTAATACCTACATGAAACAACATCACTGTTCGAGAGTTGTACCGAGGACGCTAAAGTAACATCTCTCTTTTTTTTTTATGTCTGATAGGTTAGCCTTTGACCACTCTCTCACCTGATGGTAAGTGACGATGTGGTCGAAAATGTTGTTCAGGCTAACCTAGAAGTACTGGCTCTCAAGGCCAGCTGCCGGAACACACCGTTAGGTGCTTGGCGACAGATTTTCTACTTGAGGGTGGTAGCTAGCGAGGCGGGCATTCGCAAAATGCCCTACCACCATGCTATAACGACTGCCATCCTAAGACAACAACCGGGACCGACGGCTTTACGTGCCCTCCAAAGCACGGAAACGCTCAGTAGTCAGTAATGTCACTAGCGGTCATCCATCCAACTCATGACCGCGCGCGACGTTGCTTAACTTTGCTGATCGGTTGAGAACAGCTAAGTAAACTTCGCTACGAGCGCTTCGAAAATCGAAAAAGCTCTCTAAAAATAAAATCTCTCGCGAGCGAAAATTTTCAAGTTATTGACGTTTAAGAACATACGCAAGTAAACGCAGATCGAGAATACTTGCCGCCATCAATGGTCAATGTTTATTTAAATCAAGATTCAGAAATGAAAAAAGTCTGGAATAAGGGCTGAACTCTGCCTATACCTATGTCTGCCGCCTCCAGAAACTGTAGTTACCAAACAAAAATCTACCTTAACATACACATTATAAATGGTTAATAATTGTTTGAGTGTTTACATAAACAGCACAGCCAGCATTTTTTTAATTGTAAAGCAAATCAATAGATAATAAAATGCGTTTAGGTAGTCCAAATGCTCCAGCCCACTACCAGTTGGCAGAGTACCCAGCATGCTGGCAGCAATTCCCTGGTGGGTTGTAATGCTTATTTGTAGAGCTGCCACAATTAATTAGTATAGTCAACAACCAGCTCGACGATAAGCCAAGTGGCTGTGAAACCCAGGCTGAATAAAAATGTTACGATTTATTGGTAAAAATACAATATATATATTGTGTGTTAGTACTCTGGGTCCCGACTTTTCGAGGCCAGTTTATTATATACTTAAAAGGTCTTAATACAGATAAAACATTATGATCACGTTACTATACAAACCTTCTACGTTAAGCTGATAGCAGAAGACATGAGGGCGCCTATACTGAAGCATTTCGTGCGAAAAATGATTGCGCACGAGATGCCTCGTAAGTATATGACCTTTTAATATATGTAATTGTATGTAATTTTATCCTAAAATATTTAATTAAGTAACAACTAATATATTTTTTCTAAACTAACAAAATGGATCTATGTTGTCCGATAATAAAAAAACTTTGAAAAACTTTAAAAACTTTGTTAACAAACCTACCAGGTTTTGCTAAAAAATTCCGCATTGAACTCAACTTTATGCACGAAAATTGATGCTCGTTCTTATTTTCGTCAGGAAATAACCTTGCTAACGATATCATCCGTCTCTTACCAATGTCAATGCTGCAGCCATTCTCGAATCGAATAGGTTGATACACGAAGATCGTAAAAAACCGGACAGAATAACCCTCATCCCTTGAAACATAGGGGTCATACGTTTAAAACACTCGTATGCTCCAACACTTCAGGGCCTGCTTGAAACAAACATCAGAGCCGATTTTCCTTTAGGTATTTGTTATTACTATCGCTGAAACAATACATTTTTCTTATGTTGTAAAGGAATTCCTCATTTGTTTCAATGTTTTCTTCGTAATATATCTATTTGACAAAGTATTGTTCAATATCACCAAAATATATCCACATTAGCAGAAATAAAATATTCATATCGTCGCAATGTACCGGAAAAAGCTCTCCCGCGGGGCTCAGATGTACCGAAAGTGTTGCCCGGAGCCGTCCATCAGTTTGGAGGAAGTTTAACACTCTTTTATTCTAATTAGTCCTCGGAGACAAAACTCAGTGGACTGAAAGGATAGAAAACATGGCTACCCTCCGTGGGGAGACCCACTTAATTTGTTGGGTTATTAAATTTAGCGTAAGGTTGAAACAGTGCTAAAATTCAGTACAAAAATGTTGTTCTGTCCCCGTGTCATGTTCTCAAGGAAGAGACTGAACTTAGTACAGACCATTGTAATTAAAAGATTCAAGAAACTGTTTTATATTTTGAGAAAGCTCTGTACTGATTAGGGTAAATATTTAAGTTTGTTGTGTCCTTTGTAGATCATTGTATAAAAGACGGAGAGTTATTATGAGCCTCCGATGTCTGACGATATGTTTGTCAGTTCACCTACAGGTCACGGGTTTCCAGCTCGTGTGTGATAGGAGTTAAACATCTGAAACTTTGATATATGAAAATAATATTGACTCAAAAACTAATATTTAATTGAAATTAAATTCAATCATTGTTTCAGATTGTCTCTAATATATAAGAAGAAATAAAAATAAATCAATGTGCCTTTGTATGCGTGATGTCATCGTTTACAGCTCATTGATCATAGTAAATATATTTTTGCCTAAAAAAATTAGGGTTTCATTATATATAGTATTATATATACACCGTGTCCCAAAATTCAACGATAAGCCGGCATCGGTGCATGGACCTACTCATGACTACTCGGGAAAAAATAAAAAAAAAATTATAAGTTTTTTTTTTTTTTAATTACAGAGACTTTTATAAAGTTGCGCCAACTTTTAATAAAACTTGCCATGGTAGTGTCCCTACTTTTTTTTTAACCCAGACTATAGAAAGTGCATAGAATGTTAAAATCTATGAAAATTATAAGAAAAAAATTTTTTTTTACTGATTTTTGTAAAATAACTACAGACTTTCTGTAATTTCAAAGGATTGTGGTAGATAGCCGTCCTTCTTAGGTTGCTAATGCACAATATACAATACACAGACATATTTTTGATATACAAAAATATCAAAAATATGTCAAAAATTGTGGTCATGGTAGTTGAAAATAGCATAATGGGTATCGAATATCGATGAAATTTATAAAAGTCTCTGTAATTAATAAAAAAAAACAGTTATAATTTTTTTATTTTTTTCCGAGGAGTCATGAGTAGGTCCATGCACCGATGCCGGCTTATCGTTGAATTTTGGGACACGGTGTATATAATACTATATTCCGTGCCTCGGAGGGCACGGTGTCAGTTCGGTTATTGTCTTAGGATGGCAGTCGTTACAGCATGGTAGTAGGGTAGTAGTCGTTACATGCTGGCATGGCTGAAAGCTAGCCAAGCTCCTAACGGTATGTTTCTGCAGCTATCCTTGAAAGCCAGAAATTCTAGGTTAGCCTGAACAACATCTTCGACCACATCATCACTTACCATCAGGTGAAATAGTGGTCAAAGGCTAGCCTATCAGCATAAATAAAAGCAAATACCGAAGACGCCGACCTGTAATGTAGTTTTGAAGTTGTGATTAAAAGAATGTTTTTTTAATATGAAACACTCAAAGAGTTTTCCCAACTTGCACATGGCCAGTGTTTTTTTTTATTATTATTATAAAAGAAGTATTGTTATGACTACATTAATTAAATTGACAACCTATGTCCCTCTGCTAAATACAGCTCTTACTTTTTATATCAATACATCACAGTTTTGCACTTTAAACGAGTTTATTATTAGCTATGGTTGCTATTATTATAGGTGTCCGGATTTAGCAGAACGTGTCCAGCCAAACATTTACAAGTCCGGTCAATATGTCTTATTTTAGACATTTGTTCAGGGACCGTAAAACCTGGGTTTCAAGGTAAACCGCTTGGAGAGGTTATTCATATACACACTCTACCCAAAGTCAGTAAAATGATCGAAGCTATTGTCGATTCAGTATAGTTTTTAAAGTTGTATAGATTAATGTTTCTACAAAAGGATTCCGAAAAAGTATCATTCATGGTAAAGTTGGTTAAAATTAGAACTATAGTTGGTGATTGATAAATATTATTAAATTTTAAATTTTTTATTGGAATGTTACCAGCATACTGTGCGCAATGTTAATAGTTTATTAGTAGTAGGATAGAGATTGGATGGGTTGTCTGTTGGTCTAACATAAGTATAATGTTGCCATATATTTTTCGTAGTATTTGTAGTGTTGCATATAGATTTTAGTATTTTTCAGTTACGGGATAAAGCTTAAAAATGAACTTAACCAATTATTGTATTATATCATTTTGGTATTGAGTACTATAATAATGTACGTAGGTAGCTTCTAAGCAGTAATGGCTCAGTGGCATTGGCTATGGACTGCCGCGTAGCAGGTCCATGTCCAATCCAGCCGCTTGAGCTTCACCGCATGGTGGAAGGGCATTCGTCCGGCTAGGGACCACCCTCAAGTAGAAAATCTGTTTCCAGGCACCTAACGGTGTGTTCCGGCAGCTGTCCTTGAGAGCCAGTAATACTAGGTTAGCCAGAACAACAACTTCGACCACATCATCACTTACCATCAGATGGTAGTGTCAATATATTAAAAAAAAACTTTATTCGTATGTTGCCAGCTTACTGTGCACCATGTTAACTGGTAGTGGAATAGAACTCGAAATGTCTGTAAGTGTAAAATAAGTATTAGGTTGCCATATATTTTTTTAGTAGTTGTAGTGTTGCATTTTTAGTATTTTACAGTAACGAGAAAATGCCTAAAAATAAACTAAACTAATAACTGAGTAATACTATTTCATATTGGGTTTGAGTACCATAATCTACTTAGGTACTTTTAACGAAATACTTTTGATTGTAACTGGATTGAAAAATATTTACTATCATGTCACTAGCACCCTACATAGTGCTCCCTCAGCAATTATTTTAGAAATCAGGATAAAAAATCTTTCGTGCTTATTGTACTAAAGGAAAAATCACTTTCAAATCAAAATTTCAATAATGTCTGTTTACCCGCTTACGGAGATGAAAACAAGATGTCGTTCCACATTTTCCACTTTTATCTCTCCATCACCCTTATGATATACAATACAAGTAAAAGAAAAAAAAATTCTTCAATATTTTTTCTATTTTACTTACCTCTTTTCAATAGGCGATTACCTACCTCTTGAAATCAAATGCCTATTCAAATTTATCTCGTGTATTCACAGGCAGGTCGTACACAGGACAGACAACAAACAGGTCCGAGTGATAAAAAGGTAACTTTACAGATAATTTGATGAACAAATTGTGTGAGCTAGTATACTGTGCATGTTTTAGAGAACGTGTCCCATTTGAAACTTTGAAGCGCATCTAAAATTGCCTCGAGTAAACATTATGAAAAACGATAACAAACTTTAGCTCGGGCTTTTAAACTGAGTAACTCGTACGCTGGCATGTAATATTTTATATTATGAATCTGACGCGGAACGAAACCCCTTGACAAGACTTTTTGATGTTTTATGTGTTACTGCTTTTTACATGACTGCACAAAAAAGGAGAGTTATGTTTTGCAGTGACGGCCCAGTGGCATTGGCTATGGACTGCCGCGCAGCAGGTCCATGGTTCGGATCCCACAGCGGGCTTGAGCTAGCGATCACCCTCAAGTATAAAGTCTATCGCCAAGCACCTAACAGTGTGTTCCGGCAGCAGCCCTTGAAAGCCAGTGAAATTACAGGCACATGAGACTTAACAACTATGTCTCAAGGTGACGGGCGCAGTGCGATTCGTGACTTGTGACGAAATGCATCTGTTATAGGCTGAGGTTAGTCCGCTTAACATCAGGTGGACCTCGAGCTTGTTCCGTCACAATAACATAATAAAAAAAATAAGGTTTCATTTATGTATATAATATGTCTATTAAACGGTTTAACCGATTTAAATGTATTAGATATCATTAGATTAGTCTTGATAGCCAAAGTGAAATCAAACTGACGGATTTAAGACGGCATATTTTTTTTCATACCCATCTAGTTAGGTATCAAAATGAAGGGCTTTAAATAATGATTCCATAAATATATATAACTTGCAGTTTAAATTTCAATGGAATGACAAAACGCTAAAAAAAATATCAATTTTCGGTCAGGTTTTTTACTCTTTTATTAAATCATATTTGGTTATTATTCCTAATATTTTTTTAACATAAAACCGAAGACCAAACATTTTGGTTTAATGTTCTAATGTCAATCTTCGATTTATTAAGGAGTACATATTTCTAAAAGATGCTGTTGTGGCGTTTTTTGTTATTATATAATTAAAAACATTTTAAAATAAAATAAAAGTTGCGCTTTTTTCAAGACCTGCCCGTACCTCGTTGAACCTGCTTGCATATGTATGTACCTGACACACAGTAAAAGCAGTATGGCTAATGCTTAAATATTTTGTGAATTAAATTCAAATCAAACGATCGAACAGATGAGTATGTGTATTTGGGCTTTCTTTACGTGCACAAGGTGCGTTATATGCAATATATTTATATACACTACATACAATATAATTATTTTATATATTTTCAGCAGCTTTGTTTTTATATTTTATACTAGGAATAAACTAAATTAAATGTTTACACTATAGTTATGTTTTTTATACTATATTTTATCATAAAGAATACATTTTATAATTATCGTTCAGCCAAAAGCAGCGGCGAATTGGTGCTGGATAACACTTATAATATCTTTTATAGCAATAGGTTTACCATTTTTTTAAACTTAAAATATCGTGACACTTGTGTTCCCTGAAAAATAGGCACAGGAGTCTTAATAGTCTTATCATATCTCATAATTATTGATTAATCATAATATAAATAAATATTAAGTCACAAAAGTATTCCATTTTTGTATATTAAACAAAATCAACCAGAGGCTGCTGAAAAAGTGGGAAAATATTCAGTGAAAACAGATTTCAAAAATATTTGAGTAGTTGTCGTTTAATCCTGCTAGCGATGTGTAAACTTTAAAATAGCGCAATAACCCCTACTGGTACAGTAAGTAACGCTTATTTCGCTAACGTGTACCATCCCTTGATAGCAGTATTCCGAACGTGTTTCATTCAAACCGATCGATGTTTTATTCGCACCCACATTTCTTTTTATCTCAAAGCGAGTGGTTTCTATCAACGGAAACTGTTTACTAGAAATATAAAAGCAACACGTCTAACTGTGTAAGTTGTTCTGTAATCACGCTGTTTATAATATGACTGTAATAAATTTCTTAGGTTTTCGTAACGACATAGTTTTTGCTCCAAAAGTTTTTTTTTTATTGTTATTGTGACGGAAAATGCCCGAGGCCCACCTGATTTTAAGTGGACTAACCTCTGCCTATAACAGATGCATTTCGTCAACACGAGTTGCACTGTGCCCGTTACTTTGAGACATAGTTGTTAAGTCTCTTGTGCCTGTAATTTCACTGGCTCTCAAGGACTACTGCGGAACACACCGTCAGGTGCTTGCCGACAGATTTTCTACTTGAGGGTGGTAGCTAACCAGGCGGGCAATCGCAAATTGCCTTGCCACCATGCAAAAAATGTTAATATAGAAATGGTAATGTAGCAATTAGTTACGCAATAAAATGTAAATGTGATATTCAACTTTTTAAATTTACAAATATTAAACAACAGGTTTTTGATTAGCTCGTAAACTAAATTTATCCATGCATAGCTAAAGATACGAATAAGAGACGCATCATATATAATATTATCTATGATGCGCGTGAATTACTTAAGTTTACGAGTGAAAAGAAACTCCTGATTCTTCTCGATTATCTTACTTTATTTCACAACTATTACGACTTATATCGATATATTACTTTTCACAACCATATCTCTAACAGACTATACAATAATTCCTACACGTCCGAAGCCGACGAGTCGTCTACCCAGAATGCCTCGGCATCGCTCGGTACCACCCTTTCCCCAGTAACTCAGTGGTGGGGCGAGTACGGAATGGGAGGGGAGCACGATACCTGTGTTGCCACTTTATTAAAATCTGTGGGAGTTTTTAAATCATGACATTCGGCCATCCGGCATCGTGCTGCCCCCTGGCGCACGTACCTGCTTACATACTGTTTACAATTTTGCATTTTACACTATTACAACTTACACTATTATCAATTAAACTAGCTTCATTTGATTATTTCATTTGAACTTGGTTATATAATGGATTGATAATCATATATCTCAGTAGTTTCAACGTAGCTACGTATAGGTATTAATTTTTAAAGTATACTTATCAATTTGTTAAATATTCATTGCAAAACTAATTAAATTTTACTGATGTTAGTTGAAGTTTTAAATCATGACATTCGGTGATTACAACTTTATATATATTTTGACTATAGGTATGCATATAATTCCTTATTAAATAACACTAAGAATACTTAACACTAAAAAAATAGTTATTTTATTACCATTTGTGTATAATAATAGATTATGTAAGTAAGTTGATTGTTCAATATATACAATTTATAAGTAGTTCATTTACATTTCACTTATGGGGCTATACTTACTATACTTCTAAATTTAATAATACAATATAAAATGAACAATAGTCATATATAAAACGGGACCCGTGATGACTTATCATTGTTTAATGCGTCAACATAGCGCATGTTTAACTTTAACCCAGCTCCATATTAAATCTCTAAGTAGAGTTTGAATTTGTATACAGCACCTAGCTATTCTTGGAATAGGGTCCCGTGTGGTCAATGTGGTTCGGAGCGTAGTGGCTCTAACTTGCAAGAGTCGATGTCATGCCCGACTCTTGCATATCTTTATATCTTGCATGTAACCAATGGCTTTGGGCATTTGAATAACGAGTGTCCCCTATTATGACAGTTATAACAAAGAACGGAACTGTTAGGTGAATTTGAATATGATCCAGCACTATCAAGTGTATTTAATTTATAGGCGCATTCACGTATTTTGTTATATTTTTGTGAACAAATAAAGTAAAGTAGATCCTCAGGCTCTGGACAACAGCTACAGAGTAAACAATATATAGAAAACAACAAAAATAAATGTAAAGCAGTATGAACATAATTAATGACAAAATTGGTGACATAAAAATAAAAAAAGAGATTGAACGCAAAGAATATGATAATAAAATGTATACTTATCCTGTTGACATTAACGAAATATTTAATTATTTTTATATAAATTTGACTAATCACAACTTTGTATTTAAAACAGACAAGATTAATGAAACTATGAAAACTAAAATATATGATACAATATTTTTACAACCAACTGACCCAATAGAAATATGGAAAATAATAACTAACCTAAATAACACAAATTCGGTAGGTATTGATGAATTAAGTACCAAAATGCTCAAGAAATGCGCTAACTACATAAGTGAACCTATGAGTTTCTTAGTGAATCTGTCACTTGAGGAAGGCACTTTTCCAGACGTTCTAAAAAATCCATAGTCAAACCTCTATTTAAGAAAAGTGATATTACAGATATGGACAACTACCGCCCAGTTACTTTGATACCAGTTATGTCAAAAATACTAGAAAAGGTAATATTAAACCGAATCTACGACTATGTAACAAGTCAAGATATATTAAAAGAAGAACAGTTTGGATTTCGTAGTAATAGTAGCACTTCAATGGCATGTTTTAATCTGGTTAAAATGATAGTAGATTGCATAAACGAAGGAAAACCTGTCACAGCTATCTTTCTCGACATGAATAAGGCGTTTTATTATGTAGACCATAATTTACTACTTTATAAGCTTGAAACATAAACTAAATACATTTGGAGTCCCACAAGGAAGTGTGCTGGGACCTTTTCTGTTTTTATTGTACATAATAACATATACCGTATATGAATGCAAATATATTGTACGTAATTGGCTCATGACTTTGGATTACGCTGAAGTAGAATCTATGCTGCAATTTTATTGATTTACATGACTCACAAAACACCTACTTATCACCTACATCATTTAATATAATATATCTATATAAATATTTGCATATCTATTTATAATAAAGTCTTTTTATAGACTCAAACATAAAATATCATAAATAAAATAAAACAATGATATAATAAATTAATTCATAATAAAATTAAATGGATGAACGTTTGTCACTTGTACCACACATCACTCCGCCAACCTATTCTGTACCTGATTTTTAAATTTACGTATATTTTGTGCTCTGAATTTTTGTAAGTAATCGTCGCCTACCTGCCTTTGTTTATCATATCTACCCTAGACTATATACCTAAACAGAATATTATTTATCCCCTCGGTTGTATTTGTTCTAAAATAAGTTACATATGAAGATAAAATATTTGGCTTGTAAACAAATAACTACCTTCTTTTACACAGTTTAATTTGTTAGAAACCATTTGAGTAATACTGTATTAAAATTTAGTTAGATGTTATACCTAAGTATACCTCATGTTTATTTGTTATATATTAAGTTGGTATATACTAGATTGTTTTAGATAAATTGTAACCTAAATATTCAATTAAATATATATGTATAAATCTTAATGTTAAGATTAGGAAGAGCGGGTCTACCTGGCACAGGTATTCTATACTTAAAAGGTAGTCCCTATCTCAAATTTGTAAAATGTTCAGATAAAATAAAAGATTTATTATATTATTATTATATTATATAAGTGATCTTCCAAACGTCACATCAAAAAAAACAGTACTATTTGCGGATGATACAACGTTAATTGTTAAGTATACAAATCCACATACTTATGAAAATGAAATAAATATTGCGTTTGGTGAAATAATTAGCCGGTTAAAGAATAATAGTTTAAAAATTAACGTAAAGAAAACGAACATGATACAATTACGAAGCTACATGAGTCCACGCATAGAATTAAACATAACCCAGGAAAATAATAAAATAAATGATGTTAATTCAACCAATTTTCTAGGAATAATGATTGATGAGCATTGTGATTGGAAAACATACGTTAACTACGTATGTGACAAACTAGATAGGTTCATCTTTACTATAAAGAAAAGTTACGGTTAACCGTATCCACTGAAGATGCTCTCAGTGCATACCACGGATATGTATCTTCTGTGCTCTCATACGGTCTCTTACTTTGGGGCAAGAGAGCGATCTGTGGAGCCTGTAGTATAGGTAGTTGCAAACCAATTTTTAAACATTTTCGCATCTTGCCATTGGTTTGCATGTATATTAGAGATATTTGTGTTTTTTATAAAGCAACATCCAAAGTACTTTACTTTGAATTATACTATATTAAGTATAAATGTGAGAGATAAATTTAAACTCTACCAACCTAAATGCCAGTTAGCTATGTGTAAAAGTAATGTGTTTATTTATGCAATTAAACTTTACAATAAATTGTGTAATTTATTTAAAGACTTGACATTCAATATTCTCAAAAAAAAGATTACATTATGGTTACTTGACAAGTTTTTACACCATAAATGATTTAAGGACATTCAGTTTCTTAGGTACTTGTTAATGTTAATGGAATTGTATTTTAGTCTGATTTTGATTATATTTTAATATTTGACGTATTGTATTTAATAGCGAATGACATAATATTAATTTTATTATCATCGTTTGTACTTTCATAATAAATAGGTGTATTGACTTATTTTGTATAAACAAACTTTTGCACACCATTGCCATGGTAGAATGTTATGGACATTTTTGTAAAGCTGTACATCTGCTGTATCTGTACAACATTCCTGTGAATAAATGATTTGATTTGAACAATTCAGTGCCTTCCACGTCTAATTGTCATATATGTAATGCCATACACAAAACATTCGACTGCTTTCCTACCTTCGATCTCACACTTAGTCAGTAAAGTTAATTTTTCGTAAAAATAATCACACAGATGTTCATCACTTCGGGAGGTGCGGCTCAGCATTTTTTCCAAAAGGCGACCGTAACTCTGTCCACTTGGAAAGGCCTTTTTTAATTTTATTTGCCACTCCTCCCAAGTAAAAACTACTGTCGGAAGAGCCTCAAACCATTTCTTTGCCAGACCAACTAGTTTTTGTAATGAAGTGAATTTTTTGTTTGTCATTCCACCCATAAACAGTACAGCACTCGTTCACTTTACGCAACCAGCACTCAATGGTTTGAGACCCTTTTGTTGGGTCAAATTCAGGAATAATATAATTATAGTTATTAATATTTAATCTATTTTCCTGGCCCTTATCTTTATTTGACTCTGCTTTCCATGATAACAATAATCTTAAAACATCCTTAGCCTCTCTCTCACTCACTCACTCACGACTCTTACGATTCCTTCATGGTGGGGCTTCATCACTCGAGGTCGATGAAAAAGATGAACTGCGACATCGGGACTTCCTTTTCTGTCGCTTTTATAGGTGGCTTACTAGGTGGAGTGCCTCCTCTTTAAAAAGGATTCATAATGTTTAGGATCGAATCTGAAATCATTAGATATAATCAGCGTAATAATCTGGTGCTACCCCATTTCAGTAGAAACCTCAAATAAAACCTTTTAAATAAAAAATTTGGTTATCTGGTAAATTTAAAATAGTTGATATTTTATAATATAACTTTATTGTTAAATGTACTATTTGTATAAAAGCAACTTAAATTTCATTAGAGATAGCTTGCGTACATCTACTATACTTTGAACAAACCAAATAACTCAGTAAGCACAACTATATGGCAGGCGCACATAACCTGCAGCTCAATACAACAGGCACACTTAACCTGCAAATCATTTAACAGGCGCACATAACCTGTTTCATGGTGTAATAGGCACACTTAACCTATTAATATCTTACAGGCGCACTTAACCTGTTTCATGGTGTAATAGGCACACTTAACCTATTAATACCTTACAGGCACACTTAACCTGTTTCATGGTGTAATAGGCACACTTAACCTATTAATACCCTACAGGCACACTTAACCTGTTTCATGGTGTAATAGGCACACTTAACCTATTAATACCTTACAGGCGCACTTAACCTGTTTCATGGTGTAATAGGCACACTTAACCTATTAATATCTTACAGGCGCACTTAACCTTTTTCATGGTGTAATAGACGCACTTAACCTTATAAAATCTTACAGGCGCACTTACCCTGTTTCATGGTGTAATGGGCATAATTAACCTATGATTCTATCCACAGGCGCACTAACTTGTATCATATCATGGTCCAATAGGCACACGTAACCTATGATTTTACCTAACAAGCACACTGAACCATTTTGTTAAAACTACTACACATCCGATTTCCGTTATAGGTAATATTTTTTGTGATATTTTATTAATATTATTTTATTAGTTAGAATAACGTAGCATGTCCACAGAACTCAAGCGACCACATTGTTGACGAGGGATGTTATCGGAGAGTTGCCCCAATCAAACATCCGACGACTATAGAGTTTTGTATCGTTATAATTATTTTGCATCATTAAGCACTACCGGGGAGTTGCCCCGGCCAAATGCCGTTTACAAACATAAATATGTAACGTTACTGTCGATAATAACTGACGTGGGATGTTATCGGAGAGTTGCCCCGATCATAAACATCCGACGACTACAGAGAATTGTAACGTTATAATTATATTGCAACATTAACACTACCGGGGAGTTGCCCCGGCCAAATGCTGGTTACAAACAATACTAACATTACTGTCGATAATTACTTACGTGGGATGTTATCGGAGAGTTGCCCCGATCAGAAACATCCGACGACTACAGAGATTTGTAACGTTATAATTATATTGCAACATTAACACTACCGGGGAGTTGCCCCGGCCAAATGCTAGTTACAAACAATACTAACATTACTGACGAAAATTACTTACGTGGGATGTTATCGGAGAGTTGCCCCGATCAGAAACATCCGACGACTAAAACCTTTGCATCATTATGTAGTGTGCCACCGACAATACCAAGGAGTAGCCCCGGCCAAATGCCCTGATACATCTACACATCATGCATAAAACGTTATCAGAGGGTAGCCCTGACCAAACGTTTTAATTCGAAATCATTGTGGTTGCGTAAGCATGGAATAATACAAGTAAAGAAAAAAAATAATGTTCAAATATCCAGGTAGTTTTGAAAAGGGAGATCGTTTTATTTTAAAGAAAAATCATTACAAAATATATATGTTACTGTACCTTTGTGAGTATATCCCACTTCTGAAATGAAAAGAAACTCCTGATTCTTCTCGATTATCTTACTTTATTTCACAACTATTACGACTTATATCGATATATTACTTTTCACAACCATATCTCTAACAGACTATACAATAATTCCTACACGTCCGAAGCCGACGAGTCGTCTACCCAGAATGCCTCGGCATCGCTCGGTACCACCCTTTCCCCAGTAACTCAGTGGTGGGGCGAGTACGGAATGGGAGGGGAGCACGATACCTGTGTTGCCACTTTATTAAAATCTGTGGGAGTTTTTAAATCATGACACGAGATTCTCATGAACAATAGAAATTCATTCATGGAATGGACGACAATTTCCACGCGAATGCCAAGGGGTTAAAACTCATTTTCAGTATCCTGAAGTTGTTTTCCAAACCATCGTCAACTCCAAAACAAAATAAAGTTACACAATTCTCAGAAGAGGTAAACACTTCCACAGAGTTACTAAGTACAGCCAGTAAATAAAGTAGTTCCACACAGTTCAATTTGTCGACATCCAGCACAAAAACAGCAATAAGTCAAACGCCGTGAGTCACGAGTGTATCGGGAAATTCGGATTGAAAGGAACTGCGCGGTCTGACCAAACAAACAGGATTGTACAGGAGACACGTAATTGTTTGGCGAACTGACCTTCCTGAGTTTAATTCCAATGTATAAACGTGGTTCTTGGGATATATAATTCTGCGGCAGAACGTTTTTAAAGATATACAACTATTGAAAAACTGCTGATCCCATTGGTATAATTAACGATTCATTTGATAAATACTGCGTTAGTGTAAAATTTACTTCCTTGTCGATTATTTTGATTAAAAAAACTATATGTCACAAATATTTATGGAATATGGATTTGGTACGGAAACCTCGATTTGCTTTTCCGACAGGATTATGCCGGGTTTATAAATGTTACAGATATTAAAACGTAATAATTAACCTCAAAATTGGGCCTATTCGGGCACTATATAAAATAAAAATGTAATTCCCCTCAGTCCCCTCGTGACTACGGTCGATACAACTTGAACGTTGAGGTTAGTTACATTCATATTTTGATTATAAATTATTTCTTTATGAAGTGTGACGGAACACACACAAGTCCTACCAGATTTTAAACGGTAATCTCTACCGTTACCCGTTACAGATGCATTTCGTCAGAAATGAACTGCAATGTGCCCATAGCCCTACAATAATTAAGAAATTCACAGAATACGCTGTGGTCACATTCCATTAAAGAAATTTGAATATTTGATGAAAAAAGAAATATCACCTAACTGCGAGTCATCTGGAAGGGTAGACGACATAATATCCTTATGGAGTGTGCCCAGAATGCAAGTTAAAGGTATGCAATAATAACATCCTTTAGACATAGGTGTATACGTTAATACTTTGGCAGAACCTGCATCAGAGAATGCATTAGATGTGTATCAGATAACATAAATATTAAAGTTACGATGGGACTGACATATCAAGAGATAAAAGTCCCTAAATTAAATAGAGATAATAAAAAGAAGTAATTAGTTGTTTAAAAAACCTATAACATTATTAACGCTTGCAAATATTAATTATAAGTAAAAAATTAATAGTAGATATATATGTATAAACAAGATATTATTTTTCATTTGCAGTTCTCAGTTCTTGGAAGACTTTATAATTTACCATCTTATTTAAAGTTAAGTAGATTATTTTACTTAGCTATGTCAGTTTCAGTTCTTAGAAGCTTTTTGATATTAAAATAAGGTAAACGTTTTAATTACACGAACAATTATGCCGATAATTTTAAATTTATTAAAATGAAATCGTCACCAAGAGCTTAAATAAGCCACGGTTTAAAACAAATCCACTGAGTTTTTCACAAAATGAAATTAGCCGAAAAGGCTCGCCATTAAAATTACATTAGCATAAATAAGTGGAATGCTAATCTAAGGAAAATAAATCTTGCACGAGAAATAAAAATAATCCTGGTGGTCGGTCGTTTAATGACACCATGACAGATTTGGTTCACAATACGCCGAAGGCACTTTGGATTATTAGCGTACTTAGATAAACTCAAACATTATATAAGTTCTATTTTATTCATAGCTAATTATAGCAGGATATTTCATAATGAAGTTTGTAGTACAACGCAAGTTGAACTATAGGTGTCGCTTCATCCCGCTACGATAGTTGAAGAACGAGAGCAAAAATTAGAGTTATGAGTCATTGTGTCATTTTAGTTCAATTGGTTAGAGCTATCGGCTAAAGGGGTGGATGGATGCGGGTGCAAATCCCGCACATGATTATATATTTTTCTCTCGTAAATTTGTAATTTTGTAATATTTCATAATGACTGAAGTAGCATGTAGTCAACATAACGCAGTTATTCTAGTGTCGATTGCATTCCTTTCTTTTTAATAAGTGCCGAGACGCACATGCCAGTGTCTGATGGTACGCATCACGTATGTTAATTACAGTTACAGTAACACCATTTTATGTAACAATGCACTGCACTCGACACTCCAAGACATTCGTTTTTAAGTCTTGATTGCCCGGTAAATTCACTTGCTACAGTTCCTTAAGTGATGACAATTAAGTGAATGCTTATGGCAAACACGATTTGTAACAGTTTTGATATTTGGTGACATAATCTCACTTAATCTTATCCAAATCTTGCAAATTTTTCACATTGTATCCGAACTTTAACTGTACTAGATATTTTTTTTATATTATCATAGTAATTGGAAAAAAGCGTCCAAGTGCAAATTATGGAATGAAATAAAAGTTGCTATATTTTCATGCAGTTTGAGTTTCAAAGATAAGCTCTTATATAAAAATGGGCAGACGGAACGCATCGTATACATGGTTCCATTCTCTAGTATAGAACTCCGAAAAACAAGGAATAAATTGTTAATACCTACATGAAACAACATCACTGTTCGAGAGTTGTACCGAGGACGCTAAAGTAACATCTCTCTTTTTTTTTTATGTCTGATAGGTTAGCCTT